>JBBPBQ010000006.1:6621925-6648574 GCA_037974755.1 Cicer yamashitae | reverse complement strand
ATCCAATATGTGATTTTGTGTCATTGGTTGCACATTTAGGTCATTTTCGTCCTCCCTAGGCTTATTCTAATCCAATTACGGTCTTTAACCAATCTTATACATATAATAAGTGATTTTGTGTCATTGGTAATCCAATAAGTTCATTTTCGTCCTCGCTAGACTTATTCTAATCCAATTAGGGTTTTTAACCAATCTTGTGCATCCAATATGTGACTTTGTGTCATTGGTTGAACATTTAGGTCATTTTGGTGCTCCCTAGACTTATTCTAATCCAATTAGGGTTTTTAACCAATCTTGTGCATCCAATTTGTGATTTTGTGTCATTGGTTGCACATTTAGGCCATTTTCGTCCACCCTAGGCTTATTCTAATCCAATTAGGGTTTTTAACCAATCTTGTGCATCCAATATCTGATTTTGTGTCATTGGTTGAACATTTAAGCAAATTTCGTCCTCCCCAGGCTTATTCTAATCGAATTAGGGTTTTTAACCAATCTTATGCATCCAATATATGGTTTTGTGTCATTTTGTGTCATTGGTTGAACATTTAGGTCATTTTCGTCCTCCCTAGGCTTATTCTAATCCAATTAGTGTTTTTAACCAATCTTATGCATATAATAACCATTGTGTGATTTTGTGTCATTGGTTGCACATTTAGGTCATTTTTGTCCTCCCTAGGCTTATTCTAATCCAATTAGGGTTTTTAACCAATCTTGTGCATCCAATATGTGATTTTGTGTCAATTTGTGTCATTGGTTGAACATTTAGGTCATTTTCGTCCTCCCTAGGCTTATTCTAATCCAATTAGGGTTTTTAACCAATCTTGTGCATCCAATATGTGATTTTGTGTCATTGGTCTAACATTTAGGTCATTTTCGTCCTCCCTAGGCTTATTCTAATCCAACTAGGGTTTTTAACCAATCTTGTGCATCCAATATGTGATTTTGTGCATTTTGTGTCATTGGTTGAATAGTTAGGTCATTTTGGTCCTCCCTAGGCTTATTCTAATCCAATTAGGGTTTTTAACCAATCTTGTGCATCCAATATGTGATTTTGTGTCATTGGTTGAACATTTAGGTCATTTTCGTCCTCCCTAGGCTTATTCTAATCCAATTAGGGTTTTTAAAAAATCTTGTGCATCAAATATGTGATTTTGTGTCATTGGTTGAACGTTTAGGTCATTTTGGTCCTCCTTAGGCTTATTCTAATCCAATTAGGGTTTTTAACCAATCTTGTGCATCCAATATGTGATTTTGTGTCATTTTGTGTCATTGGTTGAACATTTAGGTCATTTTCGTCCTCCCTAGGCTTATTCTAATCCAATTAGGGTTTTTAACCAATCTTGTGCATCAAATATGTGATTTTGTGTCATTTTGTGTCATTGGTTGAACATTTAGGTCATTTTTGTCCTCCCTAGGCTTATTCTAATCCAATTACGGTTTTTAACCAATGTTGTGCATCCAATATGTGATTTTGTGTCATTGGTTGTACACTTAGGTCATTTTTGTCGTCCCTAGGCTTATTCTAATCCAATTAGGGTTTTTAACCAATCTTGTGCATCCAATATGTGATTTTGTGTCATTTTGTGTCATTGGTTGAACATTTAGGTCATTTTCGTCCTCCCTAGGCTTATTCTAATCCAATTAGGGTTTTTAACCAATCTTGTGCATCCAATATGTGATTTTGTGTCATTATGTGTCATTGGTTGAACATTTAGGTCATTTTGGTCCTCCCTAGGCATATTCTAATCCAATTAGGGTTTTTAACCAATCTTGTGCATCCAATATGTGATTTTGTGTCATTTTGTGTCATTGGTTGAACATTTAGGTCATTTTCGTCCTCCCTAGGCTTATTCTAATCCAATTAGGGTTTTTAACCAATCTTGTGCATCCAATATGAGATTTTGTGTCATTGGTTGAATATTTAGGTCATTTTCATCCTCCCTAGGCTTATTCTAATCCAATTAGGGTTTTTAACCAATCTTGTGCATCCAAAATGTGATTTTGTGTCATTTGGTGTCATTGGTTGAACATTTAGTTCATTCGTCCTCCCTATGCTTATTCTAATCCAATTAGGGTTTTTAACCAATCTTGTGCATCCAATATGTGATTTTGTGTCATTTTGTGTCATTGGTTGAACATTTAGGTCATTTTCGTCCTCCCTAGGCTTATTCTAATCCAATTAGGGTTTTTAACCAATCTTGTCCATCCAATATGTGATTTTGTGTCATTTTGTGTCATTTGTTGAACATTTAGGTCATTTTCGTCCTCCCTAGGCTTATTCTAATCCAATTAGGGTTTTTAACCAATCTTGTGCATCCAATATGTGATTTTGTGTCATTTTGTGTCATTGGTTGAACATTTAGGTCATTTTCGTCTTCCCGAGGCTTATTCTAATCCAATTAGGGTTTTTAACCAATCTTGTGCATCCAATATGTGATTTTGTGTCATTTTGTGTCATTGGTTGAACATTTAGGTCATTTTCGTCCTCCCTAGGCTTATTCTAATCCAATTAGGGTTTTTACCAATCTTGTGTATTCAATATGTGATTTTGTGTCATTGGTTCAACATTTAGGTCATTTTCGTCCTCCCTAGGCTTATTCTAATCCAATTAGGGTTTTTAACCAATCTTGTGCATCCAATATGTGATTTTGTGTCATTTTGTGTCATTGGTTGAACATTTAGGTCATTTTCGTCCTCCCTAGGCTTATTCTAATCCAATTAGGGTTTTTAACCAATCTTGTGCATCCAATATGTGATTTGGTGTCATTGGTTGAAAATTTAGGTCATTTTCGTCCTCCCTAGGCTTATTCTAATCCAATTAGCGTTTTTAACCAATCTTGTGCGTCCAATATGTGATTTTGTGTCATTGGTTGAACATTTAGGTCATTTTCGTCCTCCACAGGCTTATTCTAATCCAATTAGGGTTTTTAACCAATCTTGTGCATCCAATATGTGATTATGTGTTGTTTTGTGTCATTGGTTGAACATTTAGGTCATTTTCGTCCTCCCTAGGCTTATTCTAATCCAATTAGGGTTTTTAACCAATCTTGTGCATCCAATATGTGATTTTGTGTCATTTTGTGTCATTGGTTGAACATTTAGGTCATTTTCGTCCTCCCTAGGCTTATTCTAATCCAATTAGGGTTTTTAACCAACATTGTGCATCGAATATGTGAGTTTGTGTCATTTTGTGTCATTTTCGTCCTCCCTAGGCTTATTCTAATCCAATAAGGGTTTTTAACCAATCTTGTGCATCCAATATGTGATTTTGTGTCATTGGTTGAACATTTAGGTCATTTTCGTCCTCCCTAGGCTTATTCTAATCCAATTAGGGTTTTTAACCAATCTTGTGCATCCAATATGTGATTTTTTTATCATTTTGTGTTATTGGTTGAACATTTAGGTCATTTTCGTCCTCCCTAGGCTTATTCTAATCCAATTAGGGTTTTTAACCAATCTGCTGCATCCAATATGTGATTTTGTGTCATTGGTTGAACATTTAGGTCATTTTCGTCCTCCCTAGGCTTATTCTAATCCAATTAGGGTTTTTAACCAATCTTGTGCATCCAATATGTGATTTTGTGTCATTGGTTGAACATTTAGGTCATTTTCGTCCTCCCTAGGCTTATTCTAATCCAATTAGGGTTTTTAACCAATCTTGTGCATCCAATATGTGATTTTGTGTCATTGCTTGAACATTTAGTTCATTTTCGTTCTCCCTAGGCTTATTCTAATCCAATTAGGGTTTTTAACCAATCTTGTGCATCCAATATGTGATTTTGTGTCATTTTGTGTCATTGGTTGAACATTTAGGTCATTTTCGTCCTCCCTAGGCTTATTCTAATCCAATTAGGGTTTTTAACCAATCTTGTGCGTATAATAAGTGATTTTGTGTCATTGGTAATTCAATTAGGTCATTTTCGTCCTCACTAGGCTTATTCAAATCCAATTAGGGTTTTTAACTAATCTTGTGCATCCAATATGTGATTTTGTGTCATTTTGTGTCATTGGTTGAACATTTAGGTCATTTTTGTCGTCCCTAGGCTTATTCTAATCCAATTAGGGTTTTTAACCAATCTTTTGCATCCAATATGTGATTTTGTGTCATTGGTTGCACATTTAGGTCATTTTCGTCCTCCCTAGGCTTATTCTAATCCAATTAGGCTTTTTAACCAATCTTGTGCGTATAATAAGTGATTTTGTGTCATTGGTAATTCAATTAAGTCATTTTCGTTCTCTCTAGGCTTATTCAAATCCAATTAGGATTTTTAACTAATCTTGTGCATCCAATATGTGATTTTGTGTCATTTTGTGTCATTGGTTGAACATTTTGGTCATGTTCGTCCTCTCGAGGCTTATTCTAATCCATTTAGGGTTTTTAACCAATCTTGTGCATCCAATATGTGATTTGGTGTCATTGGTTGCACATTTAGGTCATTTTCTTCCTCCCTAGGCTTATTCTAATCCAATTAGGGTTTTTAACCTATCTTGTGCATATAATAAGTGATTTTGTGTCATTCCTAATCCAATTAGGTCATTTTCGTCCTCGCTAAACTTATTCTAATCCAATTAGGGTTTTTAACCAATCTTATGCATCGAATATGTGATTTTGTGTCATTTTGTGTCATTGGTTGAACATTTAGGTCATTTTCGTCCTCTCGAGGCTTATTCTAATCCATTTAGGGTTTTTAACCAATCTTGTGCATCCAATATGTGATTTGGTGTCATTGGTTGCACATTTAGGTCATTTTCTTCCTCCCTAGGCTTATTCTAATCCAATTTGGGTTTTTAACCTATCTTGTGCATATAATAAGTGATTTTGTGTCATTGGTTCCACATTTAGGTCATTTTCGTCCTCCCTAGGTTTATTGTAATCCAATTAGAGTTTTTAACCAATCTTGTGCATCCAATATGTGATTTGGTGTCATTGGTTGCACATTTAGGTCATTTTTGTCCTCCCAAGGCTAATTCTAATCCAATTAGGGTTTTTAACCAATCTTGTGCATCCAATATGTGATTTTGTGTCGTTGGTTGAACATTTAGGTCATTTTCGTCCTCCCTAGGCTTATTCTAATCCAATTAGGCTTTTTAACCAATCTTATGCATCCAATATGTGGTTTTGTGTCATTTTGTGTCATTGGTTGAACATTTAAGTCATTTTCGTCCTCCCTAGGCTTATTCTATTCCAATTTGGGTTTTTAACCAATCTTGTGCATCCAATATGTGATTTTGTGTCATTGGTTGCACATTTAGGTCATTTTTGTCCTCCCTAGGCTTATTCTAATCCAATTAGAGTTTTTAACCAATCTTGTGCATCCAATATGTGATTTTGTGTCATTTTGTGTCATTGGTTGAACATTTAGGTCATTTTCGTCCTCCCTAGTCATATTGTAATCCAATTAGGATTTATATCCAATCTTGTGCATCCCATATGTGATTTTGTGTCATTGGTTGTACATTTAGGTCATTTTCGTCCTCCCTAGGCTTATTCTAATCCAATTAGGGTTTTTAACCAATCTTGTGCATCCAATATGTGATTTTGTGTCATTGGTTGCACATTTAGGTCATTTTCGTCCTCCCTAGGCTTATTCTAATGCAATTATGGTTTTTAACCAATCTTGTGCATATAATAAGTGATTTTATGTCATTGGTAATCCAATTACGTCATTTTCGTCCTCGCTAGGCTTATTCTAATCCAATTAGGGTTTTTAACCAATCTTATGCATCCAATATGTGATTTTGTGTCATTTTGTGTCATTGGTTGAACATTTAGGTCATTTTCGTCCTCCCTAGGCTTATTTTAATCCAATTAGGGTTTTTAACCAATCTTTTGCATCCAATATGTGATTTTGTGTCATTGGTTCCACATTTAGGTCATTTTCGTCCTCCCTAGGCTTATTCTAATCCAATTAGGGTTTTTAACCAATCTTGTGCGTATAATAAGTGATTTTGTGTCATTGGTAATTCAATTAGGTCATTTTCGTCCTCACTAGGCTTATTCAAATGCAATTAGGGTTTTTAACAAATCTTGTGCATCCAATATGTGATTTTGTGTCATTTTGTGTCATTGGTTGAACATTTTGGTCATGTTCGTCCTCTCGAGGCTTATTCTATTCTATTTAGGGTTTTTAACCAATCTTGTGCATCCAATATGTGATTTGGTGTCATTGGTTGCACATTTAGGTCATTTTCTTCCTCCCTAGGCTTATTCTAATCCAATTAGGGTTTTTAACCTATCTTGTGCATATAATAAGTGATTTTGTGTCATTGGTAATCCAATTAGGTCATTTTCGTCCTCGCTAGGCTTATTCTAATCCAATTAGGGTTTTTAACCAATCTTGTGCATCCAATATGTGATTTTGTGTCATTTTTTCTCATTGGTTGAACATTTAGGTCATTTTCGTCCTCCCTAGGCTTATTCTAATCCAAATTGGGTTTTTAACCAATATTGTGCATCCAATATGTGATTTTGTGTCATTGGTTGCACATTTAGGTCATTTTCGTCCTCCCTAGGCTTATTCTAATCCAATTACGGTCTTTAACCAATCTTATACATATAATAAGTGATTTTGTGTCATTGGTAATCCAATAAGTTCATTTTCGTCCTCGCTAGACTTATTCTAATCCAATTAGGGTTTTTAACCAATCTTGTGCATCCAATATGTGACTTTGTGTCATTGGTTGAACATTTAGGTCATTTTGGTGCTCCCTAGACTTATTCTAATCCAATTAGGGTTTTTAACCAATCTTGTGCATCCAATTTGTGATTTTGTGTCATTGGTTGCACATTTAGGTCATTTTCGTCCACCCTAGGCTTATTCTAATCCAATTAGGGTTTTTAACCAATCTTGTGCATCCAATATCTGATTTTGTGTCATTGGTTGAACATTTAAGCAAATTTCGTCCCCCCTAGGCTTATTCTAATCGAATTAGGGTTTTTAACCAATCTTATGCATCCAATATGTGGTTTTGTGTCATTTTGTGTCATTGGTTGAACATTTAGGTCATTTTCGTCCTCCCTAGGCTTATTCTAATCCAATTAGTGTTTTTAACCAATCTTGTGCATATAATAACCATTGTGTGATTTTGTGTCATTGGTTGTACATTTAGGTCATTTTTGTCCTCCCTAGGCTTATTCTAATCCAATTAGGGTTTTTAACCAATCTTGTGCATCCAATATGTGATTTTGTGTCAATTTGTGTCATTGGTTGAACATTTAGGTCATTTTCGTCCTCCCTAGGCTTATTCTAATCCAATTAGGGTTTTTAACCAATCTTGTGCATCTAATATGTGATTTTGTGTCATTGGTTGCACATTTAGGTCATTTTCGTCCTCCCTAGGCTTATTCTAATCCAATTAGGGTTTTTAACCAATCTTGTGCATATAATAAGTGATTTTGTGTTATTGGTAATCCAATTAGGTCATTTTCGTCCTCGTTAGGATTATTCTAATCCAATTAGGGTTTTTAACCAATCTTGTGCATCCAATATGTGATTTTGTGTCATTTTGTGTCATTGGTTGAACATTTAGGTCATTTTCGTCCTCCCTAGGCTTATTCTAATCCAATTAGGGTTTTTAACCAATCTTGTGCATCCAATATGTGATTTTGTGTCATTTTCTGTCATTTTGTGTCATATGTAATCCAATTAGGTCATTTTCGTCCTCCCTAGACTTATTCTAATCCAATTAGGGTTTTTAACCAATCTTGTGCATCCAATATGTGATTTTGTGTCATTTTGTGTCATTGGTTGAACATTTAGGTCATTTTCGTCCTCCCTAGGCTTATTCTAATCCAATTAGGGTTTTTAACCAATCTTGTGCATCCAATATGTGATTTTGTGTCATTATGTGTCATTGGTTGAACATTTAGGTCATTTTGGTCCTCCCTAGGCATATTCTAATCCAATTAGGGTTTTTAACCAATCTTGTGCATCCAATATGTGATTTTGTGTCATTTTGTGTCATTGGTTGAACATTTAGGTCATTTTCGTCCTCCCTAGGCTTATTCTAATCCAATTAGGGTTTTTAACCAATCTTGTGCATCCAATATGAGATTTTGTGTCATTGGTTGAATATTTAGGTCATTTTCATCCTCCCTAGGCTTATTCTAATCCAATTAGGGTTTTTAACCAATCTTGTGCATCCAAAATGTGATTTTGTGTCATTTGGTGTCATTGGTTGAACATTTAGTTCATTCGTCCTCCCTATGCTTATTCTAATCCAATTAGGGTTTTTAACCAATCTTGTGCATCCAATATGTGATTTTGTGTCATTTTGTGTCATTGGTTGAACATTTAGGTCATTTTCGTCCTCCCTAGGCTTATTCTAATCCAATTAGGGTTTTTAACCAATCTTGTGCACATAATAAGTGATTTTATTTCATTGGTAACCCAATTAGGTCATTTTCGTCCTCGCTAGGCTTATTCTAATGCAATTAGGGTTTTTAACCAATCTTGTGCATCAAATATGTGATTTCGTGTCATTTTGTGTCATTGGTTGAACATTTAAGTTATTTTCGTCTTCCCTAGGCTTATTCTAATCCAATTAGGGTTTTTAACCAATCTTGTGCATCCAATATGTGATTTTGTGTCATTTTGTGTAATTGGTTGAACATTTATGTCATTTTCGTCCTCCCTAGGCTTATTCTAATCCAATTAGGGTTTTTAACCAATCTTGTGCATCCAATATGTGATTTTGTGTCATTTTGTGTCATTGGTTGAACATTTAGGTCATTTTCGTCCTCCCTAGGCTTATTCTAATCCAATTAGGGTTTTTAACCAATCTTGTGCATCCAATATGCGAGTTTGTGTCATTGGTTGAACATTTAGGTCATTTTCGTCCTCCATAGGCTTATTCTTATCCAATTAGGGTTTTTAACCAATCTTGTGCATCCAATATGTGATTTTGTGTCATTGGTTGAACATTTAGGTCATTTTCGTCCTCCCTAGGCTTATTCTAATCCAATTAGGGTTTTTAACCAATCTTGTGCATCCAATATGTGATTTTGTGTCATTGCTTGAACATTTAGTTCATTTTCGTTCTCCCTAGGCTTATTCTAATCCAATTAGGGTTTTTAACCAATCTTGTGCATCCAATATGTGATTTTGTGTCATTTTGTGTCATTGGTTGAACATTTAGGTCATTTTCGTCCTCCCTAGGCTTATTCTAATCCAATTAGGGTTTTTAACCAATCTTGTGCATCCAATATGTGATTTTGTGTCATTTTGTGTCATTGGTTGAACATTTGGGTCATTTTCGTCCTCCCTCGGCTTATTCTAATCCAATTAGGGTTTTTAACCAATCTTGTGCATCCAATATGTGATTTTGTGTCATTTTGTGTCATTGGTTGAACATTTAGGTCATTTTCGTCCTCCCTAGGCTTATTCTAATCCAATTAGGGTTTTTAACCAATCTTATGCATCCAATATGTGATTTTGTGTCATTTTGTGTCATTGGTTGAACATTTAGGTTATTTTCGTCCTTCCTAGGCTTATTCTAATCCAATTAGGGTTTTTAACCAATCTTGTGCATCCAATATGTGATTTTGTGTCATTTTGTGTCATTGGTTGAACATTTAGGTCATTTTCGTCCTCCCTAGGCTTATTCTAATCCAATTAGGGTTTTTAACCACTCCTGTGCATACAATATGTGATTTTGTGTCATTGGTTGAACATTTAGGTCATTTTCGTCCTCCCTAGGCTTATTCTAATCCAATTAGGGTTTTAACCAATCATGTGCATCCAATATGTCATTTTGCGTCATTCGTTGAACATTTATGTCATTTTCGTCCTTTTTAGGCTTATTCTAATCCAATTAGGGTTTTTAACCAATCTTGTGCATCCAATATGTGATTTTGTGTCATTTTGTGTCATTGGTTGAACATTTAGGTCATTTTCGTCCTCCCTAGGCTTATTCTAATCCAATTAGGGTTTTTAACTAATCTTGTGCATCCATTATGTGATTTTGTGTCATTTTGTGTCATTGGTTGAACATTTAGGTCATTTTCGTCCTCCCTAGGCTTATTCTAATCCAATTAGGGTTTTTAACCAATCTTGTGCATCCAATATGTGATTTTGTGTCATTTTGTGTCATTGGTTGAACATTTAGGTCATTTTCGTCCTCCCTAGGCTTATTCTAATCCAATTAGGGTTTTTTTATCAATCTTGTGCATCCAATATGTAATTTTGTGTCATTTTGTGTCATTGGTTGAACATTTAGGTCATTTTTGTCCTCCCTAGGCTTATTCTAATCCAATTAGGGTTTTTAACCAATCTTGTGCATCCAATATGTGATTTTGTGTCATTTTGTGTCATTGGTTGAACATTTAGGTCATTTTCGTCCTCCCTCGGCTTATTCTAATCCAATTAGGGTTTTTAACCAATCTTGTGCATCCAACATGTGATTTTGTGTCATTGGTTGAACATTTAGGTTATTTTCGTCCTCCCTAGGCGTATTCTAATCCAATTAGGGTTTTTAACCAATCTTGTGCATCCAATATGTGATTTTGTGTCATTTTGTGTCATTGGTTGAACATTTAGGTCATTTTCGTCCTCCCTAGGCTTATTCTAATCCAATTAGGGTTTTTAACCAATCTTGTGATCCAATATATGATTTTGTGTCATTGGTTGAACATTTAGGTCATTTTCGTCCTCCCTAGGCTTATTCTAATCCAATTAGGGTTTTTAACCAATCTTGTGCATCCAATATGTGATTTTGTGTCATTGGTTGCACATTTAGGCCATTTTCGTCCTCCCTAGGCTTATTCTAATCCAATTAGGGTTTTTAAGCAATCTTGTGCATATAATAACTGATTTTGTGTCATTGGTAATCCAATTATGTCATTTTCGTCCTCGTTAGGCTTATTCTTATCCAATTTGGGTTCTTAACCAATCTTGTGCATCCAATATGTGATTTTGTGTCATTGGTTGCACATTTAGGTCATTTTTGTCCTCCCTAGGCTTATTCTAATCCAATTAGGGTTTTTAACCAATCTTGTGCATCCAATATGTGATTTTGTGTCATTTTGTGTCATTGGTTGAACATTTAGGTCATTTTCGTCCTCCCTAGGCTTATTCTAATCCAATTAGGGTTTTTAACCAATCTTTTGCTTCCAATATGTAATTTAGTGTCATTGGTTGCACATTTAGGTCATTTTCGTCCTCCCTAGGCTTATTCTAATCCAATTAGGGTTTTTAACCAATCTTGTGCGTATAATAAGTGATTTTGTGTCATTGGTAATTCAATTAGGTCATTTTCGTCCTCACTAGGCTTATTCAAATCCAATTAGGGTTTTTAACTAATCTTGTGCATCCAATATGTGATTTTGTGTCATTTTGTGTCATTGGTTGAACATTTAGGTCATTTTTGTCCTCCCTAGGCTTATTCTAATCCAATTAGGGTTTTTAACCAATCTTTTGCATCCAATATGTGATTTTGTGTCATTGGTTGCACATTTAGGTCATTTTCGTCCTCCCTAGGCTTATTCTAATCCAATTAGGCTTTTTAACCAATCTTGTGCGTATAATAAGTGATTTTGTGTCATTGGTAATTCAATTAAGTCATTTTCGTTCTCTCTAGGCTTATTCAAATCCAATTAGGATTTTTAACTAATCTTGTGCATCCAATATGTGATTTTGTGTCATTTTGTGTCATTGGTTGAACATTTTGGTCATGTTCGTCCTCTCGAGGCTTATTCTAATCCATTTAGGGTTTTTAACCAATCTTGTGCATCCAATATGTGATTTGGTGTCATTGGTTGCACATTTAGGTCATTTTCTTCCTCCCTAGGCTTATTCTAATCCAATTAGGGTTTTTAACCTATCTTGTGCATATAATAAGTGATTTTGTGTCATTCCTAATCCAATTAGGTCATTTTCGTCCTCGCTAAACTTATTCTAATCCAATTAGGGTTTTTAACCAATCTTATGCATCGAATATGTGATTTTGTGTCATTTTGTGTCATTGGTTGAACATTTAGGTCATTTTCGTCCTCTCGAGGCTTATTCTAATCCATTTAGGGTTTTTAACCAATCTTGTGCATCCAATATGTGATTTGGTGTCATTGGTTGCACATTTAGGTCATTTTCTTCCTCCCTAGGCTTATTCTAATCCAATTTGGGTTTTTAACCTATCTTGTGCATATAATAAGTGATTTTGTGTCATTGGTTCCACATTTAGGTCATTTTCGTCCTCCCTAGGTTTATTGTAATCCAATTAGAGTTTTTAACCAATCTTGTGCATCCAATATGTGATTTGGTGTCATTGGTTGCACATTTAGGTCATTTTTGTCCTCCCAAGGCTAATTCTAATCCAATTAGGGTTTTTAACCAATCTTGTGCATCCAATATGTGATTTTGTGTCGTTGGTTGAACATTTAGGTCATTTTCGTCCTCCCTAGGCTTATTCTAATCCAATTAGGCTTTTTAACCAATCTTATGCATCCAATATGTGGTTTTGTGTCATTTTGTGTCATTGGTTGAACATTTAAGTCATTTTCGTCCTCCCTAGGCTTATTCTATTCCAATTTGGGTTTTTAACCAATCTTGTGCATCCAATATGTGATTTTGTGTCATTGGTTGCACATTTAGGTCATTTTTGTCCTCCCTAGGCTTATTCTAATCCAATTAGAGTTTTTAACCAATCTTGTGCATCCAATATGTGATTTTGTGTCATTTTGTGTCATTGGTTGAACATTTAGGTCATTTTCGTCCTCCCTAGTCATATTGTAATCCAATTAGGATTTATATCCAATCTTGTGCATCCCATATGTGATTTTGTGTCATTGGTTGTACATTTAGGTCATTTTCGTCCTCCCTAGGCTTATTCTAATCCAATTAGGGTTTTTAACCAATCTTGTGCATCCAATATGTGATTTTGTGTCATTGGTTGCACATTTAGGTCATTTTCGTCCTCTCTAGGCTTAATGTAATCGAATTAGAGTTTTTAACCAATCTTGTGCATCCAATATGTGATTTTGTGTCATTGGTTGCAAATTTAGGTCAATTTCGTCCTCCCAAGGCTTATTCTAATCCAATTAGGGTTTTTAACCAATCTTGTTCATCCAATATGTGATTTTGTGTCATTTTGTGTCATTGGTTGAACATTTAGGTCATTTTCGTCCTCCCTAGGCTTATTCTAATCCAATTAGGGTTTTTAACCAATCTTGTGCATCCAATATGTGATATTGTGTCATTGGTTGCACATTTAGGTCATTTGGGTCGTCCCTATGCTAATTCTAATCCAATTAGGGTTTTTAACCTATCTTGAGCATCCAATATGTGATTTGGTGTCATTGGTTGCACATTTAGGTCATTTTCTTCCTCCCTAGGCTTATTCTAATCCAATTAGGGTTTTTAACCTATCTTGTGCATATAATAAGTGATTTTGTGTCATTCCTAATCCAATTAGGTCATTTTCGTCCTCGCTAAACTTATTCTAATCCAATTAGGGTTTTTAACCAATCTTGTGCATCCAATATGTGATTTTGTGTCATTGGTTGAACATTTAGGTCATTTTGGTCGTCCCTATGCTTATTCTAATCCAATTAGGGTTTTTAACCAATCTTGTGCATCCAATATGTGATGTTGTGTCATTGGTTGCACATTTAGGTCATTTTCGTCTTCCCTAGGCTTATTGTAATCCAATTAGAGTTTTTAACCAATCTTGTGCATCCAATATGTGATTTTGTGTCAGTGGTTGCACATTTAGGTCATTTTTGTCCTCCCTAGGCTTATTCTAATCCAATTAGGGTTTTTAACCAATCTTGTGCATCCAATATGTGATTTTGTGTCATTTTGTGTCATTGGTTGAACATTTAGGTCATTTTCGTCCTCCCGAGGCTTATTCTAATCCAATTAGGGTTTTTAACCAATCTTGTGCATCCAATATGTGATTTTGTGTCATTTTGTGTCATTGGTTGAACTTTTAGGTCAATTTCGTCCTCCCTAGGCTTATTCTAATCCAATTAGGGTTTTTAACCAATCTTGTGCATCCAATATGTGATTTTGTGTCATTGGTTGAACATTTAGGTCATTTTCGTCCTCCCTAGGCTTATTCTAATCGAATTAGGGTTTTTAACCAATCTTGTGCATCCAATACGTGATTTTGTGTCATTTTGTGTCATTGGTTGAACATTTAGGTCATTTTTGTCCTCCCTAGGCTTATTCTAATCCAATTAGGGTTTTTAACCAATCTTTTGCATCCAATATGTGATTTTGTGTCATTGGTTGAACATTTAGGTCATTTTCGTCCTCCCTAGGCTTATTCTAATCCAATTAGGGTTTTTAACCAATCTTGTTCATCCAATATGTGATTTTGTGTCATTTTGTGTCATTGGTTGAACATTTAGGTCATTTTCGTCCTCCCTAGGCTTATTCTAATCCAATTAGAGTTTTTAACCAATCTTGTGCATCCAATATGTGATTTTGTGTCATTGGTTGAACATTTAGGTCATTTTCGTCCTCCCTAGGCTTATTCTAATCCAATTAGGGTTTTTAACCAATCTTTTGCTTCCAATATGTAATTTAGTGTCATTGGTTGCACATTTAGGTCATTTTCGTCCTCCCTAGGCTTATTCTAATCCAATTAGGGTTTTTAACCAATCTTGTGCGTATAATAAGTGATTTTGTGTCATTGGTAATTCAATTAGGTCATTTTCGTCCTCACTAGGCTTATTCAAATCCAATTAGGGTTTTTAACTAATCTTGTGCATCCAATATGTGATTTTGTGTCATTTTGTGTCATTGGTTGAACATTTAGGTCATTTTTGTCCTCCCTAGGCTTATTCTAATCCAATTAGGGTTTTTAACCAATCTTTTGCATCCAATATGTGATTTTGTGTCATTGGTTGCACATTTAGGTCATTTTCGTCCTCCCTAGGCTTATTCTAATCCAATTAGGCTTTTTAACCAATCTTGTGCGTATAATAAGTGATTTTGTGTCATTGGTAATTCAATTAAGTCATTTTCGTTCTCTCTAGGCTTATTCAAATCCAATTAGGATTTTTAACTAATCTTGTGCATCCAATATGTGATTTTGTGTCATTTTGTGTCATTGGTTGAACATTTTGGTCATGTTCGTCCTCTCGAGGCTTATTCTAATCCATTTAGGGTTTTTAACCAATCTTGTGCATCCAATATGTGATTTGGTGTCATTGGTTGCACATTTAGGTCATTTTCTTCCTCCCTAGGCTTATTCTAATCCAATTAGGGTTTTTAACCTATCTTGTGCATATAATAAGTGATTTTGTGTCATTCCTAATCCAATTAGGTCATTTTCGTCCTCGCTAAACTTATTCTAATCCAATTAGGGTTTTTAACCAATCTTGTGCATCCAATATGTGATTTTGTGTCATTGGTTGAACATTTAGGTCATTTGGTCGTCCCTATGCTTATTCTAATCCAATTAGGGTTTTTAACCAATCTTGTGCATCCAATATGTGATGTTGTGTCATTGGTTGCACATTTAGGTCATTTTCGTCTTCCCTAGGCTTATTGTAATCCAATTAGAGTTTTTAACCAATCTTGTGCATCCAATATGTGATTTTGTGTCAGTGGTTGCACATTTAGGTCATTTTTGTCCTCCCTAGGCTTATTCTAATCCAATTAGGGTTTTTAACCAATCTTGTGCATCCAATATGTGATTTTGTGTCATTTTGTGTCATTGGTTGAACATTTAGGTCATTTTCGTCCTCCCGAGGCTTATTCTAATCCAATTAGGGTTTTTAACCAATCTTGTGCATCCAATATGTGATTTTGTGTCATTTTGTGTCATTGGTTGAACTTTTAGGTCAATTTCGTCCTCCCTAGGCTTATTCTAATCCAATTAGGGTTTTTAACCAATCTTGTGCATCCAATATGTGATTTTGTGTCATTGGTTGAACATTTAGGTCATTTTCGTCCTCCCTAGGCTTATTCTAATCCAATTAAGGTTTTTAACCAATCTTGTGCATCCAATGTGTGATTTTGTGTCATTTTGTTTCATTGGTTGAACATTTAGGTCATTTTCGTCCTTCCTAGGCTCTTTTTAATCCAATTAGGGTTTTTAACCAATCTTGTGCATCCAATATGTGATTTTGTGTCATTGGTTGAACAGTTAGGTCATTTTCGTCCTCCCTAGACTTATTCTAATCCAATTAGGGTTTTTAACCAATCTTGTGCATCCAATATGTGATTTTGTGTCATTTTGTGTCATTGGTTGAACATTTAGGTCATTTTCGTCCTCCCTAGGCTTATTCTAATCCAATTAGGGTTTTTCACCAATCTTGTGCATCGAATATGTGATTTTGTGTCATTGGTTGCACATTTAGGTCATTTTTGTCCTCCCTAGGCTTATTCTAATCCAATTAGGGTTTTTAACCAATCTTGTGCATCCAATATGTGACTTTGTGTCATTGGTTGAACATTTAGGTCATTTTGGTGCTCTCTAGACTTATTCTAATCCAATTAGGGTTTTTAACCAATCTTGTGCATCCAATATGTGATTTTGTGTCATTGGTTGCACATTTAGGTCATTTTCGTCCTCCCTAGGCTTATTCTAATCCAATTAGGGTTTTTAACCAATCTTGTGCGTATAATAAGTGATTTTGTGTCATTGGTAATTCAATTAGGTCATTTTCGTCCTCACTAGGCTTATTTAAATCCAATTAGGGTTTTTAACTAATCTTGTGCATCCAATATGTGATTTTGTGTCGTTTTGTGTCATTGGTTGAACATTTTGATCATGTTCATCCTCTCGAGGCTTATTCTAATCCATTTAGGGTTTTTAACCAATCTTGTGCATCCAATATGTGATTTGGTGTCATTGGTTGCACATTTAGGTCATTTTCTTCCTCCCTAGGCTTATTCTAATCCAATTAGGGGTTTTAACCAATCTTGTGCATCCAATATGTGATTTTGTGTCATTTTGTGTCATTGGTTGAACATTTAGGTCATTTTCGTCCTCCCTAGGCTTATTATAATCCAATTAGGGTTTTTAACCAATCTTGTGCGTATAATAAGTGATTTTGTGTCATTGGTAATTCAATTAGGTCATTTTCGTCCTCACTAGGCTTATTCAAATCCAATTAGGGTTTTTAACTAATCTTGTGCATCCAATATGTGATTTTGTGTCATTTTGTGTCATTGGTTGAACATTTAGGTCATTTTTGTCCTCCCTAGGCTTATTCTAATCCAATTAGGGTTTTTAACCAATCTTTTGCATCCAATATGTGATTTTGTGTCATTGGTTGCACATTTAGGTCATTTTCGTCCTCCCTAGGCTTATTCTAATCCAATTAGGGTTTTTAACCAATCTTGTGCATCCAATATGTGATTTTGTGTCATTGGTTGAACATTTAGGTCATTTTTGTCCTCCCTAGGCATATTCTAATCCATTTAGGGTTTTTAACCAATCTTGTGCATCCAATATGTGATTTTGTGTCATTTTGTGTCATTGGTTGAACATTTAGGTCATTTTCGTCCTCCCTAGGCTTATTCTAATCCAATTAGGGTTTTTAACCAATCTTGTTCATCCAATATGTGATTTTGTGTCATTTTGTGTCATTGGTTGAACATTTAGGTCATTTTCGTCCTCCCTAGGCTTATTCTAATCCAATTAGGGTTTTTAACCAATCTTGTGCATCCAATATGTGATTTTGTATCATTGGTTGAACATTTAGGTCATTTTCGTCCTCGCTATGCTTATTCTAATCCAATTAGGGTTTTTAACCAATCTTGTTCATCCAATATGTGATTTTGTGTCATTTTGTGTCATTGGTTGAACATTTAGGTCATTTTCGTCCTCCCTAGGCTTATTCTAATCCAATTAGGGTTTTTAACCAATCTTGTGCATCCAATATGTGATTTTGTGTCATTTTGTGTCATTGGTTGAACATTTAGGTCATTTTCGTCCTCTCTAGGCTTATTCTAATCCAATTAGGGTTTTTAACCAATCTTGTGCATCCAATATGTGATTTTGTGTCATTGGTTGCACATTTTGGTCATTTTCGTCCTCCCTAGGCATATTCTAATCCAATTAGGGTTTTTAACCAATCTTGTGCATATAATAAGTGATTTTGTGTCATTCCTAATCCAATTAGGTCATTTTCGTCCTCGCTAAACTTATTCTAATCCAATTAGGGTTTTTAACCAATCTTGTGCATCGAATATGTGATTTTGTGTCATTTTGTGTCATTGGTTGAACATTTAGGTCATTTTCGTCCTCTCGAGGCTTATTCTAATCCATTTAGGGTTTTTAACCAATCTTGTGCATCCAATATGTGATTTGGTGTCATTGGTTGCACATTTAGGTCATTTTCTTCCTCCCTAGGCTTATTCTAATCCAATTTGGGTTTTTAACCTATCTTGTGCATATAATAAGTGATTTTGTGTCATTGGTTCCACATTTAGGTCATTTTCGTCCTCCCTAGGTTTATTGTAATCCAATTAGAGTTTTTAACCAATCTTGTGCATCCAATATGTGATTTGGTGTCATTGGTTGCACATTTAGGTCATTTTTGTCCTCCCAAGGCTAATTCTAATCCAATTAGGGTTTTTAACCAATCTTGTGCATCCAATATGTGATTTTGTGTCGTTGGTTGAACATTTAGGTCATTTTCGTCCTCCCTAGGCTTATTCTAATCCAATTAGGCTTTTTAACCAATCTTATGCATCCAATATGTGGTTTTGTGTCATTTTGTGTCATTGGTTGAACATTTAAGTCATTTTCGTCCTCCCTAGGCTTATTCTATTCCAATTTGGGTTTTTAACCAATCTTGTGCATCCAATATGTGATTTTGTGTCATTGGTTGCACATTTAGGTCATTTTTGTCCTCCCTAGGCTTATTCTAATCCAATTAGAGTTTTTAACCAATCTTGTGCATCCAATATGTGATTTTGTGTCATTTTGTGTCATTGGTTGAACATTTAGGTCATTTTCGTCCTCCCTAGTCATATTGTAATCCAATTAGGATTTATATCCAATCTTGTGCATCCCATATGTGATTTTGTGTCATTGGTTGTACATTTAGGTCATTTTCGTCCTCCCTAGGCTTATTCTAATCCAATTAGGGTTTTTAACCAATCTTGTGCATCCAATATGTGATTTTGTGTCATTGGTTGCACATTTAGGTCATTTTCGTCCTCTCTAGGCTTAATGTAATCGAATTAGAGTTTTTAACCAATCTTGTGCATCCAATATGTGATTTTGTGTCATTGGTTGCAAATTTAGGTCAATTTCGTCCTCCCAAGGCTTATTCTAATCCAATTAGGGTTTTTAACCAATCTTGTTCATCCAATATGTGATTTTGTGTCATTTTGTGTCATTGGTTGAACATTTAGGTCATTTTCGTCCTCCCTAGGCTTATTCTAATCCAATTAGGGTTTTTAACCAATCTTGTGCATCCAATATGTGATATTGTGTCATTGGTTGCACATTTAGGTCATTTTGGTCGTCCCTATGCTAATTGTAATCCAATTAGGGTTTTTAACCTATCTTGAGCATCCAATATGTGATTTGGTGTCATTGGTTGCACATTTAGGTCATTTTCTTCCTCCCTAGGCTTATTCTAATCCAATTAGGGTTTTTAACCTATCTTGTGCATATAATAAGTGATTTTGTGTCATTCCTAATCCAATTAGGTCATTTTCGTCCTCGCTAAACTTATTCTAATCCAATTAGGGTTTTTAACCAATCTTGTGCATCCAATATTTGATTTTGTGTCATTGGTTGAACATTTAGGTCATTTTGGTCGTCCCTATGCTTATTCTAATCCAATTAGGGTTTTTAACCAATCTTGTGCATCCAATATGTGATGTTGTGTCATTGGTTGCACATTTAGGTCATTTTCGTCTTCCCTAGGCTTATTGTAATCCAATTAGAGTTTTTAACCAATCTTGTGCATCCAATATGTGATTTTGTGTCAGTGGTTGCACATTTAGGTCATTTTTGTCCTCCCTAGGCTTATTCTAATCCAATTAGGGTTTTTAACCAATCCTGTGCATCCAATATGTGATTTTATGTCATTGGTTGAACATTTAGGTCATTTTGGTGCTCCGTAGACTTATTCTAATCCAATTAGGGTTTTTAACCAATCTTGTGCATCCAATTTGTGATTTTGTGTCATTGGTTGCACATTTAGGTCATTTTCGTCCACCCTAGGCTTATTCTAATCCAATTAGGGTTTTTAACCAATCTTGTGCATCCAATATCTGATTTTGTGTCATTGGTTGAACATTTAAGCAAATTTCGTCCTCCCCAGGCTTATTCTAATCGAATTAGGGTTTTTAACCAATCTTATGCATCCAATATGTGGTTTTGTGTCATTTTGTGTCATTTTGTGTCATTGGTTGAACATTTAGGTCATTTTCGTCCTCCCTAGGCTTATTCTAATCCAATTAGTGTTTTTAACCAATCTTGTGCATATAATAACCATTGTGTGATTTTGTGTCATTGGTTGCACATTTAGGTCATTTTTGTCCTCCCTAGGCTTATTCTAATCCAATTAGGGTTTTTAACCAATCTTGTGCATCCAATATGTGATTTTGTGTCAATTTGTGTCATTGGTTGAACATTTAGGTCATTTTCGTCCTCCCTAGGCTTATTCTAATCCAATTAGGGTTTTTAACCAATCTTGTGCATCCAATATGTGATTTTGTGTCATTGGTTGCACATTTAGGCCATTTTCGTCCTCCCTAGGCTTATTCTAATCCAATTAGGGTTTTTAAGCAATCTTGTGCATATAATAACTGATTTTGTGTCATTGGTAATCCAATTATGTCATTTTCGTCCTCGTTAGGCTTATTCTTATCCAATTTGGGTTCTTAACCAATCTTGTGCATCCAATATGTGATTTTGTGTCATTGGTTGCACATTTAGGTCATTTTTGTCCTCCCTAGGCTTATTCTAATCCAATTAGGGTTTTTAACCAATCTTGTGCATCCAATATGTGATTTTGTGTCATTTTGTGTCATTGGTTGAACATTTAGGTCATTTTCGTCCTCCCTAGGCTTATTCTAATCCAATTAGGGTTTTTAACCAATCTTTTGCTTCCAATATGTAATTTAGGGTCATTGGTTGCACATTTAGGTCATTTTCGTCCTCCCTAGGCTTATTCTAATCCAATTAGGGTTTTTAACCAATCTTGTGCGTATAATAAGTGATTTTGTGTCATTGGTAATTCAATTAGGTCATTTTCGTCCTCACTAGGCTTATTCAAATGCAATTAGGGTTTTTAACAAATCTTGTGCATCCAATATGTGATTTTGTGTCATTTTGTGTCATTGGTTGAACATTTTGGTCATGTTCGTCCTCTCGAGGCTTATTCTATTCTATTTAGGGTTTTTAACCAATCTTGTGCATCCAATATGTGATTTGGTGTCATTGGTTGCACATTTAGGTCATTTTCTTCCTCCCTAGGCTTATTCTAATCCAATTAGGGTTTTTAACCTATCTTGTGCATATAATAAGTGATTTTGTGTCATTGGTAATCCAATTAGGTCATTTTCGTCCTCGCTAGACTTATTCTAATCCAATTAGGGTTTTTAACCAATCTTGTGCATCCAATATGTGATTTTGTGTCATTTTTTCTCATTGGTTGAACATTTAGGTCATTTTCGTCCTCCCTAGGCTTATTCTAATCCAATTAGGGTTTTTAACCAATCTTGTGCATGCAATATGTGATTTTGTGTCATTGGTTGCACATTTAAGTCATTTTCCTCGTCCCTAAGCTTATTCTAATCCAATTAGGGTTTTTAACCAATCTTGTGCATCCAATATGTGATTTTGTGTCATTTTGTGTCATTGGTTGAACATTTAGGTCATTTTCGTCTTCCCTAGGCTTATTCTAATCCAAATTGGGTTTTTAACCAATATTGTGCATCCAATATGTGATTTTGTGTCATTGGTTGCACATTTAGGTCATTTTCGTCCTCCCTAGGCTTATTCTAATCCAATTACGGTCTTTAACCAATCTTATACATATAATAAGTGATTTTGTGTCATTGGTAATCCAATAAGTTCATTTTCGTCCTCGCTAGACTTATTCTAATCCAATTAGGGTTTTTAACCAATCTTGTGCATCCAATATGTGACTTTGTGTCATTGGTTGAACATTTAGGTCATTTTGGTGCTCCCTAGACTTATTCTAATCCAATTAGGGTTTTTAACCAATCTTGTGCATCCAATTTGTGATTTTGTGTCATTGGTAGCACATTTAGGTCATTTTCGTCCACCCTAGGCTTATTCTAATCCAATTAGGGTTTTTAACCAATCTTGTGCATCCAATATGTGATTTTGTGTCATTTTGTGTCATTGGTTGAACATTTAGGTCATTTTCGTCCTCCCTAGTCATATTGTAATCCAATTAGGATTTATATCCAATCTTGTGCATCCCATATGTGATTTTGTGTCATTGGTTGTACATTTAGGTCATTTTCGTCCTCCCTAGGCTTATTCTAATCCAATTAGGGTTTTTAACCAATCTTGTGCATCCAATATGTGATTTTGTGTCATTGGTTGCACATTTAGGTCATTTTCGTCCTCTCTAGGCTTAATGTAATCGAATTAGAGTTTTTAACCAATCTTGTGCATCCAATATGTGATTTTGTGTCATTGGTTGCAAATTTAGGTCAATTTCGTCCTCCCAAGGCTTATTCTAATCCAATTAGGGTTTTTAACCAATCTTGTTCATCCAATATGTGATTTTGTGTCATTTTGTGTCATTGGTTGAACATTTAGGTCATTTTCGTCCTCCCTAGGCTTATTCTAATCCAATTAGGGTTTTTAACCAATCTTGTGCATCCAATATGTGATATTGTGTCATTGGTTGCACATTTAGGTCATTTTCGTCCTCCCTAGGCTTATTCTAATCCAATTAGGGTTTTTAACCAATCTTGTGCATCCAATATGTGATTTTGTGTCATTTGTTGAACATTTAGGTCATTTTCGTCCTCCCTAGGCTTATTCTAATCCAATTAGAATTTTTAACCAATCTTGTGCATCCAATATGTGATTTAGTGTCATTGGTTGAACGTTTATGTCATTTTCGTCCTCCGTAGGCTTATTCTAATCCAATTAGGGTTTTTAACCAATCTTGTGCATCCAATATGTGATTTTGTGTCATTTGTTGAACATTTAGGTCATTTTCGTCCTCCCTAGGCTTATTCTAATCCAATTAGGGTTTTTAACCAATCTTGTGCATCCAATATGTGATTTTGTGTCATTGGTTGAACATTTAGGTCATTTTCGTCCTCCCTAGGCTTATTCTAAGCCAATTAGGGTTTTTAACCAATCTTGTGCATCCAATATGTGATTTTGTGTCATTTTGTGTCATTGGTTGAACATTTAGGTCATTTTCGTCCTCCCTAGGCTTATTCTAATCCAATTAGGGTTTTTAACCAATCTTGTGCATCAAATATGTGATTTTGTGATTGGTTGAACATTTAGGTCATTTTCGTCCTCCCTAGGCTTATTCTAATCCAATTAGGGTTTTTAACCAATCTTGTGCATCCAATATGTGATTTTGTGTCATTGGTTGAACATTTAGGTCATTTTCGTCCTCCCTAGGCTTATTCTAATCCAATTAGGGTTTTTAACCAATCTTGTGCATCCAATATGTGATTTTGTGTCATTTTGTGTCATTGGTTGAATATTAAGTTCATTTTCGTCCTCGCTAGGCTTATTCTAATCCAATTAGGGTTTTTAACAAATCTTGTGCATATAATAAGTGATTTTGTGTCATTGGTAATCCAATTTGGTCATTTTCGTCCTCGCTAGGCTTATTCTAATCCAATTAGGGTTTTTAACCAATCTTGTGCATCCAATATGTGATTTTGTGTCATTTTGTGTCATTGGTTGAACATTTAGGTCATTTTCGTCCTCCCTAGGCTTATTCTAATCCAATTAGGGTTTTTAACCAATCTTGTGCATCCAATATGTGATTTTGTGTCATTGGTTGAACATTTAGGTCATTTTCGTCCTCCCTAGGCTTATTATAATCCAACTAGGGTTTTTAACCAATCTTGTGCATCCAATATGTGATTTTGTGTCATTTTGTGTCATTGGTTGAACATTTAGGTCATTTTCGTCCTCCCTAGGCTTATTCTAATCCAATTAGGGTTTTTAACCAATCTTGTGCATCCAATATGTGATTTTGTGTCATTGATTGAACATTTAGGTCTTTTTCGTCCTCCCTATGCTTATTCTAATCCAGTTAGGGTTTTTAACCAATCTTGTGCATCCAATATGTGATTTTGTGTCATTTTGTGTCATTGGTTGAACATTTAGGTCATTTTCGTCCTCCCTAGGCTTATTCTAATCCAATTAGGGTTTTTAACCAATCTTTTGCATCCAATATGTGATTTTGTGTCATTGGTTGCACATTTAGGTCATTTTCGTCCTCCCTAGGCTTATTCTAATCCAATTAGGCTTTTTAACCAATCTTGTGCGTATAATAAGTGATTTTGTGTCATTGGTAATTCAATTAAGTCATTTTCGTTCTCTCTAGGCTTATTCAAATCCAATTAGGATTTTTAACTAATCTTGTGCATCCAATATGTGATTTTGTGTCATTTTGTGTCATTGGTTGAACATTTTGGTCATGTTCGTCCTCTCGAGGCTTATTCTAATCCATTTAGGGTTTTTAACCAATCTTGTGCATCCAATATGTGATTTGGTGTCATTGGTTGCACATTTAGGTCATTTTCTTCCTCCCTAGGCTTATTCTAATCCAATTAGGGTTTTTAACCTATCTTGTGCATATAATAAGTGATTTTGTGTCATTCCTAATCCAATTAGGTCATTTTCGTCCTCGCTAAACTTATTCTAATCCAATTAGGGTTTTTAACCAATCTTATGCATCGAATATGTGATTTTGTGTCATTTTGTGTCATTGGTTGAACATTTAGGTCATTTTCGTCCTCTCGAGGCTTATTCTAATCCATTTAGGGTTTTTAACCAATCTTGTGCATCCAATATGTGATTTGGTGTCATTGGTTGCACATTTAGGTCATTTTCTTCCTCCCTAGGCTTATTCTAATCCAATTTGGGTTTTTAACCTATCTTGTGCATATAATAAGTGATTTTGTGTCATTGGTTCCACATTTAGGTCATTTTCGTCCTCCCTAGGTTTATTGTAATCCAATTAGAGTTTTTAACCAATCTTGTGCATCCAATATGTGATTTGGTGTCATTGGTTGCACATTTAGGTCATTTTTGTCCTCCCAAGGCTAATTCTAATCCAATTAGGGTTTTTAACCAATCTTGTGCATCCAATATGTGATTTTGTGTCGTTGGTTGAACATTTAGGTCATTTTCGTCCTCCCTAGGCTTATTCTAATCCAATTAGGCTTTTTAACCAATCTTATGCATCCAATATGTGGTTTTGTGTCATTTTGTGTCATTGGTTGAACATTTAAGTCATTTTCGTCCTCCCTAGGCTTATTCTATTCCAATTTGGGTTTTTAACCAATCTTGTGCATCCAATATGTGATTTTGTGTCATTGGTTGCACATTTAGGTCATTTTTGTCCTCCCTAGGCTTATTCTAATCCAATTAGAGTTTTTAACCAATCTTGTGCATCCAATATGTGATTTTGTGTCATTGGTTGAACATTTAGGTCATTTTCGTCCTCCCTAGGCTTATTCTAATCCAATTAGGGTTTTTAACCAATCTTTTGCTTCCAATATGTAATTTAGTGTCATTGGTTGCACATTTAGGTCATTTTCGTCCTCCCTAGGCTTATTCTAATCCAATTAGGGTTTTTAACCAATCTTGTGCGTATAATAAGTGATTTTGTGTCATTGGTAATTCAATTAGGTCATTTTCGTCCTCACTAGGCTTATTCAAATCCAATTAGGGTTTTTAACTAATCTTGTGCATCCAATATGTGATTTTGTGTCATTTTGTGTCATTGGTTGAACATTTTGGTCATGTTCGTCCTCTCGAGGCTTATTCTAATCCATTTAGGGTTCTTAACCAATCTTGTGCATCCAATATGTGATTTGGTGTCATTGGTTGCACATTTAGGTCATTTTCTTCCTCCCTAGGCTTATTCTAATCCAATTAGGGTTTTTAACCTATCTTGTGCATATAATAAGTGATTTTGTGTCATTCCTAATCCAATTAGGTCATTTTCGTCCTCGCTAAACTTATTCTAATCCAATTAGGGTTTTTAACCAATCTTGTGCATCCAATATGTAATTTTGTGTCATTGGTTGAACATTTAGGTCATTTGGTCGTCCCTATGCTTATTCTAATCCAATTAGGGTTTTTAACCAATCTTGTGCATCCAATATGTGATGTTGTGTCATTGGTTGCACATTTAGGTCATTTTCGTCTTCCCTAGGCTTATTGTAATCCAATTAGAGTTTTTAACCAATCTTGTGCATCCAATATGTGATTTTGTGTCAGTGGTTGCACATTTAGGTCATTTTTGTCCTCCCTAGGCTTATTCTAATCCAATTAGGGTTTTTAACCAATCTTGTGCATCCAATATGTGATTTTGTGTCATTTTGTGTCATTGGTTGAACACTTAGGTCATTTTCGTCCTCTCTAGGCTTATTCTAATCCAATTAGGGTTTTTAACCAATCTTGTGCATCCAATATGTGATTTTGTGTCATTGGTTGCACATTTTGGTCATTTTCGTCCTCCCTAGGCATATTCTAATCCAATTA
>JBBPBQ010000006.1:6595987-6612799 GCA_037974755.1 Cicer yamashitae | reverse complement strand
GTGATTTTGTGTCATTTTGTGTCATTGGTTGAACATTTAGGTCTTTTCGTCCTCCCTAGGCTTATTATAATCCAATTAGGGTTTTTAACCAATCTTGTGCATCCAATATGTGATTTTGTGTCATTGGTTGAACATTTAGGTCATTTTCGTCCTCCCTAGGCTTATTCTAATCCAATTAGGGTTTTTAACCAATCTTGTGCATCCAATATGTGATTTTGTGTTATTTTGTGTCATTGGTTGAACATTTAAATCATTTTCGTCCTCCCTAGGCTTATTCTAATCCAATTACGGTTTTTAACCAATCTTGTGCATCCAATATGTGATTTTGTGTCATTTTGAGTCATTGGTTGAACATTTAGGTCATTTTCGTCCTCCCTAGGCTTATTCTAATCCAATTAGGGTTTTTAACCAATCTTGTGCATCCAATATGTGATTTTGTGTCATTTTGTGTCATTGGTTGAACATTTAGGTCATTTTCGTCCTCCCTTGGCTTATTCTTATCCAATTAAGGTTCTTAACCAATCTAGTGCATCCAATGTGTGATTTTGTGTCATTTTGGGTCATTGGTTGAACATTTAGGTCATTTTCGTCCTCCCTAGGCTTATTCTAATCCAATTAGGGTTTTTAACCAATCTTGTGCATCCAATATGTGATTTTGTGTCATTTTGTGTCATTGGTTGAACATTTAGGTCATTTTCGTCCTCCCTGGGCTTATTCTAATCCAATTAGGGTTTTTAACCAATCTTGTGCATCCAATATGTGATTTTGTGTCATTTTGTGTCATTGGTTGAACATTTAGGTCATTTTCGTCCTCCCTAGGCTTATTCTAATCCAATTAGGGTTTTTAACCAATCTTGTGCGTCCAATATGTGATTTTGCGTCATTTTGTGTCATTGGTTGAACATTTAGGTCATTTTCGTCCTCCCTAGGCTTATTCTAATCCAATTAGGGTTTTTAACCAATCTTGTGCATCCAATATGTGATTTTGTGTCATTTTGTGTCATTGGTTGAACATTTAGGTCATTTTCGTCCTCCCTAGGCTTATTCTAATCCAATTAGGGTTTTTAACCAATCCTGTGCATCCAATATGTGATTTTGTGTCATTTTGTGTGATTGGTTGAACATTTAGGTCATTTTCGTCCTCCCTAGGCTTATTCAAATCCAATTAGGGTTTTTAAGCAATCTTGTGCATCCAATTTGTGATTTTGTGTCATTGGTTGAACATTTAGGTCATTTTCGTCATCCCTAGGCTTATTCTAATCGAATTAGGGTTTTTAACCAATCTTGTGCATCCAATATGTGATTTTGTGTCATTTTGGGTTATTTGTTCAACATTTAGGACATTTTCGTCTTCCCTAGGCTAATTCTAATCCAATTAGGGTTTTTAACCAATCTTGTGCATCGAATATGTGATTTTGTGTCATTTTGTGTCATTGGTTGAACATTTAGGTCATTTTCGTCCTCCCTAGGCTTATTCTAATCCAATTAGGGTTTTTAACCAATCCTGTGCATCCAATATGTGATTTTGTGTCATTTTGTGTCATTGGTTGAACATTTAGGTCATTTTCGTCCTCCCTAGGCTTATTCAAATCCAATTAGGGTTTTTAACCAATCTTGTGCATCCAATATGTGATTTTGTGTCATTTTGGGTCATTGGTTGAACATTTAGGTCATTTTCATCTTCCCTAGGCTTATTCTAACCCAATTAGGGTTTTTAACCAATCTTGTGCATCCAATATGTGATTTTGTGTCATTTTGTGTCATTGGTTGAACATTTAGGTCTTTTCGTCCTCCCTAGGCTTATTATAATCCAATTAGGGTTTTTAACCAATCTTGTGCATCCAATATGTGATTTTGTGTCATTGGTTGAACATTTAGGTCATTTTCGTCCTCCCTAGGCTTATTCTAATCCAATTAGGGTTTTTAACCAATCTTGTGCATCCAATATGTGATTTTGTGTGATTTTTTGTCATTGGTTGAACATTTAGGTCATTTTCGTCCTCCCTAGGCTTATTCTAATCCAATTAGGGTTTTTAACCAATCTTGTGCATCCAATATGTGATTTTGTGTCATTTTGTGTCATTGGTTGAACATTTAGGTCATTTTCGTCCTCCCTAGGCTTATTCTTATCCAATTAGGGTTTTTAACCAATCTTGTGCATCCAATATGTGATTTTGTGTCATTTAGTGTCATTGGTTGAACATTTAGGTCATTTTCGTCCTCCCTAGGCTTATTCTAATCCAATTAGGGTTTTTAACCAATCTTGTGCATCCAATATGTGATTTTGTGTCATTTTGTGTCATTGGTTGAACATTTAGGTCATTCGTCCTCCCTAGGCTCTTTTTAATCCAATTAGGGTTTTTAACCAATCTTGTGCATACAATATGTGATTTTGTGTCATTGGTTGAACATTTAGGTCATTTTCGTCCTCCCTAGGCTTATTCTAATCCAATTAGGGTTTTTAACCAATCTTGTGCATCCAATATGTGATTTTCTGTCATTGGTTAAACATTTAGGTCATTTTCGTCCTCCCTAGGCTTATTCTAATCCAATTAGGGTTTTTAACCAATCTTGTGCATCCAATATGTGATTTTGTGTCATTTTGTGTCATTGGTTGAACATTTAGGTCATTTTCGTCCTCCCTAGGCTTATTCTAATCCAATTAGGGTTTTTAACCAATCTTGTGCATCCAATATGTGATTTTGTGTCATTTTGTGTCATTGGTTGAACATTTAGGTCATTTTCGTCCTCCTTGGGCTTATTCTAGTCCAATTAGGGTTTTTAACCAATCTTGTCCATCCAATATGTGATTTTGTGTCATTGGTTGAACATTTAGGTCATTTTCGTCCTCCCTAGGCTTATTCTAATCCAATTAGGGTTTTTAACCAATCTTGTGCATCCAATATGTGATTTTGTGTCATTGGTTAAACATTTAGGTCATTTTCGTCCTCCCTATGCTTATTCTAATCCAATTAGGGTTTTTAACCAATCTTGTGCATCGAATATGTGATTTTGTGTCATTTTGTGTCATTTGTTGAACATTTAGGTCATTTTCGTCCTCCCTAGGCTTATTCTAATCCAATTAGGGTTTTTAACCAATCTTGTGCATCCAATATGTGATTTTGTGTCATTTTGTGTCATTGGTTGAACATTTAGGTCATTTTCGTCCTCCCTAGGCTTATTCTAATCCAATTAGGGTTTTTAACCAATCTTGTGCATCCAATATGTGATTTTGTGTCATTGGTTGCACATTTAGGCCATTTTCGTCCTCCCTAGGCTTATTCTAATCCAATTAGGGTTTTTAAGCAATCTTGTGCATATAATAACTGATTTTGTGTCATTGGTAATCCAATTATGTCATTTTCGTCCTCGTTAGGCTTATTCTTATCCAATTTGGGTTCTTAACCAATCTTGTGCATCCAATATGTGATTTTGTGTCATTGGTTGCACATTTAGGTCATTTTTGTCCTCCCTAGGCTTATTCTAATCCAATTAGGGTTTTTAACCAATCTTGTGCATCCAATATGTGATTTTGTGTCATTTTGTGTCATTGGTTGAACATTTAGGTCATTTTCGTCCTCGCTAGGCTTATTCTAATCCAATTAGGGTTTTTAACCAATCTTTTGCTTCCAATATGTAATTTAGTGTCATTGGTTGCACATTTAGGTCATTTTCGTCCTCCCTAGGCTTATTCCAATCCAATTAGGGTTTTTAACCAATCTTGTGCGTATAATAAGTGATTTTGTGTCATTGGTAATTCAATTAGGTCATTTTCGTCCTCACTAGGCTTATTCAAATCCAATTAGGGTTTTTAACTAATCTTGTGCATCCAATATGTGATTTTGTGTCATTTTGTGTCATTGGTTGAACATTTAGGTCATTTTTGTCCTCCCTAGGCTTATTCTAATCCAATTAGGGTTTTTAACCAATCTTTTGCATCCAATATGTGATTTTGTGTCATTGGTTGCACATTTAGGTCATTTTCGTCCTCCCTAGGCTTATTCTAATCCAATTAGGCTTTTTAACCAATCTTGTGCGTATAATAAGTGATTTTGTGTCATTGGTAATTCAATTAAGTCATTTTCGTTCTCTCTAGGCTTATTCAAATCCAATTAGGATTTTTAACTAATCTTGTGCATCCAATATGTGATTTTGTGTCATTTTGTGTCATTGGTTGAACATTTTGGTCATGTTCGTCCTCTCGAGGCTTATTCTAATCCATTTAGGGTTTTTAACCAATCTTGTGCATCCAATATGTGATTTGGTGTCATTGGTTGCACATTTAGGTCATTTTCTTCCTCCCTAGGCTTATTCTAATCCAATTAGGGTTTTTAACCTATCTTGTGCATATAATAAGTGATTTTGTGTCATTCCTAATCCAATTAGGTCATTTTCGTCCTCGCTAAACTTATTCTAATCCAATTAGGGTTTTTAACCAATCTTATGCATCGAATATGTGATTTTGTGTCATTTTGTGTCATTGGTTGAACATTTAGGTCATTTTCGTCCTCTCGAGGCTTATTCTAATCCATTTAGGGTTTTTAACCAATCTTGTGCATCCAATATGTGATTTGGTGTCATTGGTTGCACATTTAGGTCATTTTCTTCCTCCCTAGGCTTATTCTAATCCAATTTTGGTTTTTAACCTATCTTGTGCATATAATAAGTGATTTTGTGTCATTGGTTGCACATTTAGGTCATTTTCGTCCTCCCTAGGTTTATTGTAATCCAATTAGAGTTTTTAACCAATCTTGTGCATCCAATATGTGATTTTGTGTCATTGTTTGCACATTTAGGTCATTTTTGTCCTCCCTAGGCTTATTCTAATCCAATTAGGGTTTTTAACCAATCTTGTGCATCCAATATGTGATTTTGTGTCGTTGGTTGAACATTTAGGTCATTTTCGTCCTCCCTAGGCTTATTCTAATCCAATTAGGGTTTTTAACCAATCTTATGCATCCAATATGTGGTTTTGTGTCATTTTGTGTCATTGGTTGAACATTTAAGTCATTTTCGTCCTCCCTAGGCTTATTCTATTCCAATTTGGGTTTTTAACCAATCTTGTGCATCCAATATGTGATTTTGTGTCATTGGTTGCACATTTAGGTCATTTTTGTCCTCCCTAGGCTTATTCTAATCCAATTAGGGTTTTTAACCAATCTTGTGCATCCAATATGTGATTTTGTGTCATTTTGTGTCATTGGTTGAACATTTAGGTCATTTTCGTCTTCCCTAGGCTTATTCTAATCCATTTAGGATTTTTAACCAATCTTGTGCATCCAATATGTGATTTTGTGTCATTGGTTCCACATTTAGGTCATTTTCGTCCTCCCTAGGCATATTCTAATCCAATTAGGGTTTTTAACCAATCTTGTGCACATAATAAGTGATTTTGTGTCATTAATAATCCAATTAGGTCATTTTCGTCCTCGCTAGGCTTATTCTAATCCAATTAGGGTTTTTAACCAATCTTGTGCATCCAATATGTGATTTTGTGTCATTTTGTGTCATTGGTTTAACATTTAGGTCATTTTCATCCTCCCTAGGCTTATTCTAATCCAATTATGGTTTTTAACCAATCTTGTGCATCCAATATGTGATTTTGTGTCATTGGTTGCACATTTAGGTCATTTTCGTCCTCCCTAGGCATTTTCTAATCCAATTAGGGTTTTTAACCAATCTTGTGCATATAATAAGTGATTTTGTGTCATTGGTAATCCAATTAGGTCATTTTCGTCCTCGCTAGGCTTATTCTAATCCAATTAGGGTTTTTAACCAATCTTGTGCATCCAATATCTGATTTTGTGTCATTTTGTGTCATTGGTTGAACATTTAGGTCATTTTCGTCCTCCCTAGGCTTATTCTAATCCAATTAGGGTTTTTAACCAATCTTGTGCATCCAATATGTGATTTTGTGTCATTTTGTGTCATTGGTTGAACATTTAGGTCATTTTCGTCCTCCCTAGGCTTATTCTAATCCAATTAGGGTTTTTAACCAATCTTGTGCATCCAATATGTGATTTTGTGTCATTTTGTGTCATTGGTTGAACATTTAGGTCATTTTCATTCTCCTTAGGCTTATTCTAATCCAATTAGGGTTTTTAACCAATCTTGTGCATCCAATATCTGATTTTGTGTCATTTTGTGTCATTTTGTGTCATTTAGGTCATTTTCGTCCTCCCAAGGCTTATTCTAATCCAATTAGGGTTTTTAACCAATCTTGTGCATCCAATATGTGATTTTGTGTCATTGGTTGAACATTTAGGTCATTTTCGTTCTCCCTAGGCTTATTCTAATCCAATTAGGGTTTTTAACCAATCTTGTGCATGCAATATGTGATTTTGTGTCATTTGTGTCATTGGTTGAAAATTTAGATCATTTTCGTCCTCCCTAGGCTTATTCTAACAAATTAGGGTTTTTAACCAATCTTGTGCATCCAATATGTGGTTTTGTGTCATTGGTTGAACATTTAGGTCATTTTCGTCCTCCCTAGGCTTATTCAAATCCAATTAGGGTTTTTAACCAATCTTGTGCATCCAATATGTGATTTTGTGTCATTGGTTGCACATTTAGGTCATTTTCGTCCTCCCTAGGCTTATTCTAATCCAATTAGGGTTTTTAACCAATCTTGTGCATCGAATATGTGATTTAGTCTCATTGGTTGCACATTTAGGTCATTTTCGTCCTGCTAGGGTTATTCTAATCCAATTAGGGTTTTTAACCAATCTTGTGCATCCAATATGTGATTTTGTGTCATTGGTTGCACATTTAGGTCATTTTTGTCCTCCCTAGGCTTATTCTAATCCAATTAGGGTTTTTAACCAATCTTGTGCATCCAATATGTGATTTTGTGTCATTTTGTGTCATTGGTTGAACATTTAGGTCATTTTCGTCCTCCCTAGGCTTATTCTAATCCATTTAGGATTTTTAACCAATCTTGTGCATCCAATATGTGATTTTGTGTCATTGGTTGCACATTTAGGTCATTTTCGTCCACCCTAGGCTTATTGTAATCCAATTAGAGTTTTTAACCAATCTTGTGCATCCAATATGTGATTTTGTGTCATTGGTTGCACATTTAGGTCATTTTCGTCCTCCCTAAGCTTATTCTAATCCAATTTGGGTTTTTAACCAATCTTGTGCATCCAATATGTGATTTTGTGTCATTGGTTGCACATTTAGGTCATTTTTGTCCTCCCTAGGCTTATTCTAATCCAATTAGGGTTTTTAACCAATCTTGTGCATCCAATATGTGATTTTGTGTCATTTTGTGTCATTGGTTGAACATTTAGGTCATTTTCGTCCTCGCTAGGCTTATTCTAATCCAATTAGGGTTTTTAACCAATCTTGTGCATCCAATATGTGATTTTGTGTCATTTTGTGTCATTGGTTGAACATTTAGGTCATTTTCATCCTCCCTAGGCTTATTCTAATCCAATTAGGGTTTTAAACCAATCTTGTGCATCCAATATGTGATTTTGCGTCATTGGTTGAACATTTAGGTCATTTTCGTCCTCCCTAGGCTTATTCTAATCCAATTAGGGTTTTTAACCAATCTTGTGCATCCAATATGTGATTTTGTGTCATTTTGTGTCATTGGTTGAACATTTAGGTCATTTTCGTCCTCCCTAGGCTTATTCTTATCCAATTAGGGTTTTTAACCAATCTTGTGCATCCAATATGTGATTTTGTGTCATTTAGTGTCATTGGTTGAACATTTAGGTCATTTTCGTCCTCCCTAGGCTTATTCTAATCCAATTAGGGTTTTTAACCAATCTTGTGCATCCAATATGTGATTTTGTGTCATTTTGTGTCATTGGTTGAACATTTAGGTCATTTTCGTCCTCCCTTGGCTTATTCTAATCCAATTAGGGTTTTTAACCAATCTTGTGCATCCAATATGTGATTTTGTATAATTTTGTGTCATTGGTTGAACATTTAGGTCATTTCCGTCGTCCCTAGGCTTATTCTAATCCAATTAGGGTTTTTAACCAATCTTGTGCATCCAATATGTGATTTTGTGTCATTGGTTGAACATTTAGGTCATTTTCGTCCTCCCTAGGCTTATTCTAATCCAATTAGGGTTTTTAACCAATCTTGTGCATCCAATATGTGATTTTGTGTCATTTGTTGAACATTTAGTTCATTTTCGTCCTCCCTAGGCTTATTCTAATCCAATTAGGGTTTTTAACCAATCTTGTGCATCCAATATGTGATTTTGTGTCATTGGTTGAACATTTAGGTCATTTTCGTCCTCCCTAGGCTTATTCTAATCCAATTAAGGTTTTTAACCAATCTTGTGCATCCAATGTGTGATTTTGTGTCATTTTGTGTCATTTGTTGAACATTTAGGTCATTCGTCCTCCCTAGGCTCTTTTTAATCCAATTAGGGTTTTTAACCAATCTTGTGCATACAATATGTGATTTTGTGTCATTGGTTGAACATTTAGGTCATTTTCGTCCTCCCTAGGCTTATTCTAATCCAATTAGGGTTTTTAACCAATCTTGTGCATCCAATATGTGATTTTCTGTCATTGGTTAAACATTTAGGTCATTTTCGTCCTCCCTAGGCTTATTCTAATCCAATTAGGGTTTTTAACCAATCTTGTGCATCCAATATGTGATTTTGTGTCATTTTGTGTCATTGGTTGAACATTTAGGTCATTTTCGTCCTCCCTAGGCTTATTCTAATCCAATTAGGGTTTTTAACCAATCTTGTGCATCCAATATGTGATTTTGTGTCATTTTGTGTCATTGGTTGAACATTTAGGTCATTTTCGTCCTCCTTGGGCTTATTCTAGTCCAATTAGGGTTTTTAACCAATCTTGTCCATCCAATATGTGATTTTGTGTCATTGGTTGAACATTTAGGTCATTTTCGTCCTCCCTAGGCTTATTCTAATCCAATTAGGGTTTTTAACCAATCTTGTGCATCCAATATGTGATTTTGTGTCATTGGTTAAACATTTAGGTCATTTTCGTCCTCCCTATGCTTATTCTAATCCAATTAGGGTTTTTAACCAATCTTGTGCATCGAATATGTGATTTTGTGTCATTTTGTGTCATTTGTTGAACATTTAGGTCATTTTCGTCCTCCCTAGGCTTATTCTAATCCAATTAGGGTTTTTAACCAATCTTGTGCATCCAATATGTGATTTTGTGTCATTTTGTGTCATTGGTTGAACATTTAGGTCATTTTCGTCCTCCCTAGGCTTATTCTAATCCAATTAGGGTTTTTAACCAATCTTGTGCATCCAATATGTGATTTTGTGTCATTGGTTGCACATTTAGGCCATTTTCGTCCTCCCTAGGCTTATTCTAATCCAATTAGGGTTTTTAAGCAATCTTGTGCATATAATAACTGATTTTGTGTCATTGGTAATCCAATTATGTCATTTTCGTCCTCGTTAGGCTTATTCTTATCCAATTTGGGTTCTTAACCAATCTTGTGCATCCAATATGTGATTTTGTGTCATTGGTTGCACATTTAGGTCATTTTTGTCCTCCCTAGGCTTATTCTAATCCAATTAGGGTTTTTAACCAATCTTGTGCATCCAATATGTGATTTTGTGTCATTTTGTGTCATTGGTTGAACATTTAGGTCATTTTCGTCCTCGCTAGGCTTATTCTAATCCAATTAGGGTTTTTAACCAATCTTTTGCTTCCAATATGTAATTTAGTGTCATTGGTTGCACATTTAGGTCATTTTCGTCCTCCCTAGGCTTATTCCAATCCAATTAGGGTTTTTAACCAATCTTGTGCGTATAATAAGTGATTTTGTGTCATTGGTAATTCAATTAGGTCATTTTCGTCCTCACTAGGCTTATTCAAATCCAATTAGGGTTTTTAACTAATCTTGTGCATCCAATATGTGATTTTGTGTCATTTTGTGTCATTGGTTGAACATTTAGGTCATTTTTGTCCTCCCTAGGCTTATTCTAATCCAATTAGGGTTTTTAACCAATCTTTTGCATCCAATATGTGATTTTGTGTCATTGGTTGCACATTTAGGTCATTTTCGTCCTCCCTAGGCTTATTCTAATCCAATTAGGCTTTTTAACCAATCTTGTGCGTATAATAAGTGATTTTGTGTCATTGGTAATTCAATTATGTCATTTTCGTTCTCTCTAGGCTTATTCAAATCCAATTAGGATTTTTAACTAATCTTGTGCATCCAATATGTGATTTTGTGTCATTTTGTGTCATTGGTTGAACATTTTGGTCATGTTCGTCCTCTCGAGGCTTATTCTAATCCATTTAGGGTTTTTAACCAATCTTGTGCATCCAATATGTGATTTGGTGTCATTGGTTGCACATTTAGGTCATTTTCTTCCTCCCTAGGCTTATTCTAATCCAATTAGGGTTTTTAACCTATCTTGTGCATATAATAAGTGATTTTGTGTCATTCCTAATCCAATTAGGTCATTTTCGTCCTCGCTAAACTTATTCTAATCCAATTAGGGTTTTTAACCAATCTTGTGCATCCAATATGTGATTTTGTGTCATTGGTTGAACATTTAGGTCATTTGGTCGTCCCTATGCTTATTCTAATCCAATTAGGGTTTTTAACCAATCTTGTGCATCCAATATGTGATGTTGTGTCATTGGTTGCACATTTAGGTCATTTTCGTCTTCCCTAGGCTTATTGTAATCCAATTAGAGTTTTTAACCAATCTTGTGCATCCAATATGTGATTTTGTGTCAGTGGTTGCACATTTAGGTCATTTTTGTCCTCCCTAGGCTTATTCTAATCCAATTAGGGTTTTTAACCAATCTTGTGCATCCAATATGTGATTTTGTGTCATTTTGTGTCATTGGTTGAACATTTAGGTCATTTTCGTCCTCCCTAGGCTTATTCTAATCCAATTAGGGTTTTTAACCAATCTTGTGCATATGATAAGTGATTTTATGTCATTGGTAATCCAATTAGGTCATTTTCGTCCTCCCTAGGCTTATTACAATCCAATTAGGGTTTTTAACCAATCTTGTGCATCCAATATGTGATTTTGTGTCATTTTGTGTCATTGGTTGAACATTTAGGTCATTTTCGTCCTCCCTAGGCTTATTCTAATCCAATTAGGGTTTTTAACCAATCTTGTGCATCCAATATGTGATTTTGTGTCGTTGGTTGAACATTTAGGTCATTTTCGTCCTCCCTAGGCTTATTCTAATCCAATTAGGGTTTTTAACCAATCTTGTGCATCCAATATCTGATTTTGTGTCATTTTGTGTCATCGGTTGAACATTTAGGTCATTTTCGTCCTCCCTAGGCTTATTCTAATCCAATTAGGGTTTTTAACCAATCTTGTGCATCCAATATGTGATTTTGTGTCATTCATTGAACATTTAGGTCATTTTCGTCCTCCCTAGGCTTATTCTAATCCAATTAGGGTTTTTAACCAATCTTGTGCATCCAATATGTGATTTTGTGTCATTTTGTGTCATTGGTTGAACATTTAGGTCATTTTCGTCCTCCCTAGGCTTATTCTAATCCAATTAGTGTTTTTAACCATTCTTGTGCATCCAATATGTGATTTTGTTTAATTGGTTGAACATTTAGGTCATTTTGGCCTTGCTAGGCTTGTTCTAATCCAATTAGGATTTTTAACCAATCATGTGCATCCAAATATGTGATTTTTTGTCATTGGTTGAACATTTAGGTCATTTTCGTCCTCCCTAGGCTTATTCTAATCCAATTAGGGTTTTTAACCAATCTTGTGCATCCAATATGTGATTTTGTGTCATTTTGTGTCATTGGTTGAACATTTAGGTCATTTTCGTCCTCCCTAGGCTTATTCTAATCCAAATTGGGTTTTTAACCAATATTGTACATCCAATATGTTATTTTGTGTCATTGGTTGCACATTTAGGTCATTTTCGTCCTCCCTAGGCTTATTCTAATCCAATTACGGTCTTTAACCAATCTTATACATATAATAAGTGATTTTGTGTCATTGGTAATCCAATAAGTTCATTTTCGTCCTCGCTAGACTTATTCTAATCCAATTAGGGTTTTTAACCAATCTTGTGCATCCAATATGTGACTTTGTGTCATTGGTTGAACATTTAGGTCATTTTGGTGCTCCCTAGACTTATTCTAATCCAATTAGGGTTTTTAACCAATCTTGTGCATCCAATTTGTGATTTTGTGTCATTGGTAGCACATTTAGGTCATTTTCGTCCACCCTAGGCTTATTCTAATCCAATTAGGGTTTTTAACCAATCTTGTGCATCCAATATGTGATTTTGTGTCATTTTGTGTCATTGGTTGAACATTTAGGTCATTTTCGTCCTCCCTAGTCATATTGTAATCCAATTAGGATTTATATCCAATCTTGTGCATCCCATATGTGATTTTGTGTCATTGGTTGTACATTTAGGTCATTTTCGTCCTCCCTAGGCTTATTCTAATCCAATTAGGGTTTTTAACCAATCTTGTGCATCCAATATGTGATTTTGTGTCATTGGTTGCACATTTAGGTCATTTTCGTCCTCCCTAGGCGTATTCTAATCCAATTAGGGTTTTTAACCAATCTTGTGCATCCAATATGTGATTTTGTGTCATTTTGTGTCATTGGTTGAACATTTAGGTCATTTTCGTCCTCCCTAAGCTTATTCTAATCCAATTAGGGTTTTTAACCAATCTTGTGGATCCAATATGTTATTTTGTGTCATTTTGTGTCATTGGTTGAACATTTAGGTCATTTTCGTCCTCCTTAGGCTTATTCTAATCCAATTAGGTTTTTAACATACCTTGTGCATCCAATATGTGATTTTGTGCCATTTTGTGTCATTGGTTAAACATTTAGGTCATTTTCGTCCTCCCTAGGCTTATTGTAATCCAATTAGGGTTTTTAACCAATCTTGTGCTTCCAATATGTGATTTTGTGTCCTTTTGTGTCATTGGTTGAACATTTAGGTCATTTTCGTCCTCCCTAGGCTTATTCTAATCCAATTAGGGTTTTTAACCAATCTTGTGCATCCAATATGTGATTTTGTGTCATTTTGTGTCATTGGTTGAACATTTAGGTCATTTTCGTCCTCCCTAGGCTTATTCTTATCCAATTAGGGTTTTTAACCAATCTTGTGCATCCAATATGTGATTTTGTGTCATTTAGTGTCATTGGTTGAACATTTAGGTCATTTTCGTCCTCCCTAGGCTTATTCTAATCCAATTAGGGTTTTTAACCAATCTTGTGCATCCAATATGTGATTTTGTGTCATTTTGTGTCATTGGTTGAACATTTAGGTCATTTTCGACCTTCCTAGGCTTATTCTAATCCAATTAGGGTTTTTAACCAATCTTGTGCATCCAATATGTGATTTTGTGTCATTGGTTGAACATTTAGGTCATTTTCGTCCTCCCTAGGCTTATTCTAATCCAATTAGGGTTTTTAACCAATATTGGGCATCCAATATGTGATTTTGTGTCATTTTTTGTCATTGGTTGAACATTTAGGTCATTTTCGTCCTCCCTAGGCTTATTCTAATCCAATTAGGGTTTTTAACCAATCTTGTGCATCCAATATGTGATTTTGTGTCATTGGTTAAACATTTAGGTCATTTTCGTCCTCCCTATGCTTATTCTAATCCAATTAGGGTTTTTAACCAATCTTGTGCATCGAATATGTGATTTTGTGTCATTTTGTGTCATTTGTTGAACATTTAGGTCATTTTCGTCCTCCCTAGGCTTATTCTAATCCAATTAGGGTTTTTAACCAATCTTGTGCATCCAATATGTGATTTTGTGTCATTTTGTGTCATTGGTTGAACATTTAGGTCATTTTCGTCCTCCCTAGGCTTATTCTAATCCAATTAGGGTTTTTAACCAATCTTGTGCATCCAATATGTGATTTTGTGTCATTGGTTGCACATTTAGGCCATTTTCGTCCTCCCTAGGCTTATTCTAATCCAATTAGGGTTTTTAAGCAATCTTGTGCATATAATAACTGATTTTGTGTCATTGGTAATCCAATTATGTCATTTTCGTCCTCGTTAGGCTTATTCTTATCCAATTTGGGTTCTTAACCAATCTTGTGCATCCAATATGTGATTTTGTGTCATTGGTTGCACATTTAGGTCATTTTTGTCCTCCCTAGGCTTATTCTAATCCAATTAGGGTTTTTAACCAATCTTGTGCATCCAATATGTGATTTTGTGTCATTTTGTGTCATTGGTTGAACATTTAGGTCATTTTCGTCCTCGCTAGGCTTATTCTAATCCAATTAGGGTTTTTAACCAATCTTTTGCTTCCAATATGTAATTTAGTGTCATTGGTTGCACATTTAGGTCATTTTCGTCCTCCCTAGGCTTATTCCAATCCAATTAGGGTTTTTAACCAATCTTGTGCGTATAATAAGTGATTTTGTGTCATTGGTAATTCAATTAGGTCATTTTCGTCCTCACTAGGCTTATTCAAATCCAATTAGGGTTTTTAACTAATCTTGTGCATCCAATATGTGATTTTGTGTCATTTTGTGTCATTGGTTGAACATTTAGGTCATTTTTGTCCTCCCTAGGCTTATTCTAATCCAATTAGGGTTTTTAACCAATCTTTTGCATCCAATATGTGATTTTGTGTCATTGGTTGCACATTTAGGTCATTTTCGTCCTCCCTAGGCTTATTCTAATCCAATTAGGCTTTTTAACCAATCTTGTGCGTATAATAAGTGATTTTGTGTCATTGGTAATTCAATTAAGTCATTTTCGTTCTCTCTAGGCTTATTCAAATCCAATTAGGATTTTTAACTAATCTTGTGCATCCAATATGTGATTTTGTGTCATTTTGTGTCATTGGTTGAACATTTTGGTCATGTTCGTCCTCTCGAGGCTTATTCTAATCCATTTAGGGTTTTTAACCAATCTTGTGCATCCAATATGTGATTTGGTGTCATTGGTTGCACATTTAGGTCATTTTCTTCCTCCCTAGGCTTATTCTAATCCAATTAGGGTTTTTAACCTATCTTGTGCATATAATAAGTGATTTTGTGTCATTCCTAATCCAATTAGGTCATTTTCGTCCTCGCTAAACTTATTCTAATCCAATTAGGGTTTTTAACCAATCTTATGCATCGAATATGTGATTTTGTGTCATTTTGTGTCATTGGTTGAACATTTAGGTCATTTTCGTCCTCTCGAGGCTTATTCTAATCCATTTAGGGTTTTTAACCAATCTTGTGCATCCAATATGTGATTTGGTGTCATTGGTTGCACATTTAGGTCATTTTCTTCCTCCCTAGGCTTATTCTAATCCAATTTGGGTTTTTAACCTATCTTGTGCATATAATAAGTGATTTTGTGTCATTGGTTGCACATTTAGGTCATTTTCGTCCTCCCTAGGTTTATTGTAATCCAATTAGAGTTTTTAACCAATCTTGTGCATCCAATATGTGATTTTGTGTCATTGTTTGCACATTTAGGTCATTTTTGTCCTCCCTAGGCTTATTCTAATCCAATTAGGGTTTTTAACCAATCTTGTTCATCCAATATGTGATTTTGTGTCATTTTGTGTCATTGGTTGAACATTTAGGTCATTTTCGTCCTCCCTAGGCTTATTCTAATCCAATTAGGGTTTTTAACCAATCTTGTGCATCCAATATGTGATATTGTGTCATTGGTTGCACATTTAGGTCATTTTGGTCGTCCCTATGCTAATTCTAATCCAATTAGGGTTTTTAACCTATCTTGTGCAAATAATAAGTGATTTTGTGTCATTCGTAATCCAATTAGGTCATTTTCGTCCTCGCTAAACTTATTCTAATCCAATTAGGGTTTTTTTACCAATCTTGTGCGTCCAATATGTGATTTTGTGTCATTGGTTGAACATTTAGGTCATTTTGGTCGTCCCTATGCTTATTCTAATCCAATTAGGGTTTTTAACCAATCTTGTGCATCCAATATGTGATTTTGTGTCATTGGTTGCACATTTAGGTCATTTTTGTCCTCCCTAGGCTTATTCTAATCCAATTAGGGTTTTTAACCAATCTTGTGCATCCAATATGTGATTTTGTGTCATTGGTTGCACATTTAGTTCATTTTCGTCCTCCCTAGGCATATTCTCATCCAATTAGGGTTTTTAACCAATCTTGTGCATATAATAAGTGATTTTGTGTCATTGGTAATCCAATTAAGTCATTTTCGTCCTCGCTAGGCTTATTCTAATCCAATTAGGGTTTTTAACCAATCTTGTGCATGCAATATGTGATTTTGTGTCATTTTGTGTCATTGGTTGAACATTTAGGTCATTTTCGTCCTCCCTAGGCTTATTCTAATCCAAATTGGGTTTTTAACCAATATTGTGCATCCAATATGTGATTTTGTGTCATTGGATGCACATTTAGGTCCATATCGTCCGCCCTAGGCTTATTCTAATCCAATTACGGTCTTTAACCAATCTTATACATATAATAAGTGATTTTGTGTCATTGGTAATCCAATAAGTTCATTTTCGTCCTCGCTAGACTTATTCTAATCCAATTAGGGTTTTTAACCAATCTTGTGCATCCAATATGTGACTTTGTGTCATTGGTTGAACATTTAGGTCATTTTGGTGCTCCCTAGACTTATTCTAATCCAATTAGGGTTTTTAACCAATCTTGTGCAGCCTATTTGTGATTTTGTGTCATTGGTTGCACATTTAGGTCATTTTCGTCCACCCTAGGCTTATTCTAATCCAATTAGGGTTTTTAACCAATCTTGTGCATCCAATATGTGATTTTGTGTCATTGGTTGAACATTTAGGCAAATTTCGTCCTCCCCAGGCTTATTCTAATCCAATTAGGGTTTTTAACCAATCTTATGCATCCAATATGTG
>JBBPBQ010000006.1:6542226-6588876 GCA_037974755.1 Cicer yamashitae | reverse complement strand
AATTTTACTATAACTATGATTTTGTAAAAAAAAAAAAAAAAAAAAATTTTTTTTTTGGAATGAATTAAAAAATTTCTCTAATGAGATTTGTGAGTGAGTTAGGTCTCCTCTTTGAGTTCTTGGATTAGAACTTGTTTGAGTCTTATCAATGGCTTCCTTACCATTGTGGCGATTCTTCATTGGCTTATCAATCATCCTTGATTGTGGCGCCTTCTTCATCTTCTCAACCTAATCCATATTTTGTTTCTTTATAATTTTCGGTTTCCTTTACATCAAACCCTAATTCACAAATTGTGCCAATTTTCGTGTTCAATAACCTGCAATCATATCTCGAGTTCTACAAACTTGTTTTCGGCGATTCAACAGCCTAACTTGCGTTTCGGAACGTCATCTTTCATCTCGTTTTGGAATCGGCCGATTCGGAGTTTCCTAGCTCTGTTTATCGCAATCTCCAGCAATACGCGGTTTTGGATCCAATTTGTAAGTTTCCAACCTAGAACGATCCTTATAGTGATTCATGAGAAATAGGATCATATCACAATTAGGGTTTTTAACCAATCTTGTGCATCCAATATATGATTTTGTGTCATTGGTTGAACATTTAGGTCATTTTCTTGCTCCCTAGGCTTATTCTAATCCAATTAGGGTTTTTAACCAATCTTGTGCATCCAATATGTGATTTTGTGTCATTTTGTGTCATTGGTTGAACATTTAGGTCATTTTCGTCCTCCCTAGGCTTATTCTAATCCAAATTGGGTTTTTAACCAATATTGTACATCCAATATGTTATTTTGTGTCATTGGTTGCACATTTAGGTCATTTTCGTCCTCCCTAGGCTTATTCTAATCCAATTACGGTCTTTAACCAATCTTATACATATAATAAGTGATTTTGTGTCATTGGTAATCCAATAAGTTCATTTTCGTCCTCGCTAGACTTATTCTAATCCAATTAGGGTTTTTAACCAATGTTGTGCATCCAATATGTGATTTTGTGTCATTGGTTGAACATTTAGGTCATTTTGGTCGTCCCTATGCTTATTCTAATCCAATTAGGGTTTTTAACCAATCTTGTGCATCCAATATGTGATGTTGTGTCATTGGTTGCACATTTAGGTCATTTTCGTCCTCCCTAGGCTTATTGTAATCCAATTAGAGTTTTTAACCAATCTTGTGGATCCAATATGTGATTTTGTGTCATTGGTTGCACATTTAGGTCATTATTGTCCTCCCTAGGCTTATTCTAATCCAATTAGGGTTTTTAACCAATCTTGTGAATCCAATATGTGATTTTGTGTCATTTTGTGTCATTGGTTGAACATTTAGGTCATTTTCGTCCTCCCTAGGCTTATTCTAATCCAATTAGGGTTTTTAACCAATCTTGTGCATCCAATATGTGATTTTGTTTCATTGGTTGCACATTTAGGTCATTTTCGTCCTCCCTACGCATATTCTAATCCAATTAGGGTTTTTAACCAATCTTGTGCATATAATAAGTGATTTTGTGTCATTGGTAATCCAATTAAGTCATTTTCGTCCTCGCTAGGCTTATTCTAATCCAATTAGGGTTTTTAACCAATCTTGTGCATCCAATATGTGATTTTGTGTCATTTTTTCTCATTGGTTGAACATTTAGGTCATTTTCGTCCTCCCTAGGCTTATTCTAATCCAATTAGGGTTTTTAACCAATCTTGTGCATCCAATATGTGATTTTGTGTCATTGGTTGCACATTTAGGTCATTTTTGTCCTTCCTAGGCTTATTCTAATCTAATTTGGGTTTTTAACCAATCTTGTGAATCCAATATGTGATTTTGTGTCATTGGTTGCACATTTAGGTCATTTTCGTCCTCCCTAGGCTTATTCTAATCCAATTAGGGTTTTTAACCAATCTTGTGCATCCAATATGTGATTTTGTGTCATTGGTTGTACATTTAGGTCATTTTTGTCCTCCCTAGGCTTATTCTAATCCAATTAGGGTTTTTAACCAATCTTGTGCATCCAATATGTGATTTTGTGTCATTGGTTGCACATTTAGGTCATTTTGGTCGTCCCTATGCTTATTCTAATCCAATTAGGGTTTTTAACCAATCTTGTGCATCCAATATGTGATTTTGTGTTATTGGTTGCACATTTAGGTCATTTTCGTTCTCCCTAGGCTTATTGTAATCCAATTAGAGTTTTTAACCAATCTTGTGCATCCAATATGTGATTTTGTGTCATTGGTTGAACACTTAGGTCAATTTCGTCCTCCCTAGGCTTATTCTAATCCAATTAGGGTTTTTAACCAATCTTGTGCATCCAATATGTGATTTTGTGTCATTTGTAATCCAATTAGGTCATTTTCGTCCTCGCTAAACTTATTCTAATCCAATTAGGGTTTTTAACCAATCGTGTGCATCCAATATGTGATTTTGTGTCATTGGTTGAACATTTAGGTCATTTTGGTCGTCCCTATGCTTATTCTAATCCAATTAGGGTTTTTAACCAATCTTGTGCATCCAATATGTGATTTTGTGTCATTGGTTGCACATTTAGGTCATTTTCGTCCTCCCTAGGCTTATTGTAATCCAATTAGAGTTTTTAACCAATCTTGTGCATCCAATATGTGATTTTGTGTCATTGGTTGAACATTTAGGTCAATTTCGTCCTCCCTAGGCTTATTCTAATCCAATTAGGGTTTTTAACCAATCTTGTGCATCCAATATGTGATTTTGTTTCATTTTGTGTCATTGGTTTAACATTTAGGTCATTTTCGTCCTCCCTAGGCTTATTCTAATCCAATTAGGGTTTTTAACCAATCTTGTGCATCCAATATGTGATTTTGTGTCATTGGTTGCACATTTAGGTCATTTTGGTCGTCCCTATGCTAATTCTAATCCAATTAGGGTTTTTAACCAATCTTGTGCATCCAATATGTGATTTTGTGTCATTGGTTGCACATTTAGGTCATTTTCGTCCTCCCTAGGCTTATTCTAATCCAATTAGGGTTTTTAACCAATCTTGTGCATATAATGAGTGATTTTGTGTCATTGGTAATCCAATTAGGTCATTTTCGTCCTCGCTAGGCTTATTCTAATCTAATTAGGGTTTGTAACCAATCTTATGCATCCAATATGTGATTTTGTGTCATTTTGTTCCATTGGTAATCCAATTAAGTCATTTTCGTCCTCGCTAGGCTTATTCTAATCCAATTAGGGTTTTTAACCAATCTTGTGCATCCAATATGTGATTTTGTGTCATTGGTTGCACATTTAGGTCATTTTCGTCCTCCCTAGGCTTATTCTAATCCAATTAGGGTTTTTAACCAATCTTGTTCATATAATAAGTTATCTTGTGTCATTTGTAATCCAATTAGGTCATTTTCGTCCTCGCTAAACTTATTCTAATCCAATTAGGGTTTTTAACCAATCATGTGCATCCAATATGTGATTCTGTGTCATTGGTTAAACATTTAGGTCATTTTGGTCCTCCCTATGCTTATTCTAATCCAATTAGGGTTTTTAACCAATCTTGTGCATATAATAAGTGATTTTGTGTTATTGGTAATCCAATTAGGTCATTTTCGTCATCGCTAGGCTTATTCTAATCCAATTAGGTTTTTTTACCAATCTTGTGCATCCAATATGTGATTTTGTGTCATTGGTTGAACATTTAGGTCATTTTGGTCGTCCCTATGCTTATTCTAATCCAATTAGGGTTTTTAACCAATCTTGTGCATCCAATATGTGATTTTGTGTCATTGGTTGCACATTTAGGTCATTTTCGTCCTCCCTAGGCTTATTGTAATCCAATTAGAGTTTTTAACCAATCTTGTGCATCCAATATGTGATTTTGTGTCATTGGTTGAACATTTAGGTCAATTTCGTCCTCCCTAGGCTTATTCTAATCCAATTAGGGTTTTTAACCAATCTTGTGCATCCAATATGTGATTTTGTGTCATTTTGTATCATTGGTTGAACATTTAGGTCATTTTCGTCCTCCCTAGGCTTATTCTAATCCAATTAGGGTTTTTAACCAATCTTGTGCATATAATAAGTGATTTTGTGTCATTGGTAATTCAATTAGGTCATTTTCGTCCTCACTAGGCTTATTCAAATCCAATTAGGGTTTTTAACTAATCTTGTGCATCCAATATGTGATTTTGTGTCATTTTGTGTCATTGGTTGAATATTTTGGTCATGTTCGTCCTCTCGAGGCTTATTCTAATCCATTTAGGGTTTTTAACCAATCTTGTGCATCTAATATGTGATTTGGTGTCATTGGTTGCACATTTAGGTCATTTTCGTCCTCCCTAGGCTTATTCTAATCCAATTAGGGTTTTTAACCTATCTTGTGCATCCAATATGTGATTTTGTGTCATTTGTAATCCAATTAGGTCATTTTTGTCCTCGCTAAACTTATTCTAATCCAATTAGGGTTTTTAACCAATCTTGTGCATCCAATATGTGATTTTGTGTCATTGGTTGAACATTTAGGTCATTTTGGTCGTCCCTATGCTTATTCTAATCCAATTAGGGTTTTTAACCAATCTTGTGCATCCAATATGTGATTTTGTGTCATTGGTTGCACATTTAGGTCATTTTCGTCATCCCTAGGCTTATTGTAATCCAATTAGGGTTTTTAACCAATCTTGTGCATCCAATATGTGATTTTGTGTCATTGGTTGCACATTTAGGTCATTTTCGTCCTCCCTAGGCTTATTCTAATCCAATTAGGGTTTTTAACCAATCTTGTGCATCCAATTTGTGATTTTGTGTCATTGGTTGCACATTTAGGTCATTTTCGTCCTCCCTAGGCTTATTCTAATCCAATTAGGGTTTTTAACCAATCTTGTGCATCCAATATGTGATTTTGTGTCATTGGTTGCACATTTAGGTCATTTTGGTCGTCCCTATGCTAATTCTAATCCAATTAGGGTTTTTAACCTATCTTGTGCAAATAATAAGTGATTTTGTGTCATTCGTAATCCAATTAGGTCATTTTCGTCCTCGCTAAACTTGTTCTAATCCAATTAGGGTTTTTAACCAATGTTGTGCATCCAATATGTGATTTTGTGTCATTGGTTGAACATTTAGGTCATTTTGGTCGTCCCTATGCTTATTCTAATCCAATTAGGGTTTTTAACCAATCTTGTGCATCCAATATGTGATGTTGTGTCATTGGTTGCACATTTAGGTCATTTTCGTCCTCCCTAGGCTTATTGTAATCCAATTAGAGTTTTTAACCAATCTTGTGGATCCAATATGTGATTTTGTGTCATTGGTTGCACATTTAGGTCATTTTTGTCCTCCCTAGGCTTATTCTAATCCAATTAGGGTTTTTAACCAATCTTGTGCATCCAATATGTGATTTCGTGTCATTGGTTGCACATTTAGGTCATTTTCGTCCTCCCTAGGCATATTCTAATCCAATTAGGGTTTTTAACCAATCTTGTGCATATAATAAGTGATTTTGTGTCATTGGTAATCCAATTAAGTCATTTTCGTCCTCGCTAGGCTTATTCTAATCCAATTAGGGTTTTTAACCAATCTTGTGCATCCAATATGTGATTTTGTGTCATTTTTTCTCATTGGTTGAACATTTAGGACATTTTCGTCCTCCCTAGGCATTTTTTTAATCCAATTAGTGTTTTTAACCAATCTTGTGCATGCAATATGTGATTTTGTGTCATTGGTTGCACATTTAGGTCATTTTCCTCCTCCCTAAGCTTATTCTAATCCAATTAGGGTTTTTAACCAATCTTGTGCATCCAATATGTGATTTTGTGTCATTTTGTGTCATTGGTTGAACATTTAGGTCATTTTCGTCCTCCCTAGGCTTATTCTAATCCAAATTGGGTTTTTAACCAATATTGTGCATCCAATATGTTATTTTGTGTCATTGGTTGCACATTTAGGTCATTTTCGTCCTCCCTAGGCTTATTCTAATCCAATTACGGTCTTTAACCAATCTTATACATATAATAAGTGATTTTGTGTCATTGGTAATCCAATAAGTTCATTTTCGTCCTCGCTAGACTTATTCTAATCCAATTAGGGTTTTTAACCAATCTTGTGCATCCAATATGTGACTTTGTGTCATTGGTTGAACATTTAGGTCATTTTGGTGCTCCCTAGACTTATTCTAATCCAATTAGGGTTTTTAACCAATCTTGTGCATCCAATTTGTGATTTTGTGTCATTGGTAGCACATTTAGGTCATTTTCGTCCACCCTAGGCTTATTCTAATCCAATTAGGGTTTTTAACCAATCTTGTGCATCCAATATCTGATTTTGTGTCATTGGTTGAACATTTAAGCAAATTTCGTCCTCCCCAGGCTTATTCTAATCCAATTAGGGTTTTTAACCAATCTTATGCATCCAATATGTGGTTTTGTGTCATTTTGTGTCATTGGTTGAACATTTATGTCATTTTCGTCCTCCCTAGGCTTATTCTATTCCAATTTGGGTTTTTAACCAATCTTGTGCATCCAATATGTGATTTTGTGTCATTGGTTGCACATTTAGGTCATTTTTGTCCTCCCTAGGCTTATTCTAATCCAATTAGAGTTTTTAACCAATCTTGTGCATCCAATATGTGATTTTGTGTCATTGGTTGCACATTTAGGTCATTTTTGTCCTCCCTAGGCTTATTCTAATCCAATTAGGGTTTTTAACCAATCTTGTGCATCCAATATGTGATTTTGTGTCATTGGTTGAACATTTAGGCAAATTTCGTCCTCCCCAGGCTTATTCTAATCCAATTAGGATTTTTATCCAATCTTGTGCATCCCATATGTGATTTTGTGTCAATTTGTGTCATTGGTTTAACATTTACGTCATTTTCGTACTCCCTAGGCTTATTCTAATCCAATTAGGGTTTTTAACCAATCTTGTGCATCCAATGTGTGATTTTGTGTCATTGGTTGCACATTTAGGTCATTTTCGTCCTCCCTAGGCTTATTCTAATCCAATTAGGGTTTTTAACCAATTTTGTGCATATAATAACTCATTTTGTGTCATTGGTAATCCAATTATGTCATTTTCGTCCTCGTTAGGCTTATTCTAATCCAATTGGGGTTTTTAACCAATCTTATGCATCCAATATGTGATTTTGTGTAATTTTGTGTCATTGGTTGAACATTTAGATCATTTTCGTCCTCCGTAGGCTTATTCTAATCCAATTTGGGTTTTTAACCAATCTTGTGCATCCAATATGTGATTTTGTGTCATTGGTTGCACATTTAGGTCATTTTTGTCCTCCCTAGGCTTATTCTAATCCAATTAGGGTTTTTAACCAATCTTGTGCATCCAATATGTGATTTTGTGTCATTGGTTGCACATTTAGGTCATTTTTGTCCTCCCTATGCTTATTCTAATCCAATTAGGGTTTTTAACCAATCTTGTGCATCCAATATGTGATTTTGTGTCATTGGTTGCACATTTAGGTCATTTTTGTCCTCCCTAGGCTTATTCTAATCCAATTAGGGTTTTTAACCAATCTTGTGCATCCAATATGTGATTTTGTGTCATTGGTTGCACATTTAGGTCATTTTCGTCCTCCCTAGGCTTATTGTAATCCAATTAGAGTTTTTAACCAATCTTATGCATCCAATATGTGATTTTGTGTCATTGGTTGCACATTTAGGTCATTTTCGTCCTCCCTAGGCTTATTCTAATCCAATTAGGGTTTTTAACCAATCTTGTGCATATAATAAGTGATTTTATGTCATTGGTAATCCAATTAGGTCATTTTCGTCCTCGCTAGGCTTATTCTAATCCAATTAGAATTTTTAACCAATCTTATGCATCCAATATGTGATTTTGTGTCTTTTTGTGTTATTGGTTGAACATTTAGGTCATTTTCGTCCTCCCTAGGCTTATTCTAATCCAATTAGGGTTTTTAACCAATCTTGTGCATCCAATATGTGATTTTGTGTCATTTTGTGTCATTGGTTGAACATTTAGGTCATTTTCGTCGTCCCAACGCTTATTCTAATCCAATTAGGGTTTTAAACCAATCTTGTGCATCCAATATGTGATTTTGTGTAATTTTGTGTCATTGGTTGAACATTTAGGTCATTTTTGTCCTCCCTAGGCTTATTCTAATCCAATTAGGGTTTTTAACCAATCTTGTGCATCCAATATGTGATTTTGAGTCATTGGTTGAACATTTAGGTCATTTTCGTCCTCCCTAGGCTTATTCTAATCCAATTAGGGTTTTTAACCAATCTTGTGCATCCAATATGTGATTTTGTGTCGTTGGTTGAACATTTAGGTCATTTTCGTCCTCCCTAGGCTTATTCTAATCCAATTAGGGTTTTTAACCAATCTTATGCATCCAATATGTGGTTTTGTGTCATTTTGTGTCATTGGTTGAACATTTAAGTCATTTTCGTCCTCCCTAGGCTTATTCTATTCCAATTTGGGTTTTTAACCAATCTTGTGCATCCAATATGTGATTTTGTGTCATTGGTTGCACATTTAGGTCATTTTTGTCCTCCCTAGGCTTATTCTAATCCAATTTGAGTTTTTAACCAATCTTGTGCATCCAATATGTGATTTTGTGTCATTTTGTGTCATTGGTTGAACATTTAGGTCATTTTCGTCCTCCCTAGGCTTATTGTAATCCAATTAGGATTTATATCCAATCTTGTGAATCCCATATGTGATTTTGTGTCATTGGTTGCACATTTAGGTCATTTTCGTCCTCCCTAGGCTTATTCTAATCCAATTAGGGTTTTTAACCAATCTTGTGCATCCAATATGTGATTTTGTGTCATTGGTTGCACATTTAGGTCATTTTGGTCGTCCCTATGCTAATTCTAATCCAATTAGGGTTTTTAACCTATCTTGTGCAAATAATAAGTGATTTTGTGTCATTCGTAATCCAATTAGGTCATTTTCGTCCTCGCTAAACTTGTTCTAATCCAATTAGGGTTTTTAACCAATGTTGTGCATCCAATATGTGATTTTGTGTCATTGGTTGAACATTTAGGTCATTTTGGTCGTCCCTATGCTTATTCTAATCCAATTAGGGTTTTTAACCAATCTTGTGCATCCAATATGTGATGTTGTGTCATTGGTTGCACATTTAGGTCATTTTCGTCCTCCCTAGGCTTATTGTAATCCAATTAGAGTTTTTAACCAATCTTGTGGATCCAATATGTGATTTTGTGTCATTGGTTGCACATTTAGGTCATTATTGTCCTCCCTAGGCTTATTCTAATCCAATTAGGGTTTTTAACCAATCTTGTGAATCCAATATGTGATTTTGTGTCATTTTGTGTCATTGGTTGAACATTTAGGTCATTTTCGTCCTCCCTAGGCTTATTCTAATCCAATTAGGGTTTTTAACCAATCTTGTGCATCCAATATGTGATTTTGTTTCATTGGTTGCACATTTAGGTCATTTTCGTCCTCCCTACGCATATTCTAATCCAATTAGGGTTTTTAACCAATCTTGTGCATATAATAAGTGATTTTGTGTCATTGGTAATCCAATTAAGTCATTTTCGTCCTCGCTAGGCTTATTCTAATCCAATTAGGGTTTTTAACCAATCTTGTGCATCCAATATGTGATTTTGTGTCATTTTTTCTCATTGGTTGAACATTTAGGTCATTTTCGTCCTCCCTAGGCATTTTTTTAATCCAATTAGTGTTTTTAACCAATCTTGTGCATGCAATATGTGATTTTGTGTCATTGGTTGCACATTTAGGTCATTTTCCTCCTCCCTAAGCTTATTCTAATCCAATTAGGGTTTTTAACCAATCTTGTGCATCCAATATGTGATTTTGTGTCATTTTGTGTCATTGGTTGAACATTTAGGTCATTTTCGTCCTCCCTAGGCTTATTCTAATCCAAATTGGGTTTTTAACCAATATTGTGCATCCAATATGTTATTTTGTGTCATTGGTTGCACATTTAGGTCATTTTCGTCCTCCCTAGGCTTATTCTAATCCAATTACGGTCTTTAACCAATCTTATACATATAATAAGTGATTTTGTGTCATTGGTAATCCAATAAGTTCATTTTCGTCCTCGCTAGACTTATTCTAATCCAATTAGGGTTTTTAACCAATCTTGTGCATCCAATTTGTGATTTTGTGTCATTGGTTGCACATTTAGGTCATTTTCGTCCACCCTAGGCTTATTCTAATCCAATTAGGGTTTTTAACCAATCTTGTGCATCCAATATGTGATTTTGTCATTGGTTGAACATTTAGGCAAATTTCGTCCTCCCCAGGATTATTCTAATCCAATAAGGGTTTTTAACCAATCTTATGCATCCAATATGTGGTTTTGTGTCATTTTGTGTCATTGGTTGAACATTTAAGTCATTTTCGTCCTCCCTAGGCTTATTCTATTCCAATTTGGGTTTTTAACCAATCTTGTGCATCCAATATGTGATTTTGTGTCATTGGTGGCACATTTAGGTCATTTTTGTCCTCCCTAGGCTTATTCTAATCCAATTTGAGTTTTTAACCAATCTGGTGCATCCAATATGTGATTTTGTGTCATTTTGTGTCATTGGTTGAACATTTAGGTCATTTTCGTCCTCCCTAGGCTTATTGTAATCCAATTAGGATTTATATCCAATCTTGTGCATCCCATATGTGATTTTGTGTCATTGGTTGCACATTTAGGTCATTTTCGTCCTCCCTAGGCTTATTCTAATCCAATTAGGGTTTTTAACCAATCTTGTGCATCCAATATGTGATTTTGTGTCATTGGTTGAACATTTAGGTCATTTTCGTCCTCCCAAGGCTTATTCTAATCCAATTAGGGTTTTTAATCAGTCTTGTGCATCCAATATGTGACTTTGTGTCATTGGTTGAACATTTAGGTCATTTTGGTCCTCCGTAGGCTTATTCTAATCAAATTAGGGTTTTTAACCAATCTTGTGCACCCAATATGTGATTTTGTGTCATTGGTTGCACATTTAGGTCATTTTCGTCCTCCCTAGGCTTATTGTAATCCAATTAGGGTTTTTAACCAATCTTGTGCATCCAATATGTGATTTTGTGTCATTGGTTGCACATTTAGGTCATTTTCGTCCTCCCTAGGCTTATTCTAATCCAATTAGGGTTTTTAACCAATCTTGTGCATATAATAAGTGATTTTATGTCATTGGTAATCCAATTTGGTCATTTTCGTCCTCGCTAGGCTTATTCTAATCCAATTAGGGTTTTTAACAAATCTTATGCATCCAATATGTGGTTTTGTGTTGTTTTGTGTTATTGGTTGAACATTTAGGTCATTTACGTTCTCCCTAGGCTTATTCTAATCCAATTTAGGTTTTTAACCAATCTTGTGCATCCAATATGTGATTTTGTGTCATTGGTTGCACATTTAGGTCATTTTCGTCCTCCCTAGGCTTATTCTAATCCAATTAGGGTTTTTAACCAATCTTGTGCATCCAATATGTGATTTTGTGTCATTGGTTGCACATTTAGGTCACTTTCGTCCTCCCTAGGCATATTCTAATCCAATTAGGGTTTTTAACCAATCTTGTGCATATAATAAGTGATTTTGTGTCATTGGTAATCCAATTAAGTCATTTTCGTCCTCGCTAGGCTTATTCTAATCCAATTAGGGTTTTTAACCAATCTTGTGCATCCAATATGTGATTTTGTGTCATTTTTTCTCATTGGTTGAACATTTAGGACATTTTCGTCCTCCCTAGGCATTTTTTTAATCCAATTAGTGTTTTTAACCAATCTTGTGCATGCAATATGTGATTTTGTGTCATTGGTTGCACATTTAGGTCATTTTCCTCCTCCCTAAGCTTATTCTAATCCAATTAGGGTTTTTAACCAATCTTGTGCATCCAATATGTGATTTTGTGTCATTTTGTGTCATTGGTTGAACATTTAGGTCATTTTCGTCCTCCCTAGGCTTATTCTAATCCAAATTGGGTTTTTAACCAATATTGTGCATCCAATATGTTATTTTGTGTCATTGGTTGCACATTTAGGTCATTTTCGTCCTCCCTAGGCTTATTCTAATCCAATTACGGTCTTTAACCAATCTTATACATATAATAAGTGATTTTGTGTCATTGGTAATCCAATAAGTTCATTTTCGTCCTCGCTAGACTTATTCTAATCCAATTAGGGTTTTTAACCAATCTTGTGCATCCAATTTGTGATTTTGTGTCATTGGTTGCACATTTAGGTCATTTTCGTCCACCCTAGGCTTATTCTAATCCAATTAGGGTTTTTAACCAATCTTGTGCATCCAATATGTGATTTTGTCATTGGTTGAACATTTAGGCAAATTTCGTCCTCCCCAGGATTATTCTAATCCAATAAGGGTTTTTAACCAATCTTATGCATCCAATATGTGGTTTTGTGTCATTTTGTGTCATTGGTTGAACATTTAAGTCATTTTCGTCCTCCCTAGGCTTATTCTATTCCAATTTGGGTTTTTAACCAATCTTGTGCATCCAATATGTGATTTTGTGTCATTGGTTGCACATTTAGGTCATTTTTGTCCTCCCTAGGCTTATTCTAATCCAATTAGAGTTTTTAACCAATCTTGTGCATCCAATATGTGATTTTGTGTCATTTTGTGTCATTGGTTGAACATTTAGGTCATTTTCGTCCTCCCTAGGCTTATTCTAATCCAATTAGGGTTTTTAAACAATCTTGTGCATCCAATATATGATTTTGTGTCATTGGTTGAACATTTAGGTCATTTTCGTCCTCCCTAGGCTTATTCTAATCCAATTAGGGTTTTTAACCAATCTTGTGCATCCAATATGTGATTTTGTGTCATTGGTTGAACATTTAGGTCATTTTCGTCCTCCCTAAGCTTATTCTAATCCACTTAGGGTTTTTAACCAATCTTGTGCATCCAATATGTGATTTTGTGTCATTTTGTGTCAATGGTTGAACATTTACGTCATTTTCGTCCTCCCTAGGCTTATTCTAATCCAATTAGGGTTTTTAACCAATCTTGTGCATCCAATATGTGATTTTGTGTCATTTTGTCTCATTGGTTGAACATTTAGGTCATTTTCGTCCTCCCTAGGCTTATTCTAATCCAATTAGGGTTTTTAACCAATCTTGTGGATCCAATATGTGATTTTGTGTCCTTTTGTGTCATTGGTTGAACATTTAGGTCATTTTCGTCCTCCCTAGGCTTATTCTAATCCAATTAGGGTTTTTAACCAATCTTGTGCATCCAATATGTGATTTTGTGTCATTTTGTGTCATTGGTATAACATTTAGGTCATTTTCGTCCTCCCTAGGCTTATTCTAATCCAATTAGGGGTTTTAACCAATCTTGTGCATCCAATATGTGATTTTATGTCATTTTGTGTCATTGGTTAAACATTTAGGTCATTTTCGTCCTCCCTAGGCTTATTCTAATCCAATTAGGGTTTTTAACCAATCTTGGGCATCCAATATGTGATTTTGTGTCATTGGTTGAACATTTAGGTCATTTTTGTCCTCCCTAGGCATATTCTAATCCATTTAGGGTTTTTAACCAATCTTGTGCATCCAATATGTGATTTTGTGTCATTGGTTGAACATTTAGGTCATTTTCGTCCTACCTAGGCTTATTCTAATCCAATTAGGGTTTTTAACCAATCTTGTGAATATAATAAGTGATTTTGTGTCATTGGTAATCCAATTAGGTCATTTTCGTCCTCGCTAGGCTTATTCTAATCCAATTAGGGTTTTTAACCAATCTTGTGCATCCAATATGTGATTTTGTGTCATTTTGTGTCATTGGTTGAACATTTAGGTCATTTTCGTCCTCCCTAGGCTTATTCTAATCCAATTAGGGTTTTTAACCAATCTTGTGCATCCAATATGTGATTTTGTGTCATTGGTTGCACATTTAGGTCATTTTCGTCCTCCCTAGGCTTATTCTAATCCAATTAGGGTTTTTAACCAATCTTGTGCATATAATAAGTGATTTTGTGTCATTGGTAATTCAATTAGGTCATTTTCGTCCTCACTAGGCTTATTCAAATCCAATTAGGGTTTTTAATTAATCTTCTGCATCCAATATGCGATTTTGTGTTATTTTGTGTCATTGGTTGAAATTTTGGTCATGTTCGTCCTCTAGAGGCTTATTCTAGTCCATTTATGGTTTTTAACCAATCTTGTGCATCAATATGTGATTTGGTGTCATTGGTTGCACATTTAGGTCATTTTCGTCCTCCCTAGGCTTATTTTAATCCAATTAGGGTTTTTAACCTATCTTGTGCATCCAATATGTGATTTTGTGTCATTTGTAATCCAATTAGGTCATTTTCGTCCTCGCTAAACTTATTCTAATCCAATTAGGGTTTTTAACCAATCTTGTGCATCCAATATGTGATTTTGTGTCATTGGTTGAACATTTAGGTCATTTTGGTCGTCCCTATGCTTATTCTAATCCAATTAGGGTTTTTAACCAATCTTGTGCATCCAATATGTGATTTTGTGTCATTGGTTGCACATTTAGGTCATTTTGGTCGTCCCTATGCTTATTCTAATCCAATTAGGGTTTTTAACCAATCTTGTGCATCCAATATGTGATTTTGTGTTATTGGTTGCACATTTAGGTCATTTTCGTTCTCCCTAGGCTTATTGTAATCCAATTAGAGTTTTTAACCAATCTTGTGCATCCAATATGTGATTTTGTGTCATTGGTTGAACACTTAGGTCAATTTCGTCCTCCCTAGGCTTATTCTAATCCAATTAGGGTTTTTAACCAATCTTGTGCATCCAATATGTGATTTTGTGTCATTTGTAATCCAATTAGGTCATTTTCGTCCTCGCTAAACTTATTCTAATCCAATTAGGGTTTTTAACCAATCTTGTGCATCCAATATGTGATTTTGTGTCATTGGTTGAACATTTAGGTCATTTTGGTCGTCCCTATGCTTATTCTAATCCAATTAGGGTTTTTAACCAATCTTGTGCATCCAATATGTGATTTTGTGTCATTGGTTGAACATTTAGGTCATTTTCGTCCTCCCTAGGCTTATTCTAATCCAATTACGGTTTTTAACCAATCTTGTGCATCCAATATGTGATTTTGTGTCATTGGTTGCACATTTAGGTCATTTTCGTCCTCCCTAGGCTTATTCTAATCCAATTAGGGTTTTTAACCAATCTTGTGCATCCAATATGTGATTTTGTGTTATTGGTTGAACATTTAGGTCATTTTCGTCCTCCCTAGGCTTATTCTAATCCAATTACGGTTTTTAACCAATCTTGTGCATCCAATATGTGATTTTGTGTCATTTTGTGTCATTGGTTGAACATTTAGGTCATTTTCGTCCTCCCTAGGCTTATTCCAATCCAATTAGGGTTTTTAACCAATCCTGTGCATCCAATATGTGATTTTGTGTCATTTTGTCTCATTGGTTGAACATTTAGGTCATTTTCGTCCTCCCTAGGCTTATTCTAATCCAATTAGGGTTTTTAACCAATCTTGTGCATCCAATATGTGATTTTGTGTCATTTTGTGTCATTGGTTGAACATTTAGGTCATTTTCGTCATCCCTAGGCTTATTCTAATCTAATTAGGGTTTTTAACCAATCTTGTGCATTCAATATGTGACTTTGTGTCATTTTGTGTCATTGGTTGAACATTTAGGTCATTTTCGTCCTCCCTAGGCTTATTCTAATCCAATTAGGGTTTTTAACCAATCTTGTGCATCCAATATGTGATTTTGTGTCATTGGTTGCACATTAGGTCATTTTCGTCCTCCCTAGGCTTATTCTAATCCAATTAGGGTTTTTAATCAATCTTGTGCATATAATAAGTGATTTTGTGTCATTGGTAATTCAATTAGGTCATTTTCGTCCTCACTAGGCTTATTCAAATCCAATTAGGGTTTTTAACTAATCTTGTGCATCCAATATGTGATTTTGTGTCATTGGTTGAACATTTTGGTCATGTTCGTCCTCTCGAGGCTTATTCTAATCCATTTAGGGTTTTTAACCAATCTTGTGCATCCAATATGTGATTTGGTGTCATTGGTTGGACATTTAGGTCATTTTCGTCCTCCCTAGGCTTATTCTAATCCAATTAGGGTTTTTAACCTATCTTGTGCATCCAATATGTGATTTTGTGTCATTTCTAATCCAATTAGGTCATTTTCGTCCTCGCTAAACTTATTCTAATCCAATTAGGGTTTTTAACCAATCTTGTGCATCCAATATGTGATTTTGTGTCATTGGTTGAACATTTAGGTCATTTTGGTCGTCCCTATGCTTATTCTAATCCAATTAGGGTTTTTAACCAATCTTGTGCATCCAATATATGATTTTGTGTCATTGGTTACACATTTAGGTCATTTTCGTCCTCCCTAGGCTTATTCTAATCCAATTAGGATTTTTAACCAATCTTGTGCATCCAATATGTGACTTTGTGTCATTTGTTGAACATTTAGGTCATTTTGGTGCTCCCTAGACTTATTCTAATCCAATTAGGGTTTTTAACCAATCTTGTGCATCCAATATGTGATTTTGTGTCATTGGTTGCACATTTAGGTCATTTTCGTCCTCCCTAGGCTTATTCTAATCCAATTAGGGTTTTTAACCAATCTTGTGCATCCAATATGTGATTTTGAGTCATTGGTTGCACATTTAGGTCATTTTCGTCCTCCCTAGGCTTATTCTAATCCAATTAGGGTTTTTAACCAATCTTGTGCATATAATAACTGATTTTGTGTCATTGGTAATCCAATTATGTCATTTTCATCCTCGTTACGCTTATTCTAATTCAATTAGGGTTTTTAACCAATCTTATGCATCCAATATGTGATTTTGTGTCATTTTGTGTCATTGGTTGAACATTTAAGTTATTTTCGTCCTCCCTAGGCTTAATCTAATCCAATTAGGGTTTTTAACCAATCTTGTGCATCCAATATGTGATTTTGTGTCATTGGTTGCACATTTAGGTCATTTTCGTCCTCCCTAGGCTTATTCTAATCCAATTAGGGTTTTTAACCAATCTTGTGCATCCAATATGTGATTTTGTGTCATTGGTTGCACATTTAGATCATTTTCGTCCTCCCTAGGCTTATTCTAATCTAATTAGGGTTTTTAACCAATCTTGTGCATATAATAAGTGATTTTGTGTCATTGGTAATCCAATTAGGTCATTTTCGTCCTCGCAAGGCTTATCCTCATCCAATTAGGTTTTTTAACCAATTTTATGCATCCAATATGTGATTTTGTGTCATTTTGTGTCATTGGTAATCCAATTAGGTCATTTTCGTCCTCGCTAGGCTTATTCTAATACAATTAGGGATTTTAACCAATCTTGTGCATCCAATATGTGATTTTGTGTCATTGGTTGCACATTTAGGTCATTTTCGTCCTCCCTAGGCTTATTCTAATCCAATTAGGGTTTTTAACCAATCTTGTGTATCCAATATGTGATTTTGTGTCATTGGTTGCACATTTAGGTCATTTTCGTCCTCCCTAGGCTTATTCTAATCCAATTAGGGTTTTTAACCAATCTTGTGCATATAATAAGTGATTTTATGTCATTGGTAATCCAATTTGGTCATTTTCGTCCTCGCTAGGCTTATTCTAATCCAATTAGGGTTTTTAACAAATCTTATGCATCCAATATGTGGTTTTGTGTTATTTTGTGTTATTGGTTGAACATTTAGGTCATTTTCGTTCTCCCTAGGCTTATTCTAATCCAATTTAGGTTTTTAACCAATCTTGTGCATCCAATATGTGATTTTGTGTCATTGGTTGCACATTTAGGTCATTTTCGTCCTCCCTAGGCTTATTCTAATCCAATTAGGGTTTTTAACCAATCTTGTGCATCCAATATGTGATTTTGTGTCATTGGTTGCACATTTAGGTCATTTTCGTCCTCCCTAGGCTTATTCTAATCCAATTAGGGTTTTTAATCAATCTTGTGCACATAATAAGTGATTTTGTGTCATTGGTAATTCAATTAGGTCATTTTCGTCCTCACTAGGCTTATTCAAATCCAATTAGGGTTTTAAACTAATCTTGTGCATCCAATATGTGATTTTGTGTCATTGGTTGAACATTTTGGTCATGTTCGTCCTCTCGAGGCTTATTCTAATCCATTTAGGGTTTTTAACCAATCTTGTGCATCCAATATGTGATTTGGTGTCATTGGTTGGACATTTAGGTCATTTTCGTCCTCCCTAGGCTTATTCTAATCCAATTAGGGTTTTTAACCAATCTTGTGCATCCAATATGTGATTTTGTGTCATTTTGTCTCATTGGTTGAACATTTAGGTCATTTTCGTCCTCCCTAGGCTTATTCTAATCCAATTAGGGTTTTTAAGCAATCTTGTGCATCCAATATGTGATTTTGTGTCATTTTGTGTCATTGGTTGAACATTTAGGTCATTTTCGTTCTCCCTAGGCTTATTCTAATCCAATTAGGGTTTTTAACCAATCTTGTGCATCCAATATCTGATTTTGTGTCATTTTGTGTCATTTAGGTCATTTTCGTCCTCCCTAGGCTTATTCTAATCCAATTAGGGTTTTTAACCAATCTTGTGCATCCAATATGTGATTTCGTGTCATTTTGTGTCATTGGTTGAACATTTAGGTGATTTTCGTCCTCCCTAGGCTTATTCTAATCCAATTTGGGTTTTTAACCACTCTTTTGCATCCAATATGTGATTTTGTGTCATTTTGTGTCATTGGTTGAACATTTAGGTCATTTTCGTCCTCGCTAGGGTTATTCTAATCCAATTAGGGTTTTTAACCAATCTTGTGCATCCAATATGTGATTTTGTGTCATTGGTTGCACATTTAGGTCATTTTTGTCCTCCCTAGGCTTATTCTAATCCAATTAGGGTTTTTAACCAATCTTGTGCATCCAATATGTGATTTTGTGTCATTTTGTGTAATTGGTTGAACATTTATGTCATTTTCGTCCTCCTTAGGCTTATTCTAATCCAATTAGGGTTTTTAACCAATCTTGTGCATCCAATATGTGAATTTGTGTCATTTTGAGTCATTGGTTGAACATTTAGGTCGTTTTCGTCCTCCCTAGGCTTATTCTAATCCAATTTGGGTTTTTAACCAATCTTGTGCATCCAATATGTGATTTTGTGTCATTGGTTGCACATTTAGGTCATTTTCGTCCTCCCTAGGCTTATTCTAATCCAATTAGGGTTTTTAACCAATCTTGTGCATCCAATATGTGATTTTGAGTCATTGGTTGCACATTTAGGTCATTTTCGTCCTCCCTAGGCTTATTCTAATCAAATTAGGGTTTTTAACCAATCTTGTGCATATATTAACTGATTTTGTGTCATTGGTAATCCAATTATGTCATTTTCATCCTCTTTAGGCTTATTCTAATCCAATTAGGGTTTTTAACCAATCTTATGCATCCAATATGTGATTTTGTGTCATTTTGTGTCATTGGTTGAACATTTAAGTTATTTTCGTCCTCCCTAGGCTTAATCTAATCCAATTAGGGTTTTTAACCAATCTTGTGCATCCAATATGTGATTTTGTGTCATTGGTTGCACATTTAGGTCATTTTCGTCCTCCCTAGGCTTATTCTAATCCAATTAGGGTTTTTAACCAATCTTGTGCATCCAATATGTGACTTTGTGTTATTGGTTGAACATTTAGGTCATTTTGGTCCTCCCTAGGCTTATTCTAATCCAATTAGGGTTTTTAACCAATCTTCTGCATCCAATATGTGATTTTGTGTCATTGGTTGCACATTTAGGTCATTTTCGTCCTCCCTAGGCTTATTCTAATCCAATTAGGGTTTTTAACCAATCTTGTGCATCCAATATGTGATTTTGTGTCAATGGTTGAACATTTAGGTCATTTTCGTCCTCCCCAGGCTTATTCTAATCCAATTAGGATTTTTATCCAATCTTGTGCATCCCATATGTGATTTTGTGTCAATTTGTGTCATTGGTTGCACATTTAGGTCATTTTGGTTCTCCCTAGGCTTATTCTAATCCAATTAGGGTTTTTAACCAATCTTGTTCATATAATAAGTGATTTTGTGTCATTTGTAATCCAATTAGGTCATTTTCGTCCTCGCTAAACTTATTCTAATCCAATTAGGGTTTTTAACCAATCTTGTGCATCCAATATGTGATTTTGTGTCATTGGTTGAACATTTAGGTCATTTTGGTCGTCCCTATGCTTATTCTAATCCAATTAGGGTTTTTAACCAATCTTGTGCATCCAATATGTGATTTTGTGTCATTGGTTGAACATTTAGGTCATTTTCGTCCTCCCTAGGCTTATTCTAATCCAATTAGGGTTTTTAACCAATCTTGTGCATCCAATATGTGATTTTGTATCATTTTATGTCATTGGTTGAACATTTAGGTCATTTTCGTCCTCCCTAGGCTTATTCTAATCCAATTAGGGTTTTTAACCAATCTTGTGCATATAATAAGTGATTTTGTGTCATTGGTAATCCAATTAGGTCATTTTCGTCCTCGCTAGGCTTATTGTAATCCAATTAGGGTTTTTAACCATTCTTGTGCATCCAATATGTGATTTTGTGTCAGTGGTTGCACATTTAGGTCTTTTTCGTCCTCCCTAGGCTTATTCTAATCCAATTAGGGTTTTTAACCAATCTTGTGCATCCAATATGTGATTTTGTGTCATTGGTTGCACATTTAGGTCATTTTCGTCCTCCCTAGGCTTATTCTAATCCAATTAGGGTTTTTAACCAATCTTGTGCATCCAATATGTGATTTTGTGTCATTGGTTGCACATTTAGGTCATTTTCGTCCTCCCTAGGCATATTCTAATCCAATTAGGGTTTTTAACCAATCTTGTGCATCCAATATGTGATTTTGTGTCATTTCGTGTCATTGGTTGAACATTTAGGTCATTTTCGTCCTCCCTAGGCTTATTCTAATCCAATTAGGGTTTTTAACCAATCTTGTGCATCCAATATGTGATTTTGTGTCATTGGTTGCACATTTAGGTCATTTTCGTCCTCCCTAGGCTTATTCTAATCCAATTAGGGTTTTTAACCAATCTTGTGCATCCAATATGTGATTTTGTGTCATTGGTTGAATATTTAGGTCATTTTGGTCCTCCCTATGCTTATTCTAATCCAATTAGGGTTTTAACTAATCTTGTGCATCCAATATGTGATTTTGTGTCAATGGTTGCACATTTAGGTCATTTTCGTCCTCCCTAGGCTTATTCTAATCCAATTAGGGTTTTTAACCAATCTTGTGCATATAATAAGTGATTTTTTGTCATTGGTAATCCATTAAAGTTCATTTTTTTCCTCCCTAGACTTATTCTAATCCAATTAGGGTTTTTAACCAATCTTGTGCATCCAATATGTGATTTTGTGTCATTGGTTGAACATTTAGGTCATTTTGGTCCTCCCTAGGCTTATTCTAATCCAATTAGGGTTTTTAATCAATCTTGTTCATATAATAAGTGATCTTGTGTCATTTGTAATCCAATTAGGTCATTTTCGTCCTCGCTAAACTTATTCTAATCCAATTAGGGTTTTTAACCAATCATGTGCATCCAATATGTGATTTTGTGTCATTGGTTGAACATTTAGGTCATTTTGGTCCTCCCTATGCTTATTCTAATCCAATTAGGGTTTTTAACCAATCTTGTGCATATAATAAGTGATTTTGTGTTATTGGTAATCCAATTAGGTCATTTTCGTCCTCGCTAGGCTTATTCTAATCTAATTAGGGTTTTTGACCAATCTTGTGCATCCAATATATGATTTTGTGTCATTGGTTGAACATTTAGGTCATTTTCGTCCTCCCTAGGCTTATTCTAATCCAATTAGGGTTTTTAACCAATCTTGTGCATCCAATATGTGATTTTGTGTCATTGGTTGCACATTTAGGTCATTTTCGTCCTCCCTAGGCTTATTCTAAACCAATTAGGGTTTTTAACCAATGTTGTTCATCCAATATGTGACTTTGTGTCATTGGTTGAACATTTAGGTCATTTTCGTCCTCCCTAGGCTTATTCTAATCCAATTAGGGTTTTTAACCAATCTTGTGAATCCAATATGTGATTTTGTGTCATTGGTTGTACATTTAAGTCATTTTCGTCCTCCCTAGGCTTATTCTAATCCAATTAGGGTTTTTAACCAATCTTGTGCATATAATAAGTGATTTTTTGTCATTGGTAATCCAATAAGTTCATTTTCTTCCTCGCTAGACTTATTCTAATCCAATTAGGGTTTTTAACCAATCTTGTGCATCCAATATGTGACTTTGTGTCATTGGTTGAACATTTAGGTCATTTTGGTCCTCCCTAGGCTTATTCTAATCACATTAGGGTTTTTAACCAATCTTGTGCATCCAATATGTGATTTTGTGTCATTGGTTGCACATTTAGGTTATTTTCGTCCTCCGTAGGCTTATTCTAATCCAATTAGGATTTTTAACCAATCTTGTGCATCCAATATGTGATTTTGTGTCATTGGTTGAACATTTAGGTCATTTTCGTCCTCCCCAAGCTTATTCTAATCCAATTAGGATTTTTATCGAATCTTGTGCATCCAATATGTGATTTGGTGTCAATTTGTGTCATTGGTTAAACATTTAGGTCATTTTCGTCCTCCCTAGGCTTATTCTAATCCAATTAGGGTTTTTAACCAATCTTGTGCATCCAATATGTGATTTTGTGTCATTGGTTGCACATTTAGGTCATTTTCGTCCTCCCTAGGCTTATTCTAATCCAATTAGGGTTTTTAATCAATCTTGTGCACAAAATAAGTGATTTTGTGTCATTGGTAATTCAATTAGGTCATTTTCGTCCTCACTAGGCTTATTCAAATCCAATTAGGGTTTTTAACTAATCTTGTGCATCCAATATGTGATTTTGTGTCATTGGTTGAACATTTTGGTCATGTTCGTCCTCTCGAGGCTTATTCTAATCCATTTAGGGTTTTTAACCAATCTTGTGCATCCAATATGTGATTTGGTGTCATTGGTTGGACATTTAGGTGATTTTCGTCCTCCCTAGGCTTATTCTAATCCAATTAGGGTTTTTAACCTATCTTGTGCATCCAATATGTGATTTTGTGTCATTTCTAATCCAATTAGGTCATTTTCGTCCTCGCTAAACTTATTCTAATCCAATTAGGGTTTTTAACCAATCTTGTGCATCCAATATGTGATTTTGTGTCATTGGTTGAACATTTAGGTCATTTTGGTCGTCCCTATGCTTATTCTAATCCAATTAGGGTTTTTAACCAATCTTGTGCATCCAATATATGATTTTGTGTCATTGGTTACACATTTAGGTCATTTTCGTCCTCCCTAGGCTTATTCTAATCCAATTAGGATTTTTAACCAATCTTGTGCATCCAATATGTGACTTTGTGTCATTTGTTGAACATTTAGGTCATTTTGGTGCTCCCTAGACTTATTCTAATCCAATTAGGGTTTTTAACCAATCTTGTGCATCCAATATGTGATTTTGTGTCATTGGTTGCACATTTAGGTCATTTTCGTCCTCCCTAGGCTTATTCTAATCCAATTAGGGTTTTTAACCAATCTTGTGCATCCAATATGTGATTTTGAGTCATTGGTTGCACATTTAGGTCATTTTCGTCCTCCCTAGGCTTATTCTAATCCAATTAGGGTTTTTAACCAATCTTGTGCATATAATAACTGATTTTGTGTCATTGGTAATCCAATTATGTCATTTTCATCCTCGTTACGCTTATTCTAATTCAATTAGGGTTTTTAACCAATCTTATGCATCCAATATGTGATTTTGTGTCATTTTGTGTCATTGGTTGAACATTTAAGTTATTTTCGTCCTCCCTAGGCTTAATCTAATCCAATTAGGGTTTTTAACCAATCTTGTGCATCCAATATGTGATTTTGTGTCATTGGTTGCACATTTAGGTCATTTTCGTCCTCCCTAGGCTTATTCTAATCCAATTAGGGTTTTTAACCAATCTTGTGCATCGAATATGTGATTTTGTGTCATTGGTTGCACATTTAGGTCATTTTCGTCCTCCCTAGGCTTATTCTAATCCAATTAGGGTTTTTAACCAATCTTGTGCATCCAATATGTGATTTTGTGTCATTGGTTGAACATTTAGGCAAATTTCGTCCTCGCTAGGCTTATTCTAATCCAATTAAGATTTTTAACCAATCTTATGCATCCAATATGTGATTTTGTGTCATTGGTTGCACATTTAGGTCATTCTCGTCCTCCCTAGGCTTATTCTAATCCAATTAGGGTTTTTAACCAATCTTGTGCATCCAATATGTGATTTTGTGTCATTGGTTGCACATTTAGGTCATTTTCGTCCTCCCTAGGCTTATTCTAATCCAATTAGGGTTTTTAACCAATCATGTGCATCCAATATGTGATTTTGTGTCATTGGTTGAACATTTAGGTTATTTTGGTCCTCCCTATGCTTATTCTAATCCAATTAGGGTTTTTAACCAATCTTGTACATATAATAAGTGATTTTGTGTTATTGGTAATACAATTAGGTCATTTTCGTCCTCGCTAGGCTTATTCTAATCCAATTAGGGTTTTTTACCAATCTTGTGCATCCAATATGTGATTTTGTGTCATTGGTTGAACATTTAGGTCATTTTCTTTCCTCCCTAGGCTTATTCTAATCCAATTAGGGTTTTTAACCAATCTTGTGCATCCAATATGTGATTTTGTGTCATTGGTTGCACATTAGGTCATTTTCGTCCTCCCTAGGCTTATTCTAATCCAATTAGGGTTTTTAATCAATCTTGTGCATATAATAAGTGATTTTGTGTCATTGGTAATTCAATTAGGTCATTTTCGTCCTCACTAGGCTTATTCAAATCCAATTAGGGTTTTTAACTAATCTTGTGCATCCAATATGTGATTTTGTGTCATTTTGTGGCATTGGTTGAACATTTTGGTCATGTTCGTCCTCTCGAGGCTTATTCTAATCCATTTAGGGTTTTTAACCAATCTTGTGCATCCAATATGTGATTTGGTGTCATTGGTTGGCCATTTAGGTCATTTTCTTCCTCCCTAGGCTTATTCTAATCCAATTAGGGTTTTTAACCTTCTTGTGCATCCAATATGTGATTTTGTGTCATTTCTAATCCAATTAGGTCATTTTCGTCCTCGCTAAACTTATTCTAATCCAATTAGGGTTTTTAACCAATCTTGTGCATCCAATATGTGATTTTGTGTCATTGGTTGAACATTTAGGTCATTTTGGTCGTCCCTATGCTTATTCTAATCCAATTAGGGTTTTTAACCAATCTTGTGCATCCAATATGTGATTTTGTGTCATTGGTTGCACATTTAGGTCATTTTCGTCCTCCCTAGGCTTATTGTAATCCAATTAGAGTTTTTAACCAATCTTGTGCATCCAATATGTGATTTTGTGTCATTGGTTGAACATTTAGGTCAATTTCGTCCTCCCTAGGCTTATTCTAATCCAATTAGGGTTTTTAACCAATCTTGTGCATCCAATATGTGATTTTGTTTCATTTTGTGTCATTGGTTGAACATTTAGGTCATTTTCGTCCTCCCTAGGCTTATTCTAATCCAATTAGGGTTTTTAACCAATCTTGTGCATCCAATATGTGATTTTGTGTCATTTTATGTCTTTGGTTGAACATTTACGTCATTTTTGTCCTCCCTAGGCTTATTCTAATCCAATTAGGGTTTTTAACCAATCTTGTGCATCCAATATGTGATTTTGTGTAATTTTGTGTCATTGGTTGAACATTTAGGTCATTTTCGTCCTCCCTAGGCTTATTCTAATCCAATTAGGGTTTTTAACCAATCTTGTGCATCCAATATGTGATTTTGTGTAATTTTGTGTCATTGGTTGAACATTTAGGTCATTTTCGTCCTCCCTAGGCTTATTCTAATCCAATTAGGGTTTTTAACCAATCTTGTGCAACCAATATGTGATTTTGTGACATTTTGTGTCATTGGTTGAACATTTAGGTCATTTTCGTCCTCCCTAGGCTTATTCTAATCCAATTAGGGTTTTTAACCAATCTTGTGCATCCAATATGTGATTTTGTGTCATTGGTTGAACATTTAGGTCATTTTCGTCCTCCCTAAGCTTATTCTAATCCACTTAGGGTTTTTAACCAATCTTGTGCATCCAATATGTGATTTTGTGTCATTTTGTGTCAATGGTTGAACATTTACGTCATTTTCGTCCTCCCTAGGCTTATTCTAATCCAATTAGGGTTTTTAACCAATCTTGTGCATCCAATATGTGATTTTGTGTCATTTTGTCTCATTGGTTGAACATTTAGGTCATTTTCGTCCTCCCTAGGCTTATTCTAATCCAATTAGGGTTTTTAACCAATCTTGTGGATCCAATATGTGATTTTGTGTCCTTTTGTGTCATTGGTTGAACATTTAGGTCATTTTCGTCCTCCCTAGGCTTATTCTAATCCAATTAGGGTTTTTAACCAATCTTGTGCATCCAATATGTGATTTTGTGTCATTTTGTGTCATTGGTATAACATTTAGGTCATTTTCGTCCTCCCTAAGCCTATTTTAATCCAATTAGGGTGTTTAACCAATCTTGTGCATATAATATGTGATTTTGTGTCATTTTGTGTCATTGGTTGAACATTTAGGTCATTTTCGTCCTCCCTAGGCTTATTCTAATCCAATTAGGGTTTTTAACCAATCTTGTGCATCCAATATGTGATTTTGTGTCCTTTTGTGTCATTGGTTGAATATTTAGGTCATTTTCGTTCTCCATAGGGTTATTCTAATCCAATTAGGGTTTTTAACCAATCTTGTGCATCCAACATGTGATTTTGTGTTATTTTGTGTCATTGGTTGAACATTTAGGTCATTTTCGTCTTCCCTAGGCTTATTCTAATCCAATTAGGGTTTTTAACCAATCTTGTGCATCCAATATGTGATTTTGTGTCATTTTGTGTCATTGGTTGAACATTTAGGTCATTTTCGTCCTCCCTAGGCTTATTCTAATCCAATTATGGTTTTTTACCAATCTTGTGCATCCAATATGTGATTTGGTGTCATTTTGTGTCATTGGTTGAACATTTGGGTCATTTTTGTCCTTCCTAGGCTTATTCTAATCCAATTAGGGTTTTTAACCAATCTTGTGCATCCAAATTGTGATTTTGTGTCATTGGTTGAACATTTAGGTCATTTTCGTCCTCCCTAGGCTTATTCTAATCCAATTAAGGTTTTTAACCAATCTTGGGCATCCAATATGTGATTTTGTGTCATTTTGGGTCATTGGTTGAACATTTAGGTCATTTTCGTCTTCCCTAGGCTTATTCTAATCCAATTAGGGTTTTTAACCAATCTTGTGCATCCAATATGTGATTTTGTGTCATTTTGTGTCATTGGTTGAACATTTAGGTCATTTTCGTCCTCCCTAGGCTTATTCTAATCCAATTATGGTTTTTTACCAATCTTGTGCATCCAATATGTGATTTGCTGTCATTTTGTGTCATTGGTTGAACATTTGGGTCATTTTTGTCCTTCCTAGGCTTATTCTAATCCAATTAGGGTTTTTAACCAATCTTGTGCATCCAATATGTGATTTTGTGTCATAGGTTGAACATTTAGGTCATTTTCGTCCTCCCAAGGCTTATTCTAATCCAATTAGGGTTTTTAACCAATCTTGTGCATCCAATATGTGATTTTGTGTCATTTTGGGTCATTGGTTGAACATTTAGGTGATTTTCGTCTTCCCTAGGCTTATTCTAATCCAATTAGGGTTTTTAACCAATCTTGTGCATCCAATATGTGATTTTGTGTCATTTTGTGTCATTGGTTGAACATTTAGGTCATTTTCGTCCTCCCTAGGCTTATTCTAATCCAATTAGGGTTTTTAACCAATCTTGTGCATCCAATATGTGATTTTGAGTCATTTTGTGTCATTATTTGAACATTTAGGTCATTTTCGTCCTCCCTAGGCTTATTCTAATCCAATTAGGGTTTTTAACCAATCTTGTGCATCCAATATGTGATTTTGTGTCATTATGTGTCATTGGTTGAACATTTAGGTCATTTTCGTCTTCCCTAGGCTTATTCTAATCCAATTAGGGTTTTTAACCAATCTTGTGCATCCAATATGTGATTTTGTGTCATTTTGTGTCATTGGTTGAACATTTAGGTCATTTTCGTCCTCCCTAGGCTTATTCTAATCCAATTAGGGTTTTTAACCAATCTTGTGCATCCAATATGTGATTTTATGTTATTTTGTGTCATTGGTTGAACATTTAGGTCATTTTCGTCTTCCCTAGGCTTATTCTAATCCAATTAGGGTTTTTAACCAATCTTGTGCATCCAATATGTGATTTTGTGTCATTTTGTGTCATTGGTTGAACATTTAGGTCATTTTCCTCCTCTCTAGGCTTATTCTAATCCAATTAGGGTTTTTAACCAATCTGGTGCATCCAATATGTCATTTTGTGTCATTGGTTGAACATTTAGGTCATTTTCGTCCTCCCTAGGCTTATTCTAATCCAATTAGGGTTTTTAACCAATCTTGTGCATCCAATATGTGATTTTGTGTCATTGGTTGCACATTAGGTCATTTTCGTCCTCCCTAGGCTTATTCTAATCCAATTAGGGTTTTTAATCAATCTTGTGCATATAATAAGTGATTTTGTGTCATTGGTAATTCAATTAGGTCATTTTCGTCCTCACTAGGCTTATTCAAATCCAATTAGGGTTTTTAACTAATCTTGTGCATCCAATATGTGATTTTGTGTCATTGGTTGAACATTTTGGTCATGTTCGTCCTCTCGAGGCTTATTCTAATCCATTTAGGGTTTTTAACCAATCTTGTGCATCCAATATGTGATTTGGTGTCATTGGTTGGACATTTAGGTCATTTTCGTCCTCCCTAGGCTTATTCTAATCCAATTAGGGTTTTTAACCTATCTTGTGCATCCAATATGTGATTTTGTGTCATTTCTAATCCAATTAGGTCATTTTCGTCCTCGCTAAACTTATTCTAATCCAATTAGGGTTTTTAACCAATCTTGTGCATCCAATATGTGATTTTGTGTCATTGGTTGAACATTTAGGTCATTTTGGTCGTCCCTATGCTTATTCTAATCCAATTAGGGTTTTTAACCAATCTTGTGCATCCAATATATGATTTTGTGTCATTGGTTACACATTTAGGTCATTTTCGTCCTCCCTAGGCTTATTCTAATCCAATTAGGATTTTTAACCAATCTTGTGCATCCAATATGTGACTTTGTGTCATTTGTTGAACATTTAGGTCATTTTGGTGCTCCCTAGACTTATTCTAATCCAATTAGGGTTTTTAACCAATCTTGTGCATCCAATATGTGATTTTGTGTCATTGGTTGCACATTTAGGTCATTTTCGTCCTCCCTAGGCTTATTCTAATCCAATTAGGGTTTTTAACCAATCTTGTGCATCCAATATGTGATTTTGAGTCATTGGTTGCACATTTAGGTCATTTTCGTCCTCCCTAGGCTTATTCTAATCCAATTAGGGTTTTTAACCAATCTTGTGCATATAATAACTGATTTTGTGTCATTGGTAATCCAATTAGGTCATTTTCATCCTCGTTACGCTTATTCTAATTCAATTAGGGTTTTTAACCAATCTTATGCATCCAATATGTGATTTTGTGTCATTTTGTGTCATTGGTTGAACATTTAAGTTATTTTCGTCCTCCCTAGGCTTAATCTAATCCAATTAGGGTTTTTAACCAATCTTGTGCATCCAATATGTGATTTTGTGTCATTGGTTGCACATTTAGGTCATTTTCGTCCTCCCTAGGCTTATTCTGATCCAATTAGGGTTTTTAACCAATCTTGTGCATATAATAAGTGATTTTGTGTCATTGGTAATTCAATTAGGTCATTTTCGTCCTCACTATGCTTATTCAAATCCAATTAGGGTTTTTAACTAATCTTGTGCATCCAATATGTGATTTTGGTGTCATTGGTTGCACATTTAGGTCATTTTCGTCCTCCCTAAGCTTATTGTAATCCAATTAGAGTTTTTAACCAATCTTGAGCATCCAATATGTGATTTTGTGTCATTGGTTGAACACTTAGGTCAATTTCGTCCTCCCTAGACTTATTCTAATCCAATTAGGGTTTTTAACAAATCTTGTGCATCCAATATGTGATATTGTGTCATTTTGTCTCATTGGTTGAACATTTAGGTCATTTTCGTCCTCCCTAGGCTTATTCTAATCCAATTAGGGTTTTTAACCAATCTTGTGCATCCAATATGTGATTTTGTGTCATTGGTTGCACATTTAGGTCATTTTCGTCCTCACTAGGCTTATTCAAATCCAATTAGGGTTTTTAACTAATCTTGTGCATCCAATATGTGATTTTGTGTCATTGGTTGAACATTTTGGTCATGTTCGTCCTCTCGAGGCTTATTCTAATCCATTTAGGGTTTTTAACCAATCTTGTGCATCCAATATGTGATTTGGTGTCATTGGTTGGACATTTAGGTCATTTTCGTCCTCCCTAGGCTTATTCTAATCCAATTAGGGTTTTTAACCTATCTTGTGCATCCAATATGTGATTTTGTGTCATTGGTTGAACATTTTGGTCATTTTGGTCGTCCCTATGCTTATTCTAATCCAATTAGGGTTTTTAACCAATCTTGTGCATCCAATATATGATTTTGTGTCATTGGTTACACATTTAGGTCATTTTCGTCCTCCCTAGGCTTATTCTAATCCAATTAGGATTTTTAACCAATCTTGTGCATCCAATATGTGACTTTGTGTCATTTGTTGAACATTTAGGTCATTTTGGTGCTCCCTAGATTTATTCTAATCCAATTAGGGTTTTTAACCAATCTTGTGCATCCAATATGTTATTTTGTGTCATTGGTTGCACATTTAGGTCAATTCTGTCCTCCCTAAGCTTATTCTAATCCAATTAGGGTTTTTAACCAATCTTGTGCATCCAATATGTGATTTTGAGTCATTGGTTGCACATTTAGGTCATTTTCGTCCTCCCTAGGCTTATTCTAATCAAATTAGGGTTTTTAACCAATCTTGTGCATATATTAACTGATTTTGTGTCATTGGTAATCCAATTATGTCATTTTCATCCTCTTTAGGCTTATTCTAATCCAATTAGGGTTTTTAACCAATCTTATGCATCCAATATGTGATTTTGTGTCATTTTGTGTCATTGGTTGAACATTTAAGTTATTTTCGTCCTCCCTAGGCTTAATCTAATCCAATTAGGGTTTTTAACCAATCTTGTGCATCCAATATGTGATTTTGTGTCATTGGTTGCACATTTAGGTCATTTTCGTCCTCCCTAGGCTTATTCTAATCCAATTAGGGTTTTTAACCAATCTTGTGCATATAATAACTGATTTTGTGTCATTGGTAATCCAATTATGTCATTTTCGTCCTCGTTAGGCTTATTCTAATCCAATTGGGGTTTTTACCCAATCTTATGCATCCAATATGTGATTTTGTGTCATTTTGTGTCATTGGTTGAATATTTAGGTCATTTTCGTCCTCGCTAGGCTTATTCTAATCCAATTAGGGTTTTTGACCAATCTTATGCATCCAATATGTGATTTTGTGTCAATTTGTGTCATTGGTTTAACATTTACGTCATTTTCGTACTCCCTAGGCTTATTCTAATCCAATTAGGGTTTTTAACCAATCTTGTGCATCCAATATGTGATTTTGTGTCATTGGTTGCACATTTAGGTCATTTTCGTCCTCCCTAGGCTTATTCTAATCCAATTAGGGTTTTTAACCAATCTTGTGCATATAATAAGTGATTTTGTGTCATTGGTAATTCAATTAGGTCATTTTCGTCCTCACTAGGCTTATTCAAATCCAATTAGGGTTTTTAACTAATCTTCTGCATCCAATATGCGATTTTGTGTTATTTTGTGTCATTGGTTGAAATTTTGGTCATGTTCGTCCTCTAGAGGCTTATTCTAGTCCATTTATGGTTTTTAACCAATCTTGTGCATCAATATGTGATTTGGTGTCATTGGTTGCACATTTAGGTCATTTTCGTCCTCCCTAGGCTTATTCTAATCCAATTAGGGTTTTTAACCTATCTTGTGCATCCAATATGTGATTTTGTGTCATTTGTAATCCAATTAGGTCATTTTCGTCCTCGCTAAACTTATTCTAATCCAATTAGGGTTTTTAACCAATCTTGTGCATCCAATATGTGATTTTGTGTCATTGGTTGAACATTTAGGTCATTTTGGTCGTCCCTATGCTTATTCTAATCCAATTAGGGTTTTTAACCAATCTTGTGCATCCAATATGTGATTTTGTGTCATTGGTTGCACATTTAGGTCATTTTCGTCCTCCCTAGGCTTATTCTAATCCAATTAGGGTTTTTAATCAATCTTGTGCACATAATAAGTGATTTTGTGTCATTGGTAATTCAATTAGGTCATTTTCGTCGTCACTAGGCTTATTCAAATCCAATTAGGGTTTTTAACTAATCTTGTGCATCCAATATGTGATTTTGTGTTATTGGTTGAACATTTTGGTCATGTTCGTCCTCTCGAGGCTTATTCTAATCCATTTAGGGTTTTTAACCAATCTTGTGCATCCAATATGTGATTTGGTGTCATTGGTTGGACATTTAGGTCATTTTCGTCCTCCCTAGGCTTATTCTAATCCAATTAGGGTTTTTAACCTATCTTGTGCATCCAATATGTGATTTTGTGTCATTTCTAATCCAATTAGGTCATTTTCGTCCTCGCTAAACTTATTCTAATCCAATTAGGGTTTTTAACCAATCTTGTGCATCCAATATGTGATTTTGTGTCATTGGTTGAACATTTTGGTCATTTTGGTCGTCCCTATGCTTATTCTAATCCAATTAGGGTTTTTAACCAATCTTGTGCATCCAATATATGATTTTGTGTCATTGGTTACACATTTAGGTCATTTTCGTCCTCCCTAGGCTTATTCTAATCCAATTAGGATTTTTAACCAATCTTGTGCATCCAATATGTGACTTTGTGTCATTTGTTGAACATTTAGGTCATTTTGGTGCTCCATAGACTTATTCTAATCCAATTAGGGTTTTTAACCAATCTTGTGCATCCAATATGTGATTTTGTGTCATTGGTTGCACATTTAGGTCATTTTCGTCCTCCCTAGGCTTATTCTAATCCAATTAGGGTTTTTAACCCATCTTGTGCATCCAATCTGTGATTTTGTGTCATTTTGTGTCATTGGTTGAACATTTAAGTTATTTTCGTCCTCCCTAGGCTTAATCTAATCCAATTAGGGTTTTTAACCAATCTTGTGCATCCAATATGTGATTTGGTGTCATTGGTTGCACATTTAGGTCATTTTCGTCCTCCCTAGGCTTATTCTAATCCAATTAGGGTTTTTAACCAATCTTGTGCATCCAATATGTGATTTTGTGTCATTGGTTGCACATTTAGGTCATTTTCGCCCTCCCTAGGCTTATTCTAATCCAATTAGGGTTTTTAACCAATCTTGTGCATATAATAAGTGATTTTGTGTCATTGGTAATTCAATTAGGTCATTTTCGTCCTCACTAGGCTTATTCAAATCCAATTAGGGTTTTTAACTAATCTTGTGCATCCAATATGTGATTTTGTGTCATTTTGTGTCATTTTGTGTCATTGGTTGAAAATTTTGGTCATTTTCGTCCTCTCGAGGCTTATTCTAATCCATTTAGGGTTTTTAACCAATCTTGTGCATCCAATATGTGATTTGGTGTCATTGGTTGCACATTTAGGTCATTTTCGTCGTCCCTAGGCTTATTCTAATCCAATTAGGGTGTTTAACCTATCTTGTGCATATAATAAGTGATTTTGTGTTATTGGTAATCCAATTAGGTCATTTTCGTCCTCGCTAGGCTTATTCTAATCCAATTAGGGTTTTTAACCAATCTTGTGCATCCAATATGTGATTGTATGTCATTGGTTGAACATTTAGGTCATTTTCGTCCTCCCTAGGCTTATTCTAATCCAATTAGGGTTTTTAACCAATCTTGTGCATCCAATATGTGATTTTGTGTCATTGGTTGCACATTTAGTTCATTTTCGTCCTCCCTAGGCTTATTCTAATCCAATTAGGGTTTTTAACCAATCATGTGCATCCAATATGTGATTTTGTGTCATTGGTTGAACATTTAGGTTATTTTGGTCCTCCCTATGCTTATTCTAATCCAATTAGGGTTTTTAACCAATCTTGTACATATAATAAGTGATTTTGTGTTATTGGTAATACAATTAGGTCCTTTTCGTCCTCGCTAGGCTTATTCTAATCCAATTAGGGTTTTTTACCAATCTTGTGCATCCAATATGTCATTTTGTGTCATTGGATGAACATTTAGGTCATTTTCGTCCTCCCTATGTTTATTCTAATCCAATTAGGGTTTTTAACCAATCTTGTGCATCCAATATGTGATTTTGTGTCATTGGTTGCACATTTAGGTCATTTTCGTCCTCCCTAGGCTTATTCTAATCCAATTAGGGTTTTTAACCAAACTTGTGCATATAATAAGTGATTTTGTGTCATTGGTAATCCAATTAGATCATTTTCGTCCTCGCTAGGCTTATTGTAATCCAATTAGGGTTTTTAACCATTCTTGTGCATCCAATATGTGATTTTGTGTCATTTTGGGTCACTGGTTGAACATTTAGGTCATTTTTGTCCTCCCTAGGCTTATTCTAATCCAATTAGGGTTTTTAACCAATCTTGTGCATCCAATATGTGATTTTGTGTCATTTTGTGTCATTGGTTGAACATTTAGGTCATTTTCGTCCTCCGTAGTCTTATTCTAATCCAATTAGGGTTTTTAACCAATCTTGTGCATCCAATATGTGATTTTGTGTCATTGGTTGAACATTTAGGTCATTTTCGTCCTCCCTAGGCTTATTCTAATCCAATTAGGGTTTTTAACCAAGCTTGTGCATCCAATATGTGATTTGGTGTCATTGGTTGAACATGTAGGTCATTTTCGTCCTCCCTAGGCTTGTTCTAATCCAATTACGGTTTTCAACCAATCTTGTGCATCCAATATGTGATTTTGAGTCATTTTGTGTCATTGGTTGAACATTTAGGTTATTTTCGTCCTCCCTAGGCTTATTCTAATCCAATTAGGGTTTTTAACCAATCTTGTGCATCCAATATGTGATTGTGTGTCATTGGTTGAACATTTAGGTCATTTTCGTCCTCCCTAGGCTTATTCTAATCCAATTAGGGTTTTTAACCAATCTTGTGCATCCAATATGTGATTTTGTGTCATTGGTTGCACATTTAGTTCATTTTCGTCCTCCCTAGGCTTATTCTAATCCAATTAGGGTTTTTAACCAATCATGTGCATCCAATATGTGATTTTGTGTCATTGGTTGAACATTTAGGTTATTTTGGTCCTCCCTATGCTTATTCTAATCCAATTAGGGTTTTTAACCAATCTTGTACATATAATAAGTGATTTTGTGTTATTGGTAATACAATTAGGTCATTTTCGTCCTCGCTAGGCTTATTCTAATCCAATTAGGGTTTTTAACCAATCTTGTGCATCCAATATGTGATTGTATGTCATTGGTTGAACATTTAGGTCATTTTCGTCCTCCCTAGGCTTATTCTAATCCAATTAGGGTTTTTAACCAATCTTGTGCATCCAATATGTGATTTTGTGTCATTGGTTGCACATTTAGTTCATTTTCGTCCTCCCTAGGCTTATTCTAATCCAATTAGGGTTTTTAACCAATCATGTGCATCCAATATGTGATTTTGTGTCATTGGTTGAACATTTAGGTTATTTTGGTCCTCCCTATGCTTATTCTAATCCAATTAGGGTTTTTAACCAATCTTGTACATATAAGAAGTGATTTTGTGTTATTGGTAATACAATTAGGTCATTTTCCTCCTCGCTAGGCTTATTCTAATCCAATTAGGGTTTTTTACCAATCTTGTGCATCCAATATGTCATTTTGTGTCATTGGTTGAACATTTAGGTCATTTTCGTCCTCCCTAGGCTTATTCTAATCCAATTAGGGTTTTTAACCAATCTTGTGCATCCAATATGTGATTTTGTGTCATTGGTTGCACATTAGGTCATTTTCGTCCTCCCTAGGCTTATTCTAATCCAATTAGGGTTTTTAACCAATCTTGTGCATCCAATATGTGATTTTGTGTCATTGGTTGCACATTTAGGTCGTTTTCGTCCTCCCAAGGCTTATTCTAATCCAATTAGGGTTTTTAACCAATCTTCTGCATATAATAAGTGATTTTGTGTTATTGGTAATCCAATAAGGTTATTTTCGTCCTCGCTAAGCTTATTCTAATCCAATTAGGGTTTTTAACCAATCTTGTGCCTCCAATATGTGATTTTGTGTCATTGGTTGAACATTTAGGTCATTTTGGTCCTCCCTAGGCTTATTCTAATCCAATTAGGGTTTTTAACCTATCTTGTTCATATAATAAGTGATTTTGTGTCATTTGTAATCCAATTAGGTCATTTTCGTCCTCGCTAAACTTATTCTAATCCAATTAGGGTTTTTAACAAATCATGTGCATCCAATATGTGATTTTGTGTCATTGGTTGAACATTTAGGTCATTTTGGTCCTCCCTATGCTTATTCTAATCCAATTAGGGTTTTTAACAAATCTTGTGCATATAATAAGTGATTTTGTGTTATTGGTAATCCAATTAGGTCATTTTCGTCCTCGCTAGGCTTATTCTAATCCAATTAGGGTTTTTAACCAATCTTGTGCATCCAATATGTGATTTTATGTCATTGGTTGAACATTTAGGTCATTTTCGTCCTCCCTAGGCTTATTCTAATCCAATTAGGGTTTTTAACCAATCTTGTGCATATAATAAGTGATTTTGTGTCATTGGTAATTCAATTAGGTCATTTTCGTCCTCACTATGCTTATTCAAATCCAATTAGGATTTTTAACCAATCTTGTGCATCCAATCTGTGATTTTGTGTCATTTTGTGTCATTGGTTGAACATTTAGGTCATTTTCGTCCTCCCTAGGCTTATTCTAATCCAATTAGGGTTTTTAACCAATCTTGTGCATATAATAACTGATTTTGTGTCATTGGTAATCCAATTATGTCATTTTCATCCTCGTTAGGCTTATACTAATCCAATTAGGGTTTTTAACCCATCTTATGCATCCAATATGTGATTTTGTGTCATTTTGTGTCATTGGTTGAACATTTAGGTCATTTTCGTCCTCCCTAGGCTTATTCTAATCCAATTTGGGTTTTTAACCAATCTTGTGCATCCAATATGTGATTTGGTGTCATTGGTTGCACATTTAGGTCATTTTTGTCCTACCTAGCCTTATTCTAATCCAATTAGGGTTTTTAACCAATCTTGTGCATCCAATATGTGATTTTGTGTCATTTTGTGTCATTGGTTGAACATTTAGGTCATTTTCGTCCTCCCTAGGCTTATTCTAATCCAATTAGGGTTTTTAACCAATCTTGTGCATATAATAACTGATTTTGTGTCATTGGTAATCCAATTATGTCATTTTCATCCTCGTTAGGCTTATTCTAATCCAATTAGGGTTTTTAACCCATCTTATGCATCCAATATGTGATTTTGTGTCATTTTGTGTCATTGGTTGAACATTTAGGTCATTTTCGTCCTCCCTAGGCTTATTCTAATCCAATTTGGGTTTTTAACCAATCTTGTGCATCCAATATGTGATTTGGTGTCATTGGTTGCACATTTAGGGCATTTTTGTCCTACCTAGCCTTATTCTAATCCAATTAGGGTTTTTAACCAATCTTGTGCATCCAATATGTGATTTTGTGTCATTGGTTGCACATTTAGGTCATTTTCGCCCTCCCTAGGCTTATTCTAATCCAATTAGGGTTTTTAACCAATCTTGTGCATATAATAAGTGATTTTGTGTCATTGGTAATTCAATTAGGTCATTTTCGTCCTCACTAGGCTTATTCAAATCCAATTAGGGTTTTTAACTAATCTTGTGCATCCAATATGTGATTTTGTGTCATTTTGTGTCATTTTGTGTCATTGGTTGAAAATTTTGGTCATTTTCGTCCTCTCGAGGCTTATTCTAATCCATTTAGGGTTTTTAACCAATCTTGTGCATCCAATATGTGATTTGGTGTCATTGGTTGCACATTTAGGTCATTTTCGTCGTCCCTAGGCTTATTCTAATCCAATTAGGGTGTTTAACCTATCTTGTGCATATAATAAGTGATTTTGTGTTATTGGTAATCCAATTAGGTCATTTTCGTCCTCGCTAGGCTTATTCTAATCCAATTAGGGTTTTTAACCAATCTTGTGCATCCAATATGTGATTGTATGTCATTGGTTGAACATTTAGGTCATTTTCGTCCTCCCTAGGCTTATTCTAATCCAATTAGGGTTTTTAACCAATCTTGTGCATCCAATATGTGATTTTGTGTCATTGGTTGCACATTTAGTTCATTTTCGTCCTCCCTAGGCTTATTCTAATCCAATTAGGGTTTTTAACCAATCATGTGCATCCAATATGTGATTTTGTGTCATTGGTTGAACATTTAGGTTATTTTGGTCCTCCCTATGCTTATTCTAATCCAATTAGGGTTTTTAACCAATCTTGTACATATAATAAGTGATTTTGTGTTATTGGTAATACAATTAGGTCCTTTTCGTCCTCGCTAGGCTTATTCTAATCCAATTAGGGTTTTTTACCAATCTTGTGCATCCAATATGTCATTTTGTGTCATTGGATGAACATTTAGGTCATTTTCGTCCTCCCTATGTTTATTCTAATCCAATTAGGGTTTTTAACCAATCTTGTGCATCCAATATGTGATTTTGTGTCATTGGTTGCACATTTAGGTCATTTTCGTCCTCCCTAGGCTTATTCTAATCCAATTAGGGTTTTTAACCAATCTTGTGCATCCAATATGTGATTTTCTGTCATTTTGTGTCATTGGTTGAACATTTAGGTCATTTTCGTCCTCCCTAGGCTTATTCTAATCCAATTAGCGTTTTTAACCAATCTTGTGCATCCAATATGTGATTTTGTGTCATTGGTTGAACATTTAGGTCATTTTCGTCCTCCCTAGGCTTATTCTAATCCAATTAGGGTTTTTAACCAATCTTGTGCATATAATAAGTGATTTTGTGTCATTGGTAATCCAATTAGGTCATTTTCGTCCTCGCTAGGCTTATTCTAATTCAATTAGGGTTTTTAACCAATCTTGTGCATCCAATATGTGATTTTGTGTCATTTTGTGTCATTGGTTGAACATTTAGGTCATTTTCGTCCTCCCTAGGCTTATTCTAATCCAATTAAGGTTTTTAACCAATCTTGTGCATCCAATATGTGATTTTGTGTCATTGGTTGAACATTTAGGTCATTTTCGTCCTCCCTAGGCTTATTCTAATCCAATTAGGGTTTTTAACCAATCTTGTGCATATAATAAGTGATTTTGTGTCATTGGTAATCCAATTAGGTCATTTTCGTCCTCGCTAGGCTTATTCTAATCCAATTAGGGTTTTTAACCAATCTTGTGCATCCAATATGTGATTTTGTGTCATTTTGTATCATTGGTTGAACATTTAGGTCATTTTCGTCCTCCCTAGGCTTATTCTAATCCAATTAGGGTTTTTAACCAATCTTGTGCATATAATAAGTGATTTTGTGTCATTGGTAATTCAATTAGGTCATTTTCGTCCTCACTATGCTTATTCAAATCCAATTAGGGTTTTTAACCAATCTTGTGCATCCAATATGTGATTTTGTGTCATTTTGTGTCATTGGTTGAACATTTAGGTCATTTTCGTCCTCCCTAGGCTTATTCTAATCCAAAATAGGGTTTTTAACCAATCTTGTGCATATAATAACTGATTTTGTGTCATTGGTAATCCAATTATGTCATTTTCATCCTCGTTAGGCTTATTCTAATCCAATTAGGGTTTTTAACCCATCTTATGCATCCAATATGTGATTTTGTGTCATTTTGTGTCATTGGTTGAACATTTAGGTCATTTTCGTCCTCCCTAGGCTTATTCTAATCCAATTTGGGTTTTTAACCAATCTTGTGCATCCAATATGTGATTTGGTGTCATTGGTTGCACATTTAGGGCATTTTTGTCCTACCTAGCCTTATTCTAATCCAATTAGGGTTTTTAACCAATCTTGTGCATCCAATATGTGATTTTGTGTCATTGGTTGCACATTTAGGTCATTTTCGCCCTCCCTAGGCTTATTCTAATCCAATTAGGGTTTTTAACCAATCTTGTGCATATAATAAGTGATTTTGTGTCATTGGTAATTCAATTAGGTCATTTTCGTCCTCACTAGGCTTATTCAAATCCAATTAGGGTTTTTAACTAAACTTGTGCATCCAATATGTGATTTTGTGTCATTTTGTGTCATTTTGTGTCATTGGTTGAAAATTTTGGTCATTTTCGTCCTCTCGAGGCTTATTCTAATCCATTTAGGGTTTTTAACCAATCTTGTGCATCCAATATGTGATTTGGTGTCATTGGTTGCACATTTAGGTCATTTTCGTCGTCCCTAGGCTTATTCTAATCCAATTAGGGTGTTTAACCTATCTTGTGCATATAATAAGTGATTTTGTGTTATTGGTAATCCAATTAGGTCATTTTCGTCCTCGCTAGGCTTATTCTAATCCAATTAGGGTTTTTAACCAATCTTGTGCATCCAATATGTGATTGTATGTCATTGGTTGAACATTTAGGTCATTTTCGTCCTCCCTAGGCTTATTCTAATCCAATTAGGGTTTTTAACCAATCTTGTGCATCCAATATGTGATTTTGTGTCATTGGTTGCACATTTAGTTCATTTTCGTCCTCCCTAGGCTTATTCTAATCCAATTAGGGTTTTTAACCAATCATGTGCATCCAATATGTGATTTTGTGTCATTGGTTGAACATTTAGGTTATTTTGGTCCTCCCTATGCTTATTCTAATCCAATTAGGGTTTTTAACCAATCTTGTACATATAATAAGTGATTTTGTGTTATTGGTAATACAATTAGGTCCTTTTCGTCCTCGCTAGGCTTATTCTAATCCAATTAGGGTTTTTTACCAATCTTGTGCATCCAATATGTCATTTTGTGTCATTGGATGAACATTTAGGTCATTTTCGTCCTCCCTATGTTTATTCTAATCCAATTAGGGTTTTTAACCAATCTTGTGCATCCAATATGTGATTTTGTGTCATTGGTTGCACATTTAGGTCATTTTCGTCCTCCCTAGGCTTATTCTAATCCAATTAGGGTTTTTAACCAATCTTGTGCATCCAATATGTGATTTTGAGTCATTGGTTGCACATTTAGGTCATTTTCGTCCTCCATAGGCTTATTCTAATCAAATTAGGGTTTTTAACCAATCTTGTGCATATAATAACTGATTTTGTGTCATTGGTAATCCAATTATGTCATTTTCATCCTCTTTAGGCTTATTCTAATCCAATTAGGGTTTTTAACCAATCTTATGCATCCAATATGTGATTTTGTGTCATTTTGTGTCATTGGTTGAACATTTAAGTTATTTTCGTCCTCCCTAGGCTTAATCTAATCCAATTAGGGTTTTTAACCAATCTTGTGCATCCAATATGTGATTTTGTGTCATTGGTTGCACATTTAGGTCATTTTCGTCCTCCCTAGGCTTATTCTAATCCAATTAGGGTTTTTAACCCATCTTGTGCATCCAATCTGTGATTTTGTGTCATTTTGTGTCATTGGTTGAACATTTAAGTTATTTTCGTCCTCCCTAGGCTTAATCTAATCCAATTAGGGTTTTTAACCAATCTTGTGCATCCAATATGTGATTTGGTGTCATTGGTTGCACATTTAGGTCATTTTCGTCCTCCCTAGGCTTATTCTAATCCAATTAGGGTTTTTAACCAATCTTGTGCATCCAATATGTGATTTTGTGTCATTGGTTGCACATTTAGGTCATTTTCGCCCTCCCTAGGCTTATTCTAATCCAATTCGGGTTTTTAACCAATGTTGTGCATCCAATATGTGACTTTGTGTCACTGGTTGAACATTTAGGTCATTTTGGTCCTCCCGAGGCTTATTCAAATCCAATTAGGGTTTTTAACCAATCTTGTGCATCCAATATGTGATTTTGTGTCATTGGTTGCACATTTAGGTCATTTTGGTCCTCCCTAGGCTTATTCTAATCCAATTAGGGTTTTTAACCAATCTTGTGCATCCAATATGTGATTTTGTGTCATTGGTTGCACATTTAGGTCATTTTCGTCCTCCCTAGGCTTATTCTAATCCAATTAGGGTTTTTAACCAATCTTGTGCATATAATAAGTGATTTTGTGTCATTGGTAATTCAATTAGGTCATTTTCGTCCTCACTAGGCTTATTCAAATCCAATTAGGGTTTTTAACTAATCTTCTGCATCCAATATGCGATTTTGTGTTATTTTGTGTCATTGGTTGAAATTTTGGTCATGTTCGTCCTCTAGAGGCTTATTCTAGTCCATTTATGGTTTTTAACCAATCTTGTGCATCAATATGTGATTTGGTGTCATTGGTTGCACATTTAGGTCATTTTCGTCCTCCCTAGGCTTATTCTAATCCAATTAGGGTTTTTAACCTATCTTGTGCATCCAATATGTGATTTTGTGTCATTTGTAATCCAATTAGGTCATTTTCGTCCTCGCTAAACTTATTCTAATCCAATTAGGGTTTTTAACCAATCTTGTGCATCCAATATGTGATTTTGTGTCATTGGTTGAACATTTAGGTCATTTTGGTCGTCCCTATGCTTATTCTAATCCAATTAGGGTTTTTAACCAATCTTGTGCATCCAATATGTGATTTTGTGTCATTGGTTGCACATTTAGGTCATTTTTGTCCTCCCTAGGCTTATTCTAATCCAATTAGGGTTTTTAACCAATCTTGTGCATATAATAAGTGATTTTGTGTCATTGGTAATTCAATTAGGTCATTTTCGTCCTCACTAGGCTTATTCAAATCCAATTAGGGTTTTTAACTAATCTTGTGCATCCAATATGTGATTTTGTGTCATTTTGTGTCATTGGTTGAACATTTAGGTCATTTTCGTCCTCCCTAGGCTTATTCTAATCCAATTAGGGTTTTTAACCAATCTTGTGCATCCAATATGTGATTTTGTGTCATTTTGTGTCATTTGTTGAACATTTAGGTCATTTTCGTCCTCCGTAGGCTTATTCTAATCCTATTAGGGTTTTTAACCAATCTTGTGCAACCAATATGTGATTTTCTGTCATTTTGTGTCATTGGTTGAACATTCAGGTCATTTTCGTCCTCCCTAGGATTATTATAATCCAATTAGGGTTTTTAACCAATCTTGTGCATCCAATATGTGATTTTGTGTCATTGGTTGAACATTTAGGTCATTTTCGTCCTCCCTAGGCTTATTCTAATCCAATTAGGGTTTTTAACCAATCTTGTGCATCCAATATGTGATTTTGTGTTGTTGGTTGCACATTTAGGTCATTTTCGTCCTCCCTAGGCTTATTCTAATCCAATTAGGATTTTTATCCAATCTTGTGCATATAATAAGTGATTTTGTGTTATTGGTAATCCAATTAGGTCATTTTCGTCCTCGCTAGGCTTATTCTAATCCAATTAGGGTTTTTAACCAATCTTGTGCATCCAATATGTGATTGTATGTCATTGGTTGAACATTTAGGTCATTTTCGTCCTCCCTAGGCTTATTCTAATCCAATTAGGGTTTTTAACCAATCTTGTGCATCCAATATGTGATTTTGGGTCATTGGTTGCACATTTAGGTCATTTTCGTCCTTCCTAGGCTTATTCTAATCCAATTAGGGTTTTTAACCAATCTTGTGCATCCAATATGTGACTTTGTGTCATTGGTTGAACATTTAGGTCATTTTGGTACTCCCTAGGCTTATTCTAATCCAATTAGGGTTTTTAAGCAATCTTGTGCATCCAATATGTGATTTTGTGTCATTGGTTGCAGATTTAGGTCATTTTCATCCTCCCTAGGCTTATTTTAATCCAATTAGGGGTTTTAACCAATCTTGGGCATCCAATATGTGATTTTGTGTCAATTGTTAAACATTTAGGTCATTTTCGTCCTCCCCAGGTTTATTCTAATCCAATTAGGATTTTTATCCAATCTTGTGCATCCCATATGTGATTTTGTGTCAAATTGTGTCATTGGTTGCACATTTAGGTCATTTTGGTCCTCCCTACGCTTATTCTAATCCAATTAGGGTTTTTAACCAATCTTGTTCATATAATAAGTGATTTTGTGTCATTTGTAATCCAGTTAGGTCATTTTTGTCCTCGTTAAACTTATTCTAATCCAATTAGGGTTTTTAACCAATCTTGTTCATATAAGAAGTGATCTTGTGTCATTTGTAATCCAATTAGGTCATTTTCGTCCTCGCTAAACTTATTCTAATTTAATTAGGGTTTTTAACCAATCATGTGCATCCAATATGTGATTTTGTGTCATTGGTTGAACATTTAGGTTATTTTGGTCCACCCTATGCTTATTCTAATCCAATTAGGGTTTTTAACCAATCTTGTGCATATAATAAGTGATTTTGTGTTATTGGTAATACAATTAGGTCATTTTCGTCCTCGCTAGGCTTATTCTAATCCAATTAGGGTTTTTTACCAATCTTGTGCATCCAATATGTGATTTTGTGTCATTGGTTGAACATTTAGGTCATTTTCGTCCTCCCTAGGCTTATTCTAATCCAATTAGGGTTTTTAACCAATCTTGTGCATCCAATATGTGATTTTGTGTCATTGGTTGCACATTAGGTCATTTTCGTCCTCCCTAGGCTTATTCTAATCCAATTAGGGTTTTTAACCAATCTTGTGCATCCAATATGTGATTTTGTGTCATTGGTTGCACATTTAGGTCGTTTTCGTCCTCCCAAGGCTTATTCTAATCCAATTAGGGTTTTTAACCAATCTTGTGCATATAATAAGTGATTTTGTGTTATTGGTAATCCAATAAGGTTATTTTCGTCCTCGCTAAGCTTATTCTAATCCAATTAGGGTTTTTAACCAATCTTGTGCCTCCAATATGTGATTTTGTGTCATTGGTTGAACATTTAGGTCATTTTGGTCCTCCCTAGGCTTATTCTAATCCAATTAGGGTTTTTAACCAATCTTGTTCATATAATAAGTGATTTTGTGTCATTTGTAATCCAATTAGGTCATTTTCGTCCTCGCTAAACTTATTCTAATCCAATTAGGGTTTTTAACAAATCATGTGCATCCAATATGTGATTTTGTGTCATTGGTTGAACATTTAGGTCATTTTGGTCCTCCCTATGCTTATTCTAATCCAATTAGGGTTTTTAACAAATCTTGTGCATATAATAAGTGATTTTGTGTTATTGGTAATCCAATTAGGTCATTTTCGTCCTCGCTAGGCTTATTCTAATCCAATTAGGGTTTTTAACCAATCTTGTGCATCCAATATGTGATTTTATGTCATTGGTTGAACATTTAGGTCATTTTCGTCCTCCCTAGGCTTATTCTAATCCAATTAGGGTTTTTAACCAATCTTGTGCATCCAATATGTGATTTTGTGTCATTGGTTGCACATTTAGGTCATTTTCGTCCTCACTAGGCTTATTCAAATCCAATTAGGGTTTTTAACTAATCTTGTGCATCCAATATGTGATTTTGTGTCATTGGTTGAACATTTTGGTCATGTTCGTCCTCTCGAGGCTTATTCTAATCCATTTAGGGTTTTTAACCAATCTTGTGCATCCAATATGTGATTTGGTGTCATTGGTTGGACATTTAGGTCATTTTCGTCCTCCCTAGGCTTATTCTAATCCAATTAGGGTTTTTAACCTATCTTGTGCATCCAATATATGATTTTGTGTCATTGGTTACACATTTAGGTCATTTTCGTCCTCCCTAGGCTTATTCTAATCCAATTAGGATTTTTAACCAATCTTGTGCATCCAATATGTGACTTTGTGTCATTTGTTGAACATTTAGGTCATTTTGGTGCTCCCTAGACTTATTCTAATCCAATTAGGGTTTTTAACCAATCTTGTGCATCCAATATGTGATTTTGTGTCATTGGTTGCACATTTAGGTCATTTTCGTCCTCCCTAGGCTTATTCTAATCCAATTAGGGTTTTTAACCAATCTTGTGCATCCAATATGTGATTTTGAGTCATTGGTTGCACATTTAGGTCATTTTCGTCCTCCCTAGGCTTATTCTAATCAAATTAGGGTTTTTAACCAATCTTGTGCATATAATAACTGATTTTGTGTCATTGGTAATCCAATTATGTCATTTTCATCCTCTTTAGGCTTATTCTAATCCAATTAGGGTTTTTAACCAATCTTATGCATCCAATATGTGATTTTGTGTCATTTTGTGTCATTGGTTGAACATTTAAGTTATTTTCGTCCTCCCTAGGCTTAATCTAATCTAATTAGGGTTTTTAACCAATGTTGTGCATCCAATATGTGATTTTGTGTCATTGGTTGCACATTTAGGTCATTTTCGTCCTCCCTAGGCTTATTCTAATCCAATTAGGGTTTTTAACCAATCTTGTGCATATAATAAGTGATTTTGTGTCATTGGTAATTCAATTAGGTCATTTTCGTCCTCACTATGCTTATTCAAATCCAATTAGGGTTTTTAACCAATCTTGTGCATCCAATATGTGATTTTGTGTCATTTTGTGTCATTGGTTGAACATTTAGGTCATTTTCGTCCTCCCTAGGCTTATTCTAATCCAA
>JBBPBQ010000006.1:6523990-6540775 GCA_037974755.1 Cicer yamashitae | reverse complement strand
TGCATCCAATATGTGATTTTGTGTCATTGGTTGCACATTTAGGTCATTTACGTCCTCCCTAGGCTTATTCTGATCCAATTAGGAGTTTTATCCAATCTTGTGCATCCCATATGTGATTTTGTGTCAAATTGTGTCATTGGTTGCACATTTAGGTCATTTTGGTCCTCCCTACGCTTATTCTAATCCAATTAGGGTTTTTAACCAATCTTGTTCATATAATAAGTGATTTTGTGTCATTTGTAATCCAATTAGGTCATTTTTGTCCTCGTTAAACTTATTCTAATCCAATTAGGGTTTTTCACCAATCTTGTTCATATAAGAAGTGATCTTGTGTCATTTGTAATACAATTAGGTCATTTTCGTCCTCGCTAAACTTATTCTAATCCAATTAGGGTTTTTAACCAATCATGTGCATCCAATATGTGATTTTGCGTCATTGGTTGAACATTTAGGTTATTTTGGTCCTCCCTATGCTTATTCTAATCCAATTAGGGTTTTTAACCAATCTTGTGCATATAATAAGTGATTTTGTGTTATTGGTAATACAATTAGGTCATTTTCGTCCTCGCTAGGCTTATTCTAATCCAATTAGGGTTTTTTACCAATCTTGTGCATCCAATATGTGATTTTGTGTCATTGGTTGAACATTTAGGTCATTTTCGTCCTCCCTAGGTTTATTCTAATCCAATTATGGTTTTTAACCAATCTTGTGCATCCAATATGTGATTTTGTGTCATTGGTTACACATTTAGGTCATTTTCGTCCTCCCTAGGCTTATTCTAATCCAATTAGGATTTTTATCCAATCTTGTGCATCCCATATGTGATTTTGTGTCAATTTGTGTCATTGGTTGCAAATTTAGGTCATTTTGGTCCTCCCTACGCTTATTCTAATCCAATTAGGGTTTTTAACCAATCTTGTTCATATAATGAGTGATTTTGTGTCATTTGTAATCCAATTAGGTCATTTTCCTCCTCGCTAAACTTATGCTAATCCAATTAGGGTTTTTAACCAATCATGAGTATCCAATATGTGATTTTGTGTCATTGGTTGAACATTTAGGTCATTTTGGTCCTCCCTATGCTTATTCTAATCCAATTAGGGTTTTTAACCAATCTTGTGCATATAATAAGTGATTTTGTGTTATTGGTAATCCAATTAGGTCATTTTCGTCCTCGCTAGGCTTATTCTAATCCAATTAGGGTTTTTAACCAATCTTGTGCATCCAATATGTGATTGTATGTCATTGGTTGAACATTTAGGTCATTTTCGTCCTCCCTAGGCTTATTCTAATCCAATTAGGGTTTTTAACCAATCTTGTGCATCCAATATGTGATTTTGTGTCATTGGTTGCACATTTAGTTCATTTTCGTCCTCCCTAGGCTTATTCTAATCCAATTAGGGTTTTTAACCAATCATGTGCATCCAATATGTGATTTTGTGTCATTGGTTGAACATTTAGGTTATTTTGGTCCTCCCTATGCTTATTCTAATCCAATTAGGGTTTTTAACCAATCTTGTACATATAATAAGTGATTTTGTGTTATTGGTAATACAATTAGGTCCTTTTCGTCCTCGCTAGGCTTATTCTAATCCAATTAGGGTTTTTTACCAATCTTGTGCATCCAATATGTCATTTTGTGTCATTGGATGAACATTTAGGTCATTTTCGTCCTCCCTATGTTTATTCTAATCCAATTAGGGTTTTTAACCAATCTTGTGCATCCAATATGTGATTTTGTGTCATTGGTTGCACATTTAGGTCATTTTCGTCCTCCCTAGGCTTATTCTAATCCAATTAGGGTTTTTAACCAATCTTGTGCATATAATAAGTGATTTTGTGTCATTGTTAATTCAATTAGGTCATTTTCGTCCTCGCTAGGCTTATTCTAATCCAATTAGAATTTTTAACCAATCTAATGCATCCAATATGTGATTTTGTGTCATTTTGTGTCATTGGTTGAACATTTAGGTCATTTTCGTCCTCCCTAGGCTTATTCTAATCCAATTAGGGTTTTTAACCAATCTTGTGCATCCAATATGTGATTTTGTGTCATTGGTTGCACATTTAGGTCATTTTCGTCCTCCCTAGGCTTATTCTAATCCAATTAGGGTTTAACCAATCTTGTGCATATAATAAGTGATTTTTTGTCATTGGTAATCCACTAAGTTCATTTTCTTCCTCGCTAGACTTATTCTAATCCAATTAGGGTTTTTAACCAATCTTGTGCATCCAATATGTGACTTTGTGTCATTGGTTGAACATTTACGTCATTTTGGTCCTCCCTAGGCTTATTCTAATCCAATTAGGGTTTTTAACCAATCTTGTGCATCCAATATGTGATTTTGTGTCATTGGTTGCACATTTAGGTCATTTTCGTCCTCCCTAGGCTTATTCTAATCCAATTAGGGTTTTTAACCAATCTTGTGCATATAATAAGTGATTTTGTGTAATTGGTAATCCAATTAGGTCATTTTCGTCCTCGCTAGTTTTATTCTAATCCAATTAGGGTTTTTAACCAATCTTGTGCATCCAATATGTGATTTTGTGTCATTGGTTGAACATTTAGGTCATTTTGGTCCTCCCTAGGCTTATTCTAATCCAATTAGGGTTTTTAACCAATCTTGTGCATCCAATATGTGATTTTGTGTCATTGGTTGCACATTTAAGTCATTTTCGTCCTCCCTAGGCTTATTCTAATCCAATTAAGGTTTTTAACCAATCTTGTGCATCCAATATGTGATTTTCTGTCATTGGTTGAACATTTAGGTCATTTTCGTCTTCCCTAGGCTTATTCTAATCCAATTAGGATTTTTAACCAATCTTGTGCATCCAATATGTGATTTTGTGTCATTTTGTGTCATTGGTTGAACATTTAGGTCATTTTCGTCCCCCCTAGGCTTATTCTAAGCCAACTAGGGTTTTTAACCAATCTTGTGCATCCAATATGTGATTTTGTGTCATTGGTTGCACATTTAGGTCATTTTCGTCCTCCCTAGGCTTATTCTAATCCAATTAGGGTTTTTAACCAATCTTGTGCATATAATAAGTGATTTTGTGTTATTGGTAATCCAATAAGGTCATTTTCGTCCTCGCTAGGTTTATTCTAATCCAATTAGGGTTTTTAACCAATCTTGTGCATCCAATATGTGATTATGTGTCATTGGTTGAACATTTAGGTCATTTTGGTCCTCCCTAGGCTTATTCTAATCCAATTAGGGTTTTTAACCAATCTTGTTCATATAATAAGTGATCTTGTGTCATTTGTAATCCAATTAGGTCATTTTCGTCCTCGCTAAACTTATTCTAATCCAATTAGGGTTTTTAACCAATCATGTGCATCCAATATGTGATTTTGTGTCATTGGTTGAACATTTAGGTCATTTTCGTCCTCCCTAGGCTTATTCTAATCCAATTAGGGTTTTTAACCAATCTTGTGCATCCAATATGTGACTTTGTGTCATTGGTTGAACATTTAGGTCATTTTGGTACTCCATAGGCTTATTCTAATCCAATTAGGGTTTTTAAGCAATCTTGTGCATCCAATATGTGATTTTGTGTCATTGGTTGCAGATTTAGGTCATTTTCATCCTCCCTAGGCTTATTTTAATCCAATTAGGGGTTTTAACCAATCTTGGGCATCCAATATGTGATTTTGTGTCAATTGTTAAACATTTAGGTCATTTTCGTCCTCCCCAGGTTTATTCTAATCCAATTAGGATTTTTATCCAATCTTGTGCATCCCATATGTGATTTTGTGTCAAATTGTGTCATTGGTTGCACATTTAGGTCATTTTGGTCCTCCCTACGCTTATTCTAATCCAATTAGGGTTTTTAACCAATCTTCTTCATATAATAAGTGATTTTGTGTCATTTGTAATCCAGTTAGGTCATTTTTGTCCTCGTTAAACTTATTCTAATCCAATTAGGGTTTTTAACCAATCTTGTTCATATAAGAAGTGATCTTGTGTCATTTGTAATCCAATTAGGTCATTTTCGTCCTCGCTAAACTTATTCTAATTTAATTAGGGTTTTTAACCAATCATGTGCATCCAATATGTGATTTTGTGTCATTGGTTGAACATTTAGGTTATTTTGGTCCACCCTATGCTTATTCTAATCCAATTAGGGTTTTTAACCAATCTTGTGCATATAATAAGTGATTTTGTGTTATTGGTAATACAATTAGGTCATTTTCGTCCTCGCTAGGCTTATTCTAATCCAATTAGGGTTTTTTACCAATCTTGTGCATCCAATATGTGATTTTGTGTCATTGGTTGAACATTTAGGTCATTTTCGTCCTCCCTAGGCTTATTCTAATCCAATTAGGGTTTTTAACCAATCTTGTGCATCCAATATGTGATTTTGTGTCATTGGTTGCACATTTAGGTCATTTTCGTACTCCCTAGGCTTATTCTAATGCAATTAGGGTTTTTAACCAATCTTGTGCATCCAATATGTGATTTTGTGTCATTGGTTGAACATTTAGGTCATTTTCGTCCTCCCTAGGCTTATTCTAATCCAATTAGGGTTTTTAACCAATCTTGTGCATCCAATATGTGATTTTGTGTCATATTGTGTCATTGGTTGAACATTTAGGTCATTTTCGTCCTCCCTAGGCTTATTCTAATCCAATTAGGGTTTTTAACCAATCTTGTGCATCCAATATGTGATTTTGGGTCATTGGTTGCACATTTAGGTCATTTTCGTCCTCCCTAGGCTTATTCTAATCCAATTAGGGTTTTTAACCAATCTTGTGCATCCAATATGTGACTTTGTGTCATTGGTTGAACATTTAGGTCATTTTGGTGCTCTCTAGACTTATTCTAATCCAATTAGGGTTTTTAACCAATCTTGTGCATCCAATATGTGATTTTGTGTCATTGGTTGCACATTTAGGTCATTTTCGTCCTCCCTAGGCTTATTCTAATCCAATTAGGGTTTTTAACCTATCTTGTGCATCCAATATGTGATTTTGTGTCATTTCTAATCCAATTAGGTCATTTTCGTCCTCGCTAAACTTATTCTAATCCAATTAGGGTTTTTAACCAATCTTGTGCATCCAATATGTGATTTTGTGTCATTGGTTGAACATTTTGGTCATTTTGGTCGTCCCTATGCTTATTCTAATCCAATTAGGGTTTTTAACCAATCTTGTGCATCCAATATATGATTTTGTGTCATTGGTTACACATTTAGGTCATTTTCGTCCTCCCTAGGCTTATTCTAATCCAATTAGGATTTTTAACCAATCTTGTGCATCCAATATGTGACTTTGTGTCATTTGTTGAACATTTAGGTCATTTTGGTGCTCCATAGACTTATTCTAATCCAATTAGGGTTTTTAACCAATCTTGTGCATCCAATATGTGATTTTGTGTCATTGGTTGCACATTTAGGTCATTTTCGTCCTCCCTAGGCTTATTCTAATCCAATTAGGGTTTTTAACCAATCTTGTGCATCCAGTATGTGATTTTGTGTCATTGGTTGAACATTTAGGTCATTTTCGTCCTCCGTAGGCTTATTCTAATCTAATTAGCGTTTTTAACCAATCTTGTGTATATAATAAGTGATTTTGTGTCATTGGTAATCCAATTAGGTCATTTTTGTCCTCCATAGGCTTATTCTAATCCAATTAGGGTTTTTAACCAATCTTTTGCATCCAATATGTGATTTTGTGTCATTGGTTGAACATTTAGGTCATTTTTTCCTCCCTAGGCTTATTCTAATCCAATTAGGGTTTTTAACCAATCTTGTGCATCCAATATGTGATTTTGTGTCATTGGTTGCACATTTAGGTCATTTTCGTCCTCCCTAGGCTTATTCTAATCCAATTAGGGTTTTTAACCAATCTTGTGCATATAATAAGTGATTTTGTGTCATTGGTAATCCAATTAGGTCATTTTCGTCCTCGCTAGGCTTATTCTAATCCAATTAGGGTTTTTAACCATTCTTGTGCATCCAATATGTGATTTTGTGTCATTTTGGGTCAGTGGTTGAACATTTAGGTCATTTTCGTCCTCCCTAGGCTTATTCTAATCCAATTAGGGTTTTTAACCAATCTTGTGCATCCAATATGTGACTTTGTGTCATCGGTTGCACATTTAGGTCATTTTCGTCCTCCCTAGGCTTATTCTAATCCAATTAGGGTTTTTAACCAATCTTGTGCATCCAATATGTGATTTTGTGTCATTGGTTGCACATTTAGGTCATTTTCGTCCTCCCTAGGCTTATTCTAATCCAATTAGGGTTTTTAACCAATCTTGTGCATATAATAAGTGATTTTGTGTCATTGGTAATCCAATTAGGTCATTTTCGTCCTCGCTAGGCTTATTCTAATCCAATTAGGGTTTTTAACCAATCTTGTGCATCTAATATGTGATTTTGTGTCATTTTGTGTCATTGGTTGAAAATTTAGGTTATTTTCGTCCTCCCTAGGCTTATTCTAATCCAATTAGGGTTTTTAACCAATCTTGTGCATCCAATATGTGATTTTGTGTCATTGGTTGCACATTTAGGTCATTTTCGTCCTCCCTAGGCTTATTCTAATCCAATTAGGGTTTTTAACCAATCTTGTGCATCCAATATGTGATTTTGTGTCATTGGTTTAACATTTAGGTCATTTTCGTCCTCCCTAGGCTTATTCTAATCCAATTAGGGTTTTATCCAATCTTGTGCATCCAATATGTGATTTTGTGTCATTGGTTGAACATTTATGTCATTTTCGTCCTCCCTAGGCTTATTCTAATCCAATTAGGGTTTTTAACCAATCTTGTGCATCCAATATGTGATTTTGTGTCATTTTGTGTCGTTGGTTGAACATATAGATCATTTTCGTCCTCCATAGGCTTATTCTAATCCAATTAGGGTTTTTAACCAATCTTGTGCATCCAATATGTGATTTTGTGTCATTCGTTGAACATTTAGGTCATTTTCGTCCTCTATAGGCTTATTCTAATCCAATTTGGGTTTTTAACCAATCTTGTGCATCCAATATGTGATTTTGTGTCATTCGTTGAACATTTAGGTCATTTTCGTCCTCCCTAGGCTTATTCTAATCCAATTAGGGTTTTTAACCAATCTTGTGCATCCAATATGTGATTTTGTGTCATTTTGTGTCATTGGTTGAACATTTAGGTCATTTTCGTCCTCCCTAGGCTTATTCTAATCCAATTAGGGTTTTTAACCAATCTTGTGCATCCAATATGTGATTTTGTGTCAATTTGTGTCATTGGTTGAACATTTAGGTCATTTTCGTCCTCCCTAGGCTTATTCTAATCCAATTAAGGTTTTTAACCAATCTTGTGCATCCAATATGTGATTTTGTGTCATTTTGTGTCATTGGTTGAACATTTAGGTCATTTTCGTCCTCCCTAGGCTTATTTTAAACCAATTAGTGTTTTTAACCAATCTTGTGCATCCAATATGTGATTTTTTGTCATTGGTTGGATATTTAGGTCATTTTCGTCCTCCCTAGGCTTATTCTAATCCAATTAGGGTTTTTAACCAATCTTGTGCATCCAATATGTGATTTTGTGTCATTTTGTGTCATTGGTTGAACATTTAGGTCATTTTCGTCCTCCCTAGGCTTATTCTAATCCAATTAGGGTTTTTAACCAATCTTGTGCATCCAATATGTGATTTTGTGTCATTGGTTGCACATTAGGTCATTTTCGTCCTCCCTAGGCTTATTCTAATCCAATTAGGGTTTTTAACCAATCTTGTGCATCCAATATGTGATTTTGTGTCATTGGTTGCACATTTAGGTCGTTTTCGTCCTCCCAAGGCTTATTCTAATCCAATTAGGGTTTTTAACCAATCTTGTGCATATAATAAGTGATTTTGTGTTATTGGTAATCCAATAAGGTTATTTTCGTCCTCGCTAAGCTTATTCTAATCCAATTAGGGTTTTTAACCAATCTTGTGCCTCCAATATGTGATTTTGTGTCATTGGTTGAACATTTAGGTCATTTTGGTCCTCCCTAGGCTTATTCTAATCCAATTAGGGTTTTTAACCAATCTTGTTCATATAATAAGTGATTTTGTGTCATTTGTAATCCAATTAGGTCATTTTCGTCCTCGCTAAACTTATTCTAATCCAATTAGGGTTTTTAACCAATCTTGTGCATCCAATATGTGATTTTGTGTCATTGGTTACACATTTAGGTCATTTTCGTCCTCCCTAGGCTTATTCTAATCCAATTAGGATTTTTATCCAATCTTGTGCATCCCATATGTGATTTTGTGTCAATTTGTGTCATTGGTTGCACATTTAGGTCATTTTGGTCCTCCCTACGCTTATTCTAATCCAATTAGGGTTTTTAACCAATCTTGTTCATATAATGAGTGATTTTGTGCCATTTGTAATCCAATTAGGTCATTTTCCTCCTCGCTAAACTTATGCTAATCCAATTAGGGTTTTTAACCAATCATGAGTATCCAATATGTGATTTTGTGTCATTGGTTGAACATTTAGGTCATTTTGGTCCTCCCTATGCTTATTCTAATCCAATTAGGGTTTTTAACCAATCTTGTGCATATAATAAGTGATTTTGTGTTATTGGTAATACAATTAGGTCATTTTCGTCCTCGCTAGGCTTATTCTAATCCAATTATGGTTTTTAACCAATCTTGTGCATCCAATATGTGATTTTGTGTCATTGGTTACACATTTAGGTCATTTTCGTCCTCCCTAGGCTTATTCTAATCCAATTAGGATTTTTATCCAATCTTGTGCATCCCATATGTGATTTTGTGTCAATTTGTGTCATTGGTTGCACATTTAGGTCATTTTGGTCCTCCCTAGGCTTATTCTAATCCAATTAGGGTTTTTAACCAATCTTGTTCATATAATAAGTGATTTTGTGTCATTTGTAATCCAATTAGGTCATTTTCGTCCTCGCTAAACTTATTCTAATCCAATTAGGGTTTTTAACCAATCATGTGCATCCAATATGTGATTTTGTGTCATTGGTTGAACATTTAGGTTATTTTGGTCCTCCCTATGCTTATTCTAATCCAATTAGGGTTTTTAACCAATCTTGTGCATATAATAAGTGATTTTGTGTTATTGGTAATACAATTAGGTCATTTTCGTCCTCGCTAGGCTTATTCTAATCCAATTAGGGTTTTTTACCAATCTTGTGCATCCAATATGTGATTTTGTGTCATTGGTTGAACATTTAGGTCATTTTCGTCCTCCCTAGGCTTATTCTAATCCAATTAGGGTTTTTAACCAATCTTGTTCATATAATAAGTGATCTTGTGTCATTTGTAATCCAATTAGGTCATTTTCGTCCTCGCTAAACTTATTCTAATCCAATTAGGGTTTTTAACCAATCATGTGCATCCAATATATGATTTTGTGTCATCGGTTGAACATTTAGGTCATTTTGGTCCTCCCTATGCTTATTCTAATCCAATTAGGGTTTTTAACCAATCTTGTGCATATAATAAGTGATTTTGTGTTATTGGTAATCCAATTAGGTCATTTTCGTCCTCGCTAGGCTTATTCTAATCCAATTACGGTTTTTTACCAATCTTGTGCATCCAATATGTGATTTTGTGTCATTGGTTGAACATTTAGGTCATTTTCGTCCTCCCTAGGCTTATTCTAATCCAATTAGGGTTTTTAACCAATCTTGTGCATCCAATATGTGATTTTTTATCATTTTGTGTTATTGGTTGAACATTTAGGTCATTTTCGTCATCCCTAGGCTTATTCTAATCCAATTAGGGTTTTTTACCAATCTTGTGCATCCAATATGTGATTTTGTGTCATTGGTTGAACATTTAGGTCATTTTCGTCCTCCCTAGGCTTATTCTAATCCAATTAGGGTTTTTAACCAATCTTGTGCATGCAATATGTGATTTTGTGTCATTGGTTGCACATTTAGGTCATTTTCGTCCTCCCTAGGCTTATTCTAATCCAATTAGGGTTTTTAACCAATCTTGTGCATATAATAAGTGATTTTGTGTCATTGGTAATCCAATAAGTTCATTTTCGTCCTCGCTAGACTTATTCTAATCCAATTAGGGTTTTTAACCAATCTTGTGCATCCAATATGTGACTTTGTGTCATTGGTTGAAAATTTAGGTCATTTTGGTGCTCCCTAGACTTATTCTAATCCAATTAGGGTTTTTAACCAATCTTGTGCATCCAATATGTGATTTTGTGTCATTGGTTGCACATTTAGGTCATTTTCGTCCTCCCTAGGCTTATTCTAATCCAATTAGGGTTTTTAACCAATCTTGTGCATCCAATATGTGATTTTGAGTCATTGGTTGCACATTTAGGTCATTTTCATCCTCCCTAGGCTTATTCTAATCAAATTAGGGTTTTTAACCAATCTTGTGCATATAATAACTGATTTTGTGTCATTGGTAATCCAATTATGTCATTTTCATCCTCTTTAGGCTTATTCTAATCCAATTAGGGTTTTTAACCAATCTTATGCATCCAATATTTGATTTTGTGTCATTTTGTGTCATTGGTTGAACATTTAAGTTATTTTCGTCCTCCCTAGGCTTAATCTAATCTAATTAGGGTTTTTAACCAATCTTGTGCATCCAATATGTGATTTTGTGTCATTGGTTGCACATTTAGGTCATTTTCGTCCTCCCTAGGCTTATTCTAATCCAATTAGGGTTTTTAACCAATCTTGTGCATATAATAAGTGATTTTGTGTTATTGGTAATCCAATTAGGTCATTTTCGTCCTCGCTAGGCTTATTCTAATCCAATTAGGGTTTTTACCCAATCTTGTGCATCCAATATGTGATTTTGTGTCATTGGTTGCACATTTAGGTCATTTTCGTCCTCCCTAGGCTTATTCTAATCCAATTAGGGTTTTTAACCAATCTTGTGCATATAATAAGTGATTTTGTGTGATTGGTAATCCAATTAGGTCATTTTCGTCCTCGCTAGGCTTATTCTAATCCAATTAGGGTTTTTAACCAATCTTGTGCATCCAATATGTGATTTTGTGTCATTGGTTGCACATTTAGGTCATTTTCGTCCTCCCTATGCTTATTCTAATCCAATTAGGGTTTTTAACCAATCTTGTGCATATAATAAGTGATTTTGTGTTATTGGTAATACAATTAGGTCATTTTCGTCCTCGCTAGGCTTATTCTAATCCAATTAGGGTTTTTTACCAATCTTGTGCATCCAATATGTGATTTTGTGTCATTGGTTGCACATTTAGGTCATTTTCGTCCTCCCTAGGCTTATTCTAATCCAATTAGGGTTTTTAACCAATCTTGTGCATCCAATATGTGATTTCGTGTCATTTTGTGTCATTGGTTGAACATTTAGGTCATTTTCGTCCTCCTTAGCCTTATTCTAATCCAATTAAGGTTTTTAACCAATCTTGTGCATCCAATATGTGATTTTGTGTCATTGGTTGAACATTTAGGTCATTTTCGTCCTCCCTAGGCTTATTCTAATCCAATTAGGGTTTTTAACCAATCTTGTGCATCCAATGTGTGATTTTGTATCATTTTGTGTCATTGGTTGAACATTTAGGTCATTTTCGTCCTCCCTAGGCTTATTCTAATCCAATTAGGGTTTTTAACCAATCTTGTGCATCCAATATGTGATTTTGTGTCATTGGTTGAACATTTAGGTCATTTTGGTCCTCCCTATGCTTATTCTAATCCAATTAGGGTTTTTAACCAATCTTGTGCATATAATAAGTGATTTTGTGTTATTGGTAATCCAATTAGGTCATTTTCGTCCTCGCTAGGCTTATTCTAATCCAATTAGGATTTTTAACCAATCTTGTGCATCCAATATGTGATTTTGTGTCATTTTGTGTCATTGGTTGAACATTTAGGTCATTTTCGTCCTCCCTAGGCTTATTCTAATCCAATTACGGTTTTTAACCAATCTTGTGCATCCAATATGTGATTTTGTGTCTTTGGTTGCACATTTAGGTCATATTCATTCTCCCTAGGCTTATTCTAATCCAATTAGGGTTTTTAACCAATCTTGTGCATATAATAAGTGATTTTGTGTTATTGGTAATCCAATTAGGTCATTTTCGTCCTCGCTAGGCTTATTCTAATCCAATTAGGGTTTTTAACCAATCTTGTGCATCCAATATGTGATTGTATGTCATTGGTTGAACATTTAGGTCATTTTCGTCCTCCCTAGGCTTATTCTAATCCAATTAGGGTTTTTAACCAATCTTGTGCATCCAATATGTGATTTTGGGTCATTGGTTGCACATTTAGGTCATTTTCGTCCTCCCTAGGCTTATTCTAATCCAATTAGGGTTTTTAACCAATCTTGTGCATCCAATATGTGACTTTGTGTCATTGGTTGAACATTTAGGTCATTTTGGTCCTCCCTAGGCTTATTCTAATCCAATTAGGGTTTTTAACCAATCTTGTGCATCCAATATGTGATTTTGTGTTGTTGGTTGCACATTTAGGTCATTTTCGTCCTCCCTAGGCTTATTCTAATCCAATTAGGATTTTTATCCAATCTTGTGCATATAATAAGTGATTTTGTGTTATTGGTAATCCAATTAGGTCATTTTCGTCCTCGCTAGGCTTATTCTAATCCAATTAGGGTTTTTAACCAATCTTGTGCATCCAATATGTGATTGTATGTCATTGGTTGAACATTTAGGTCATTTTCGTCCTCCCTAAGCTTATTCTAATCCAATTAGGGTTTTTAACCAATCTTGTGCATCCAATATGTGATTTTGTGTCATTGGTTGCTCATTTAGGTCATTTTCGTCCTCCCTAGGCTTATTCTAATCCAATTAGGGTTTTTAACCAATCTTGTGCATCCAATATGTGAATTTGTGTCATTTTGTGTCATTGGTTGAACATTTAGGTCATTTTTGTCCTCCCTAGGCTTGTTCTAATCCAATTAGGGTTTTTAACCAATCTTGTGCATCCAATATGTGATTTTGTGTCATTTTGTGTCATTGGTTGAACATTTAGGTCATTTTCGTCCTCCCTAGGCTTATTCTAATCCAATTAGGGTTTTTAACCAATCTTGTCCATCCAATATGTGATTTTGTGTCATTTTGTGTCATTTGTTGAACATTTAGGTCATTTTCGTCCTCCCTAGGCTTATTCTAATCCAATTAGGGTTTTTAACCAATCTTGTGCATCCAATATGTGATTTTGTGTCATTTTGTGTCATTGGTTGAACATTTAGGTCATTTTCGTCCCCCCTAGGCTTATTCTAAGCCAACTAGGGTTTTTAACCAATCTTGTGCATCCAATATGTGATTTTGTGTCATTGGTTGCACATTTAGGTCATTTTCGTCCTCCCTAGGCTTATTCTAATCCAATTAGGGTTTTTAACCAATCTTGTGCATATAATAAGTGATTTTGTGTTATTGGTAATCCAATAAGGTCATTTTCGTCCTCGCTAGGTTTATTCTAATCCAATTAGGGTTTTTAACCAATCTTGTGCATCCAATATGTGATTATGTGTCATTGGTTGAACATTTAGGTCATTTTGGTCCTCCCTAGGCTTATTCTAATCCAATTAGGGTTTTTAACCAATCTTGTTCATATAATAAGTGATCTTGTGTCATTTGTAATCCAATTAGGTCATTTTCGTCCTCGCTAAACTTATTCTAATCCAATTAGGGTTTTTAACCAATCATGTGCATCCAATATGTGATTTTGTGTCATTGGTTGAACATTTAGGTCATTTTCGTCCTCCCTAGGCTTATTCTAATCCAATTAGGGTTTTTAACCAATCTTGTGCATCCAATATGTGACTTTGTGTCATTGGTTGAACATTTAGGTCATTTTGGTACTCCATAGGCTTATTCTAATCCAATTAGGGTTTTTAAGCAATCTTGTGCATCCAATATGTGATTTTGTGTCATTGGTTGCAGATTTAGGTCATTTTCATCCTCCCTAGGCTTATTTTAATCCAATTAGGGGTTTTAACCAATCTTGGGCATCCAATATGTGATTTTGTGTCAATTGTTAAACATTTAGGTCATTTTCGTCCTCCCCAGGTTTATTCTAATCCAATTAGGATTTTTATCCAATCTTGTGCATCCCATATGTGATTTTGTGTCAAATTGTGTCATTGGTTGCACATTTAGGTCATTTTGGTCCTCCCTACGCTTATTCTAATCCAATTAGGGTTTTTAACCAATCTTCTTCATATAATAAGTGATTTTGTGTCATTTGTAATCCAGTTAGGTCATTTTTGTCCTCGTTAAACTTATTCTAATCCAATTAGGGTTTTTAACCAATCTTGTTCATATAAGAAGTGATCTTGTGTCATTTGTAATCCAATTAGGTCATTTTCGTCCTCGCTAAACTTATTCTAATTTAATTAGGGTTTTTAACCAATCATGTGCATCCAATATGTGATTTTGTGTCATTGGTTGAACATTTAGGTTATTTTGGTCCACCCTATGCTTATTCTAATCCAATTAGGGTTTTTAACCAATCTTGTGCATATAATAAGTGATTTTGTGTTATTGGTAATACAATTAGGTCATTTTCGTCCTCGCTAGGCTTATTCTAATCCAATTAGGGTTTTTTACCAATCTTGTGCATCCAATATGTGATTTTGTGTCATTGGTTGAACATTTAGGTCATTTTCGTCCTCCCTAGGCTTATTCTAATCCAATTAGGGTTTTTAACCAATCTTGTGCATCCAATATGTGATTTTGTGTCATTGGTTGCACATTTAGGTCATTTTCGTCCTCCCTAGGCTTATTCTAATCCAATTAGGGTTTTTAACCAATCTTGTGCATCCCATATGTGACTTTGTGTCATTGGTTGAACATTTAGGTCATTTTGGTCCTCCCTAGGCTTATTCTAATCCAATTAGGGTTTCTAACCAATCTTGTGCATCCAATATGTGATTTTGTGTTGTTGGTTGCACATTTAGGTCATTTTCGTCCTCCCTAGGCTTATTCTAATCCAATTAGGATTTTTATCCAATCTTGTGCATATAATAAGTGATTTTATGTTATTGGTAATCCAATTAGGTCATTTTTGTCCTCGCTAGGCTTATTCTAATCCAATTAGGGTTTTTAACCAATCTTGTGCATCCAATATGTGATTGTATGTCATTGGTTGAACATTTAGGTCATTTTCGTCCTCCCTAAGCTTATTCTAATCCAATTAGGGTTTTTAACCAATCTTGTGCATCCAATATGTGATTTTGTGTCATTGGTTGCTCATTTAGGTCATTTTCGTCCTCCCTAGGCTTATTCTAATCCAATTAGGGTTTTTAACCAATCTTGTGCATCCAATATGTGACTTTGTGTCATTGGTTGAACATTTAGGTCATTTTGGTACTCCCTAGGCTTATTCTAATCCAATTAGGGTTTTTAACCAATCTTGTGCATCCAATATTTGATTTTGTGTCATTGGTTGCAGATTTAGGTCATTTTCGTCCTCCCTAGGCTTATTTTAATCCAATTAGGGGTTTTAACCAATCTTGTGCATCCAATATGTGATTTTGTGTCAATGGTTGAACATTTAAGTCATTTTCGTCCTCCCCAGGTTTATTCTAATCCAATTAGGCTTTTTATCCAATCTTGTGCATCCCATATGTGATTTTGTGTCAAATTGTGTCATTGGTTGCACATTTAGGTCATTTTGGTCCTCCCTACGCTTATTCTAATCCAATTAGGGTTTTTAACCAATCTTGTTCATATAATAAGTGATTTTGTGTCATTTGTAATCCAATTAGGTCATTTTTGTCCTCGTTAAACTTATTCTAATCCAATTAGGGTTTTTAACCAATCTTGTTCATATAATAAGTGATCTTGTGTCATTTGTAATCCAATTAGGTCATTTTCGTCCTCGCTAAACTTATTCTAATCCAATTAGGGTTTTTAACCAATCATGTGCATCCAATATGTGATTTTGTGTCATTGGTTGAACATTTAGGTCATTTTCGTCCTCCCTAGGCTTATTCTAATCCAATTAGGGTTTTTAACCAATCTTGTTCATCCAATATGTGATTTTGGGTCATTGGTTGCACATTTAGGTCATTTTCGTCCTCCCTAGGCTTATTCTAATCCAATTAGGGTTTTTAACCAATCTTGTGCATCCAATATGTGACTTTGTGTCATTGGTTGAACATTTAGGTCATTTTGGTACTCCATAGGCTTATTCTAATCCAATTAGGGTTTTTAAGCAATCTTGTGCATCCAATATGTGATTTTGTGTCATTGGTTGCAGATTTAGGTCATTTTCATCCTCCCTAGGCTTATTTTAATCCAATTAGGGGTTTTAACCAATCTTGGGCATCCAATATGTGATTTTGTGTCAATTGTTAAACATTTAGGTCATTTTCGTCCTCCCCAGGTTTATTCTAATCCAATTAGGATTTTTATCCAATCTTGTGCATCCCATATGTGATTTTGTGTCAAATTGTGTCATTGGTTGCACATTTAGGTCATTTTGGTCCTCCCTACGCTTATTCTAATCCAATTAGGGTTTTTAACCAATCTTCTTCATATAATAAGTGATTTTGTGTCATTTGTAATCCAGTTAGGTCATTTTTGTCCTCGTTAAACTTATTCTAATCCAATTAGGGTTTTTAACCAATCTTGTTCATATAAGAAGTGATCTTGTGTCATTTGTAATCCAATTAGGTCATTTTCGTCCTCGCTAAACTTATTCTAATTTAATTAGGGTTTTTAACCAATCATGTGCATCCAATATGTGATTTTGTGTCATTGGTTGAACATTTAGGTTATTTTGGTCCACCCTATGCTTATTCTAATCCAATTAGGGTTTTTAACCAATCTTGTGCATATAATAAGTGATTTT
>JBBPBQ010000006.1:6500709-6523980 GCA_037974755.1 Cicer yamashitae | reverse complement strand
CTCCCTAGGCTTATTCTAATCCAATTAGGGTTTTTAACCAATCTTGTGCATCCAATATGTGATTTTGTGTTGTTGGTTGCACATTTAGGTCATTTTCGTCCTCGCTAGGCTTATTCTAATCCAATTAGGATTTTTATCCAATCTTGTGCATATAATAAGTGATTTTATGTTATTGGTAATCCAATTAGGTCATTTTCGTCCTCGCTAGGCTTATTCTAATCCAATTAGGGTTTTTAACCAATCTTGTGCATCCAATATGTGATTGTATGTCATTGGTTGAACATTTAGGTCATTTTCGTCCTCACTAAGCTTATTCTAATCCAATTAGGGTTTTTAACCAATCTTGTGCATCCAATATGTGATTTTGTGTCATTGGTTGCTCATTTAGGTCATTTTCGTCCTCCCTAGGCTTATTCTAATCCAATTAGGGTTTTTAACCAATCTTGTGCATCCAATATGTGACTTTGTGTCATTGGTTGAACATTTAGGTCATTTTGGTACTCCCTAGGCTTATTCTAATCCAATTAGGGTTTTTAACCAATCTTGTGCATCCAATATTTGATTTTGTGTCATTGGTTGCAGATTTAGGTCATTTTCGTCCTCCCTAGGCTTATTTTAATCCAATTAGGGGTTTTAACCAATCTTGTGCATCCAATATGTGATTTTGTGTCAATGGTTGAACATTTAAGTCATTTTCGTCCTCCCCAGGTTTATTCTAATCCAATTAGGCTTTTTATCCAATCTTGTGCATCCCATATGTGATTTTGTGTCAAATTGTGTCATTGGTTGCACATTTAGGTCATTTTGGTCCTCCCTACGCTTATTCTAATCCAATTAGGGTTTTTAACCAATCTTGTTCATATAATAAGTGATTTTGTGTCATTTGTAATCCAATTAGGTCATTTTTGTCCTCGTTAAACTTATTCTAATCCAATTAGGGTTTTTAACCAATCTTGTTCATATAATAAGTGATCTTGTGTCATTTGTAATCCAATTAGGTCATTTTCGTCCTCGCTAAACTTATTCTAATCCAATTAGGGTTTTTATCCAATCATGTGCATCCAATATGTGATTTTGTGTCATTGGTTGAACATATAGGTTATTTTGGTCCTCCCTATGCTTATTCTAATCCAATTAGGGTTTTTAACCAATCTTGTGCATATAATAAGTGATTTTGTGTTATTGGTAATACAATTAGGTCATTTTCGTCCTCGCTAGGCTTATTCTAATCCAATTAGGGTTTTTTACCAATCTTGTGCATCCAATATGTGATTTTGTGTCATTGGTTGAACATTTAGGTCATTTTCGTCCTCCCTAGGCTTATTATAATCCAATTACGGTTTTTAACCAATCTTGTGCATCCAATATGTGATTTTGTGTCATTGGTTGCACATTTAGGTCATTTTCGTCCTCCCTAGGCTTATTCTAATCCAATTAGGGTATTTTAACCAATCTTCTGCATCCAATATGTGACTTTGTGTCATTGGTTGAACATTTAAGTCATTTTGGTCCTCCCTAGGCTTATTCTAATCCAATTAGGGTTTTTAACCAATCTTGTGCATCCAATATGTGATTTTGTGTCATTGGTTGCACATTTAGGTCATTTTCGTCCTCCCTAGGCTTATTCTAATCCAATTAGGATTTTTATCCAATCTTGTGCATCCCATATGTGATTTTGTGTCAATTTGTGTCATTGGTTGAACATTTAGGTCATTTTCGTCCTCCCTAGGCTTATTCTAATCCAATTACGGTTTTTAACCAATCTTGTGCATCCAATATGTGATTTTGTGTCATTGGTTGCACATTTAGGTCATTTTCGTCCTCCCTAGGCTTATTCTAATCCAATTAGGGTTTTTAACCAATCTTGTGCATCCAATATGTGACTTTGTGTCATTGGTTGAACATTTAGGTTATTTTGGTCCTCCCTATGCTTATTCTAATCCAATTAGGGTTTTTAACCAATCTTGTGCATATAATAAGTGATTTTGTGTGATTGGTAATACAATTAGGTCATTTTCGTCCTCGCTAGGCTTATTCTAATCCAATTAGGGTTTTTAACCAATCATGTGCATCCAATATGTGATTTTGTGTCATTGGTTGAACATTTAGGTTATTTTGGTCCTCCCTATGCTTATTCTAATCCAATTTGGGTTTTTAACCAATCTTGTGCATATAATAAGTGATTTTGTGTTATTGGTAATACAATTAGGTCATTTTCGTCCTCGCTAGGCTTATTCTAATCCAATTAGGGTTTTTAACCAATCTTGTGCATCCAATATGTGATTTTGTGTCATTGGTTGAATATTTAGGTCATTTTCGTCCTCCCCAGGCTTATTCTAATCCAATTAGGATTTTTATCCAATCTTGTGCATCCCATATGTGATTTTGTGTCAATTTGTGTCATTGGTTGAACATTTAGGTCATTTTCGTCCTCCCTAGGCTTATTCTAATCCAATTAGGGTTTTTAACCAATCTTGTGCATCCAATATGTGATTTTGTGTCATTGGTTGCACATTTATGTCATTTTCGTCCTCCCTATGCTTAATCTAATCCAACTAGGGTTTTTAACCAATCTTGTGCATATAATAAGTGATTTTATGGCATTGGTAATCCAATTAGGTCATTTTCGTCCTCGCTAGGCTTATTCTAATCCAATTAGGGTTTTTAACCAATCTTATGCATCCAATATGTGATTTTGTGTCATTTTGTGTCATTGGTTGAACAATTAGGTCATTTTCGTCCTCCCTAGGCTTATTCTAATCCAATTAGGGTTTTTAACCAATCTTGTGCATCCAATATGTGATTTTGTGTCATTGGTTGCACATTTAGGTTATTTTCGTCCTCCCAAGGCTTATTCTAATCCAACTAGGGTTTTTAACCAATCTTGTGCATATAATAAGTGATTTTGTGTCATTTGTAATCCAATTAGGTCATTTTCGTCCTCGCTAAACATATTCTAATCCAATTAGGGTTTTTAACCAATCTTGTGCATCCAATATGTGATTTTGTGTTATTGGTTGAACATTTAGGTCATTTTGGTCCTCCCTATGCTTATTCTAATCCAATTAGGGTTTTAACCAATCTTGTGCATCCAATATGTGATTTTGTGTCATTGGTTGCACATTTACGTCATTTTCGTCCTCCCTAGGCTTATTGTAATCCAATTAGGGTTTTTAACCAATCTTGTGCATCGAATATGTGATTTTGTGTCATTGGTTGAACATTTAGGCGATTTTCGTTCTCCCCAGGCTTATTCTAATCCAATTAGGATTTTTATCCAATCTTGTGCATCCCATATGTGATTTTGTGTCAATTTGTGTCATTGGTTGAACATTTAGGTCATTTTCGTCCTCGCTATGCTTATTCTAATCCAATTAAGGTTTTTAACCAATCTTGTGCATCCAATATGTGATTTTGTGTCATTGGTTGCACATTTAGGTCATTTTCGTCCTCCCTAGGCTTAATCTAATCCAATTAGGGTTTTTAACCAATCTTGTGCATATAATAGGTGATTTTATGTCATTGGTAATCCAATTAGGTCATTTTCGTCTTCGCTAGGCTTATTCTAATCCAATTAGGGTTTTTAACCAATCTTATGCATCCAATATGTGATTTTGTGTCATTTTGTGTCATTGGTTGAACATTTAGGTCATTTTCGTCCTCCCTAGGCTTATTCTAATCCAATTAGGGTTTTTAACCAATCTTGTGCATCCAATATGTGATTTTGTGTCATTTTCTATCATTGGTTGAACATTTAGGTCATTTTCGTCCTCCCTAGGCTTATTATAATCCAATTAGGGTTTTTAACCAATGTTGTGCATCCAATATGTGATTTTGTGTCATTTTGTGTCATTGGTTGAACATTTAGGTCATTTTCGTCCTCCCTAGGCTCATTCTAATCCAATTAGGGTTTTTAACCAATCTTGTGTATCCAATATGTGATTTTGTGTCATTGGTTGAACATTTAGGTTATTTTCGTCCTCCCTAGGCTTATTCTTATCCAATTAGTGTTTTTAACCAATCTTATGCATCCAATATGTGATTTTGTGTCATTTTGTGTCATTGGTTGAACATTTAGGTCATTTTCGTCCTCCCTAGGCTTATTCTAATCCAATTAGGGTTTTTAACCAATCTTGTGCATCCAATATGTGATTTTCTATTCATTTTGTGTCATTGGTTGAACATTTAGGTCATTTTCGTCCTCCTTAGGATTATTATAATCCAATTAGGGTTTTTAACCAATCTTGTGCATCCAATATGTGATTTTGTGTCATTTTGTGTCATTGGTTGAACATTTAGGTCATTTTCGTCCTCCCTAGGCTTATTCTAATCCAATTAGGGTTTTTAACCAATCTTATGCGTCCAATATGTGATTTTGTGTCATTGGTTGAACATTTAGGTCATTTTCGTCCTCCCTAGGCTTATTCTAAACCAATTAGGGTTCTTAACCAATCTTGTGCATCCAATATGTGATTTTGTGTCATTGGTGGAACATTTAGTTCATTTTCGTCCTCCCTAGGCTTATTCTAATCCAATTAGGGTTTTTAACCAATCTTGTGCATCCAATATGTGATTTTGTGTCGTTTTGTGTCATTGGTTGAACATTTAGGTCATTTTCGTCCTCCCTAGGCTTATTCTAATCCAATTAGGGTTTTTAACCAATCTTGTGCGTCCAATATGTGATTTTGTGTCCTTTTGTGTCATTGGTTGAACATTTAGGTCATTTTAGTCCTCCCTAGGCTTATTCTAATCCAATTAGGGTTTTTAACCAATCTTATGCATCCAATATGTGATTTTGTGTCATTTTGTGTCATTGGTTGAACATTTAGGTCATTTTCGTCCTCCCTAGGCTTATTCTAATCCAATTAGGGTTTTTAACCAATCTTGTGCATCCAATATGTGATTTTGTGTCCTTTTGTGTCATTGGTTGAATATTTAGGTCGTTTTCGTTCTCCCTAGGATTATTCTAATCCAATTAGGGTTTTTAACCAATCTTGTGCATCCAACATGTGATTTTGTGTCATTTGGTGTCATTGGTTGAAAATTTAGGTCATTTTCGTCCTCCCTAGGCTTATTCTAATCCAATTAGGGTTTTTAACCAATCTTGTGCATCCAATATGTGATTTTGTGTCATTGGTTGAACATTTAGGTCATTTTCGTCCTCCCTAGGCTTATTCTAATCCAATTAGGGTTTTTAACCAATCTTGTGCATCCAATATGTGATTCTGTGTCATTGGTTGAACATTTAGTTCATTTTCGTTCTCCCTAGGCTTATTCTAATCCAATTAGAGTTTTTAACCAATCTTGTGCATCCAATATGTGATTTTGTGTCATTTTGTGTCATTGGTTGAACATTTAGGTCATTTTCGTCCTTCCTAGGCTTATTCTAATCCAATAAGGATTTTAACCTATCTTGTGCATCCAATATGTGATTTTGTGTCATTGGTTGAACATTTAGGTCATTTTCGTCCTCCCTTGGCTTATTCTAATCCAATTAGGGTTTTTAACCAATCTTATGCATCCAATATGTGATTTTGTGTCATTTTGTGTCATTGGTTGAACATTTAGGTCATTTTCGTCCTCCCTAGGCTTATTCTAATCCAATTAGGGTTTTTAACCAATCTTGTGCATCCAATATGTGATTTTGTGTCATTGGTTGCACATTTAGGTTATTTTCGTCCTCCCAAGGCTTATTCTAATCAAATTAGGGTTTTTAACCAATCTTGTGCATATAATAAGTGATTTTGTGTCATTTGTAATCCAATTAGGTCATTTTCGTCCTCGCTAAACATATTCTAATCCAATTAGGGTTTTTAACCAATCTTGTGCATCCAATATGTGATTTTGTGTTATTGGTTGAACATTTAGGTCATTTTGGTCCTCCCTATGCTTATTCTAATCCAATTAGGGTTTTAACCAATCTTGTGCATCCAATATGTGATTTTGTGTCATTGGTTGCACATTTACGTCATTTTCGTCCTCCCTAGGCTTATTGTAATCCAATTAGGGTTTTTAACCAATCTTGTGCATCGAATATGTGATTTTGTGTCATTGGTTGAACATTTAGGTCATTTTCGTTCTCCCTAGGCTTATTCTAATCCAATTAGGATTTTTATCCAATCTTGTGCATCCCATATGTGATTTTGTGTCAATTTGTGTCATTGGTTGAACATTTAGGTCATTTTCGTCCTCCCTAGGCTTATTCTAATCCAATTAGGGTTTTTAACCAATCTTGTGCATCCAATATGTGATTTTGTGTCATTGGTTGCACATTTATGTCATTTTCGTCCTCCCTATGCTTAATCTAATCCAACTAGGGTTTTTAACCAATCTTGTGCATATAATAAGTGATTTTATGGCATTGGTAATCCAATTAGGTCATTTTCGTCCTCGCTAGGCTTATTCTAATCCAATTAGGGTTTTTAACCAATCTTATGCATCCAATATGTGATTTTGTGTCATTTTGTGTCATTGGTTGAACAATTAGGTCATTTTCGTCCTCCCTAGGCTTATTCTAATCCAATTAGGGTTTTTAACCAATCTTGTGCATCCAATATGTGATTTTGTGTCATTGGTTGCACATTTAGGTTATTTTCGTCCTCCCAAGGCTTATTCTAATCCAACTAGGGTTTTTAACCAATCTTGTGCATATAATAAGTGATTTTGTGTCATTTGTAATCCAATTAGGTCATTTTCGTCCTCGCTAAACATATTCTAATCCAATTAGGGTTTTTAACCAATCTTGTGCATCCAATATGTGATTTTGTGTTATTGGTTGAACATTTAGGTCATTTTGGTCCTCCCTATGCTTATTCTAATCCAACTAGGGTTTTAACCAATCTTGTGCATCCAATATGTGATTTTGTGTCATTGGTTGCACATTTACGTCATTTTCGTCCTCCCTAGGCTTATTGTAATCCAATTAGGGTTTTTAACCAATCTTGTGCATCGAATATGTGATTTTGTGTCATTGGTTGAACATTTAGGCGATTTTCGTTCTCCCCAGGCTTATTCTAATCCAATTAGGATTTTTATCCAATCTTGTGCATCCCATATGTGATTTTGTGTCAATTTGTGTCATTGGTTGAACATTTAGGTCATTTTCGTCCTCCCTATGCTTATTCTAATCCAATTAAGGTTTTTAACCAATCTTGTGCATCCAATATGTGATTTTGTGTCATTGGTTGCACATTTAGGTCATTTTCGTCCTCCCTAGGCTTATTCTAATCCAATTAGGGTTTTTAACCAATCTTGTGCATATAATAGGTGATTTTATGTCATTGGTAATCCAATTAGGTCATTTTCGTCCTCGCTAGGCTTATTCTAATCCAATTAGGGTTTTTAACCAATCTTATGCATCCAATATGTGATTTTGTGTCATTTTGTGTCATTGGTTGAACATTTAGGTCATTTTCGTTCTCCCTAGGCTTATTTTAAACCAATTTGGGTTTTTAACCAATCTTGTGCATCCAATATGTGATTTTGTGTCATTGGTTGTACATTTAGGTCATTTTCGTCCTCCCTAGGCTTATTCTAATCCAATTAGGGTTTGTAACCAATCTTGTGCATATAATAATTGATTTTATGTCATTGGTAATCCAATTAGGTCATTTTCGTCCTCGCTAGGCTTATTCTAATCCAATTAGGGTTTTTAACCAATCTTATGCATCCAATATGTGATTTTGTGTCATTTTGTGTCATTGGTTGAACATTTAGGTCATTTTCGTCCACCCTAGGCTTATTTTAAACCAATTTGGGTTTTTAACCAATCTTGTGCATCCAATATGTGATTTTGTGTCATTGCTTGTACATTTAGGTCATTTTCGTCCTCCCTAGGCTTATTCTAATCCAATTAGGGTTGGTAACCAATCTTGTGCATATAATAAGTGATTTTATGTCATTGGTAATCCAATTAGGTCATTTTCGTCCTCGCTAGGCTTATTCTAATCCAATTAGGGTTTTTAACCAATCTTATGCATCCAATATGTGATTTTGTGTCATTTTGTGTCATTGGTTGAACATTTAGGTCATTTTCGTCCACCCTAGGCTTATTTTAAACCAATTTGGGTTTTTAACCAATCTTGTGCATCCAATATGTGATTTTGTGTCATTGCTTGTACATTTAGCTCATTTTCGTCCTCCCTAGGCTTATTCTAATCCAATTAGGGTTTGTAACCAATCTTGTGCATATAATAAGTGATTTTATGTCATTGGTAATCCAATTAGGTCATTTTCGTCCTCGCTAGGCTTATTCTAATCCAATTAGGGTTTTTAACCAATCTTATGCATCCAATATGTGATTTTGTGTCATTTTGTGTCATAGGTTGAACATTTAGGTCATTTTCGTCCTCCCCAGGCTTATTCTAATCCACTTAGGATTTTTATCCAATCTTGTGCATCCAATATGTGATTTTGTGTCAATTTGTGTCATTGGTTGAACATTTAGGTCATTTTCGTCCTGCCTAGGCTTATTCTAATCCAATTAGGGTTTTTAACCAATCTTGTGCATCCAATATGTGATTTTGTGTCATTGGTTGCACATTTAGGTCATTTTCGTCCTCCCTAGGCTTATTCTAATCCAATTAGGGTTTTTAACCAATCTTGTGCATATAATAAGTGATTTTATGTCATTGGTAATCCAATTAGGTCATTTTCGTCCTCGCTAGGCTTATTCTAATCCAATTAGGGTTTTTAACCAATCTTATGCATCCAATATGTAATTTTGTGTCATTGGTTGAACATTTAGGTCATTTTCGTCCTCCCTAGGCTGATTCTAATCCAATTTGGGTTTTTAACCAATCTTGTGCATCCAATATGTGATTTTGTGTCATTTTGTGTCATTGGTTGAACATTTTGGTCATTTTCGTCCTCCCTAGGCTTATTCTAATCCATTTAGGGTTTTTAACCAATCTTGTGCATCCAATATGTGATTTTGTGTCATTGGTTGCACATTTAGGTCATTTTCGTCCTCCCTAGGCTTATTCTAATTTAATTAGGGTTTTTAACCAATCTTGTGCATCCAATATGTGATTTTGTGTCATTGGTTGAACATTTAGGTCATTTTCGTCCTCCCTAGGCTTATTCTAATCCAATTAGGGTTTTTAACCAATCTTGTGCACCCAGTATGTGATTTTGTGTCATTCGTTTAAAATTTAGGTCATTTTCATCCTCCCTAGGCTTATTCTTATCCAATTAGGGTTTTTAACCAATCTTGTGCATCCAATATGTGATTTTGTGTCATTTTGTGTCATTGGTTGAACATTTAGGTCATTTTCGTCCTCCCTAGGCTTATTCTAATCCAATTAGGATTTTTAACCAATCTTGTGCATCCAATATGTTATTTTGTGTCATTGGTTGAACATTTAGGTCATTTTGGTCCTCCTTGGGCTTATTCTAATCCAATTAGGGTTTTTAACCAATCTTATGCATCCAATATGTGATTTTGTGTCATTTTGTGTCATTGGTTGAACATTTAGGTCATTTTCGTCCTCCCTAGGCTTATTCTAATCCAATTAGGGTTTTTAACCAATCTTGTGCATCCAATATGTGATTTTGTGTCATAGGTTGAACATTTAGGTCATTTTCGTCCTCCCTAGGCTTATTCTAAACCAATTAGGGTTTTTAACCAATCTTGTGCATCCAATATGTGATTTTGTGTCATTTTGTGTCATTGGTTGAACATTTAGGTCATTTTCGTCCTTCCTAGGCTTATTCTAATCCAATAAGGATTTTAACCTATCTTGTGCATCCAATATGTGATTTTGTGTCATTGGTTGAACATTTAGGTCATTTTCGTCCTCCCTTGGCTTATTCTAATCCAATTAGGGTTTTTAACCAATCTTATGCATCCAATATGTGATTTTGTGTCATTTTGTGTCATTGGTTGAACATTTAGGTCATTTTCGTCCTCCCTAGGCTTATTCTAATCCAATTAGGGTTTTTAACCAATCTTGTGCATCCAATATGTGATTTTGTGTCATTGGTTGCACATTTAGGTCAATTTCGTCCTCCCTAGGCTTATTCTAATCCAATTAGGGTTTTTAACCAATCTTGTGCATCCAATATGTGATTTTGTGTCATTGGTTGAATATTTAGGTCATTTTCGTCCTCCCCAGGCTTATTCTAATCCAATTAGGATTTTTATCCAATCTTGTGCATCCCATATGTGATTTTGTGTCAATTTGTGTCATTGGTTGAACATTTAGGTCATTTTCGTCCTCCCTAGGCTTATTCTAATCCAATTAGGGTTTTTAACCAATCTTGTGCATCCAATATGTGATTTTGTGTCATTGGTTGCACATTTATGTCATTTTCGTCCTCCCTATGCTTAATCTAATCCAACTAGGGTTTTTAACCAATCTTGTGCATATAATAAGTGATTTTATGGCATTGGTAATCCAATTAGGTCATTTTCGTCCTCGCTAGGCTTATTCTAATCCAATTAGGGTTTTTAACCAATCTTATGCATCCAATATGTGATTTTGTGTCATTTTGTGTCATTGGTTGAACAATTAGGTCATTTTCGTCCTCCCTAGGCTTATTCTAATCCAATTAGGGTTTTTAACCAATCTTGTGCATCCAATATGTGATTTTGTGTCATTGGTTGCACATTTAGGTTATTTTCGTCCTCCCAAGGCTTATTCTAATCCAACTAGGGTTTTTAACCAATCTTGTGCATATAATAAGTGATTTTGTGTCATTTGTAATCCAATTAGGTCATTTTCGTCCTCGCTAAACATATTCTAATCCAATTAGGGTTTTTAACCAATCTTGTGCATCCAATATGTGATTTTGTGTTATTGGTTGAACATTTAGGTCATTTTGGTCCTCCCTATGCTTATTCTAATCCAATTAGGGTTTTAACCAATCTTGTGCATCCAATATGTGATTTTGTGTCATTGGTTGCACATTTACGTCATTTTCGTCCTCCCTAGGCTTATTGTAATCCAATTAGGGTTTTTAACCAATCTTGTGCATCGAATATGTGATTTTGTGTCATTGGTTGAACATTTAGGCGATTTTCGTTCTCCCCAGGCTTATTCTAATCCAATTAGGATTTTTATCCAATCTTGTGCATCCCATATGTGATTTTGTGTCAATTTGTGTCATTGGTTGAACATTTAGGTCATTTTCGTCCTCCCTATGCTTATTCTAATCCAATTAAGGTTTTTAACCAATCTTGTGCATCCAATATGTGATTTTGTGTCATTGGTTGCACATTTAGGTCATTTTCGTCCTCCCTAGGCTTAATCTAATCCAATTAGGGTTTTTAACCAATCTTGTGCATATAATAGGTGATTTTATGTCATTGGTAATCCAATTAGGTCATTTTCGTCCTCGCTAGGCTTATTCTAATCCAATTAGGGTTTTTAACCAATCTTATGCATCCAATATGTGATTTTGTGTCATTTTGTGTCATTGGTTGAACATTTAGGTCATTTTCGTCCTCCCTAGGCTTATTCTAATCCAATTAGGGTTTTTAACCAATCTTGTGCATCAAATATGTGATTTTGTGTCATTGGTTGAACGTTTAGGTCAGCTTCGTCCTCCCTAGGCTTATTCTAATCCAATTAGGGTTTTTAATCGATCTTGTGCATCCAATATGTGATTTTGTGTCATTTTGTGTCATTGGTTGAACATTTAGGTCATTTTCGTCCTCCCTAGGCTTATTCTAATCCAATTAGGGTTTTTAACCAATCTTGTGCATCCAATATGTGATTTTGTGTCATTGGTTGCACATTTAGGTTATTTTCGTCCTCCCTAGGCTTATTCTAATCCAATTAGGGTTTTTAACCAATCTTATGCATCCAATATGTGATTTTGTGTCATTTTGTGTCATTGGTTGAACATTTAGGTCATTTTCGTCCTCGCTAGGCTTATTCTAATCCAATTAGGATTTTTATCCAATCTTGTGCATCCAATATGTGATTTTGTGTCAATTTGTGTCATTGGTTGAACATTTAGGTCATTTTCGTCCTCCCAAGGCTTATTCTAATCCAATTAGGGTTTTTAACCAATCTTGTGCATCCAATATGTGATTTTGTGTCATTGGTTGCACATTTAGGTCATTTTCGTCCTCCCTAGGCTTATTCTAATCCAATTAGGGTTTTTAACCAATCTTGTGCATATAATAAGTGATTTTATGTCATTGGTAATCCAATTAGGTCATTTTCGTCCTCGCTAGGCTTATTCTAATCCAATTAGGGTTTTTAACAAATCTTATGCATCCAATATGTGATTTTGTGTCATTGGTTGAACATTTAGGTCATTTTCGTCCTCCCTCGGCTTATTCTAATCCAATTAGGGTTTTTAATCAATCTTATGCATCCAATATGTGATTTTGTGTCATTGGTTGCACATTTAGGTCATTTTCGTCCTCCCTAGGCTTATTCTAATCCAATTAGGGTTTTTAACCAATCTTGTGCATCCAATATGTGATTTTGTGTCATTGGTTGAACATTTTGGTCATTTTTGTCCTCCCCAGGCTTATTCTAATCCAATTAGAATTTTAATCCAATGTTGTGCATCCCATATGCGATTTTGTGTCAATTTGTGTCATTGGTTGAACATTTAGGTCATTTTCGTCCTCCCTAGGCTTATTCTAATCCAATTAGGGTTTTTAACCAATCTTGTGCATCCAATATGTGATTTTGTGTCATTGGTTGCACATTTAGGTCATTTTCATCCTCCCTATGCTTATTCTAATCCAATTAGGGTTTTTAACCAATCTTGTGCATCCAATATGTGATTTTGTGTCATTGGTTGCACATTTAGGTCATTTTCGTCCTCCCTAGGCTTATTCTAATCCAATTAGGGTTTTTAACCAATCTTGGGCATCCAATATGTGATTTTGTGTCATTGGTTGCACATTTAAGTCATTTTCATCCTCCCTAGGCTTATTCTAATCCAATTAGGGTTTTTAACCAATCTTGTGCATATAATAAGTGATTGTATGTCATTGGTAATCCAATTAGGTCATTGTCGTCCTCGCTAGGCTTATTCTAATCCAATTAGAATTTTTAACCAATCTTATGCATCCAATATGTGATTTTGTGTCATTTTGAGTTATTGGTTGAACATTTATGTCATTTTCGTCTTCCCTAGGCTTATTCTAATCCAATTAGGGTTTTTAACCAATCTTGTGCATCCAATATGTGATTTTGTGTCATTGGTTGCACATTTAGGTCATTTTCGTCCTCCCTAGGCTTATTCTAATCCAATTAGGGTTTTTAACCAATCTTGTGCATCCAATATGTGACTTTGTGTCATTGGTTGAACATTTAGGTCATTTTGGTCCTCCCTATGCTTATTCTAATCCAATTAGGGTTTTTAACCAATCTTGTGCATATAATAAGTGATTTTGTGTTATTGGTAATACAATTAGGTCATTTTCGTCCTCGCTAGGCTTATTCTAATCCAATTAGGGTTTTTTACCAATCTTGTGCATCCAATATGTGATTTTGTGTCATTGGTTGAACATTTAGGTCATTTTCGTCCTCCCTAGGCTTATTCTAATCCAATTACGGTTTTTAACCAATCTTGTGCATCCAATATGTGATTTTGTGTCATTGGTTGAACATTTAGGTCATTTTCGTCCTCCCTAGGCTTATTTTAATCCAATTAGGGTTTTTAACCAATCTTGTGCATCCAATATATGATTTTGTGTCATTGGTTGAACATTTAGGTCATTTTCGTCCTCCCTAGGCTTATTCTAATCCAATTAGGGTTTTTAACCAATCTTGTGCATCCAATATGTGATTTTGTGTCATTGGTTGCACATTTAGGTTATTTTCGTCCTCCCAAGGCTTATTCTAATCCAATTAGGGTTTTTAACCAATCTTGTGCATATAATAGGTGATTTTATGTCATTGGTAATCCAATTAGGTCATTTTCGTCCTCGCTAGGCTTATTCTAATCCAATTAGGGTTTTTAACCAATCTTATGCATCCAATATGTGATTTTGTGTCATTTTGTGTCATTGGTTGAACAATTAGGTCATTTTCGTCCTCCCTAGGCTTATTCTAATCCAATTAGGGTTTTTAACCAATCTTGTGCATCCAATATGTGATTTTGTGTCATTGGTTGCACATTTAGGTTATTTTCGTCCTCCCAAGGCTTATTCTAATCCAACTAGGGTTTTTAACCAATCTTGTGCATATAATAAGTGATTTTGTGTCATTTGTAATCCAATTAGGTCATTTTCGTCCTCGCTAAACATATTCTAATCCAATTAGGGTTTTTAACCAATCTTGTGCATCCAATATGTGATTTTGTGTTATTGGTTGAACATTTAGGTCATTTTGGTCCTCCCTATGCTTATTCTAATCCAATTAGGGTTTTAACCAATCTTGTGCATCCAATATGTGATTTTGTGTCATTGGTTGCACATTTACGTCATTTTCGTCCTCCCTAGGCTTATTGTAATCCAATTAGGGTTTTTAACCAATCTTGTGCATCGAATATGTGATTTTGTGTCATTGGTTGAACATTTAGGCGATTTTCGTTCTCCCCAGGCTTATTCTAATCCAATTAGGATTTTTATCCAATCTTGTGCATCCCATATGTGATTTTGTGTCAATTTGTGTCATTGGTTGAACATTTAGGTCATTTTCGTCCTCCCTATGCTTATTCTAATCCAATTAAGGTTTTTAACCAATCTTGTGCATCCAATATGTGATTTTGTGTCATTGGTTGCACATTTAGGTCATTTTCGTCCTCCCTAGGCTTAATCTAATCCAATTAGGGTTTTTAACCAATCTTGTGCATATAATAGGTGATTTTATGTCATTGGTAATCCAATTAGGTCATTTTCGTCTTCGCTAGGCTTATTCTAATCCAATTAGGGTTTTTAACCAATCTTATGCATCCAATATGTGATTTTGTGTCATTTTGTGTCATTGGTTGAACATTTAGGTCATTTTCGTCCTCCCTAGGCTTATTCTAATCCAATTAGGGTTTTTAACCAATCTTGTGCATCCAATATGTGATTTTGTGTCATTGGTTGCACATTTAGGTCGTTTTCGTCCCCCCTAGGCTTATTCTAATCCAATTAGGGTTTTTAACCAATCTTGTGCATATAATAAGTGATTTTATGTCATTGGTAATCCAATTATGTCATTTTCGTCCTCGCTAGGCTTATTCTAATCCAATTAGGGTTTTTAACCAATCTTATGCATCCAATATGTGATTTTGTGTCATTTTGTGTAATTGGTTGAACATTTAGGTCATTTTCGTCCTCGCTAGGCTTATTCTAATCCAATTAGGGTTTTTGACCAATCTTATGCATCCAATAAGTGATTTTGTGTCATTTTGTGTCATTGGTTGAACATTTAGGTCATTTGCGTCCTCCCTAGGCTTATTTTAAACCAATTTGGGTTTTTAACCAATCTTGTGCATCCAATATGTGTTTTTGTGTCATTGGTTGCACATTTAGGTCATTTTCGTCCTCCCTAGGCTTCTTTTAATCCAATTACGGTTTTTAACCAATCTTGTGCATATAATAAGTGATTTTTTGTCATTGGTAAACCAATAAGTTTATTTTCGTCCTCGCTAGACTTATTCTAATCCAATTAGGGTTTTTAACCAATCTTGTGCATATAATAAGTGATTTTTTGTCATTGGTAATCCAATAAGTTCATTTTCTTCCTCGCTAGACTTATTCTAATCCAATTAGGGTTTTTAACCAATCTGGTGCATCCAATATGTGACTTTGTGTCATTGGTTGAACATTTAGGTCATTTTGGTCCTCCCTAGGCTTATTCTAATCCAATTAGGGTTTTTAACAAATCTTGTGCATCCAATATGTGATTTTGTGTCATTGGTTGCACATTTAGGTCATTTTCGTCCTCCCTAGGCTTATTCTAATCCAATTAGGGTTTTTAACCAATCTTGTGCATATAATAAGTGATTTTATGTCATTGGTAATCCAATTAGGTCATTTTCGTCCTCGCTAGGCTTATTCTAATCCAATTAGAATTTTTAACCAATCTTATGCATCCAATATGTGATTTTGTGTCATTTTGTGTTATTGGTTGAACATTTAGGTCATTTTCGTCCTCCCTAGGCTTATTCTAATCCAATTAGGGTTTTTAACCAATCTTGTGCATCCAATATGTGATTTTGTGTCATAGGTTGAACATTTAGGTCATTTTCGTCCTCCCCAGGCTTATTCTAATCCACTTTGGATTTTTATCCAATCTCTTGCATCAAATATGTGATTTTGTGTCAATTTGTGTCATTGGTTGAACATTTAGGTCATTTTCGTCCTCCCTAGGCTTATTCTAATCCAATTAGGGTTTTTAACCAATCTTGTGCATCCAATATGTGATTTTGTGTCATTGGTTGCACATTTATGTCATTTTCGTCCTCCCTAGGCTTATTCTAATCCAATTAGGGTTTTTAACCAATCTTGTGCATCCAATATGTGATTTTGTGTCATTGGTTGCACATTTAGGTCATTTTCGTCCTCCCTAGGCTTATTCTAATCCAATTAGGATTTTTATCCTATCTTGTGCATCCCATATGTGATTTTGTGTCAATTTGTGTCATTGGTTGCACATTTAGGTCATTTTGGTCCTCCCTAGGCTTATTCTAATCCAATTAGGGTTTTTAACCAATCTTGTTCATATAATAAGTGATTTTGTGTCATTTTTGTCCTCCCTAGGCTTATTCTAATCCAATTAGGGTTTTTAACCAATCATGTGCATCCAATGTGTGATTTTATGTCATTGGTTGAACATTTAGGTCATTTTGGTCCTCCCTATGCTTATTCTAATCCAATTAGGGTTTTTAACCAATCTTGTGCATATAATAAGTGATTTTGTGTTATTGGTAATCCAATAAGGTCATTTTCGTCCTCGCTAGGCTTATTCTAATCCAATTAGGGTTTTTAACCAATCTTGTGCATCCAATATGTGATTTTGTGTCATTGGTTGAACATTTAGGTCATTTTGGTCCTCTCTAGGGTTATTCTAATCCAATTGGGGTTTTTAACCAATCTTGTTCATCCAATTTGTGATTTTGTGTCATTGGTTGCACATTTAGGTCAATTTCGTCCTCCCTAGGCTTAGTCTAATCCAATTAGGGTTTTAAACCAATCTTGTGCATCCAATATGTGATTTTGTGTCATTGGTTGAATATTTAGGTCATTTTCGTCCTCCCCAGGCTTATTCTAATCCAATTAGGATTTTTATCCAATCTTGTGCATCCCATATGTGATTTTGTGTCAATTTGTGTCATTGGTTGAACATTTAGGTCATTTTCGTCCTCCCTAGGCTTATTCTAATCCAATTAGGGTTTTTAACCAATCTTGTGCTTCCAATATGTGATTTTGTGTCATTGGTTGAACATTTAGGTCATTTTCGTCGTCCCTAGGCTTATTCTAATCCAATTAGGGTTTTTAACCAATCTTGTGCATCCAATATGTGATTTTGTGTCATTGGTTGAACATTTAGGTCATTTTCGTCCTCCCTAGGCTTATTCTAATCCAATTAGGGTTTTTAACCAATCTTGTGCATCTAATAAATGATTTTGTGTCATTGGTTGAACATTTAGGTCATTTTCGTCCTCCCTAGGCTTATTCTAATCCAATTAGGGTTTTTAACCAATCTTGTGCATCCAATATGTGATTTTGTGTCATTGGTTGAACATTTAGGTCTCTTTCGTCCTCCCTAGGCTTATTCTAATACAATTAATGTTTTTAATTAATCTTGTGCATCCAATATGTGATTTTGTGTCATTAGTTGAACATTTAGGTCGTTTTCGTCCTCCCTAGGCTTATTCTGATCCAATTAGTGTTTTTAACCAATCTTGTGCATCCAATATGTGATTTTGTGTCATTTTGTGTCATTGGTTGAACATTTAGGTCATTTTCGTCCTCCCTAGGCTTATTCTAATCCAATTAGGGTTTTTAACCAATCTTGTGCATCTAATATGTGATTTTGTGTCATTGGTTGAACATTTAGGTCATTTTTGTCCTCCCTAGGCTTATTCTAATCCAATTAGGGTTTTTAACCAATCTTGTGAATCCAATATGTGATTTTGTGTCATTTTGTGTCATTGGTTGAACATTTAGGTCATTTTCGTCCTCCCTAGGCTTATTCTAATCCAATTAGGGTTTTTAACCAATCTTGTGCATCCAATATGTGATTTTGTTTCATTGGTTGCACATTTAGGTCATTTTCGTCCTCCCTACGCATATTCTAATCCAATTAGGGTTTTTAACCAATCTTGTGCATATAATAAGTGATTTTGTGTCATTGGTAATCCAATTAAGTCATTTTCGTCCTCGCTAGGCTTATTCTAATCCAATTAGGGTTTTTAACCAATCTTGTGCATCCAATATGTGATTTTGTGTCATTTTTTCTCATTGGTTGAACATTTAGGTCATTTTCGTCCTCCCTAGGCATTTTTTTAATCCAATTAGTGTTTTTAACCAATCTTGTGCATGCAATATGTGATTTTGTGTCATTGGTTGCACATTTAGGTCATTTTCCTCCTCCCTAAGCTTATTCTAATCCAATTAGGGTTTTTAACCAATCTTGTGCATCCAATATGTGATTTTGTGTCATTTTGTGTCATTGGTTGAACATTTAGGTCATTTTCGTCCTCCCTAGGCTTATTCTAATCCAAATTGGGTTTTTAACCAATATTGTGCATCCAATATGTGATTTTGTGTCATTGGTTGCACATTTAGGTCATTTTCGTCCTCCCTAGGCTTATTCTAATCCAATTACGGTCTTTAACCAATCTTATACATATAATAAGTGATTTTGTGTCATTGGTAATCCAATAAGTTCATTTTCGTCCTCGCTAGACTTATTCTAATCCAATTAGGGTTTTTAACCAATCTTGTGCATCCAATATGTGACTTTGTGTCATTGGTTGAACATTTAGGTCATTTTGGTGCTCCCTAGACTTATTCTAATCCAATTAGGGTTTTTAACCAATCTTGTGCATCCAATTTGTGATTTTGTGTCATTGGTTGCACATTTAGGTCATTTTCGTCCACCCTAGGCTTATTCTAATCCAATTAGGGTTTTTAACCAATCTTGTGCATCCAATATGTGATTTTGTCATTGGTTGAACATTTAGGCAAATTTCGTCCTCCCCAGGCTTATTCTAATCCAATTAGGATTTTTAACCAATCTTATGCATCCAATATGTGATTTTGTGTCATTTTGTGTCATTGGTTGAACATTTAAGTCATTTTCGTCCTCCCTAGGCTTATTCTATTCCAATTTGGGTTTTTAACCAATCTTGTGCATCCAATAAGTGATTTTGTGTCATTGGTTGGACATTTAGGTCATTTTTGTCCTCCCTAGGCTTATTCTAATCCAATTAGGGTTTTTAACCAATCTTGTGCATCCAATATGTGATTTTGTGTCATTGGTTGCACATTTAGGTCATTTTCGTCCTCCCTAGGCTTATTGTAATCCAATTAGAGTTTTTAACCAATCTTGTGCATCCAATATGTGATTTTGTGTCATTGGTTGCACATTTAGGTCATTTTCGTCCTCCCTAGGCTTATTCTAATCCAATTAGGGTTTTTAACCAATCTTGTGCATCCAATATGTGATTTCGTGTCATTTTGTGTCATTGGTTGAACATTTAGGTCATTTTCGTCGTCCCTAGGCTTATTTTAATCCAATTAGGGTTTTTAACCAATCTTGTGCATCCAATATGTGATTTTGTGTCATTGGTTGCACATTTAGGTCATTTTCGTCCTCCCTAGGCTTATTCTAATCCAATTAGGGTTTTTAACCAATCTTGTGCATATAATAAGTGATTTTGTGTCATTGGTAATCCAATTAGGTCATTTTCGTCCTCGTTAGGCTTATTCTAATCCAATTAGGGTTTTTAACCAATCTTGTGCATCCAATATGTGATTTTGTGTCATTTTGTGTCATTGGTTGAACATTTAGGTCATTTTCGTCCTCCCTAGGCTTATTCTAATCCAATTAGGGTTTTTAACCAATCTTGTGCATCCAATATGTGATTTTGTGTCATTGGTTGAACATTTAGGTCATTTTCGTCCTCCCTAGGCTTATTCTAATCGAATTAGGATTTTTAACCAATCTTGTGCATCCAATATGTGATTTTTTGTCATTTTGTGTCATTGGTTGAACATTTAGGTCATTTTCGTCCTCCCTAGGCTTATTCTAATCCAATTAGGGTTTTTAACCAATCTTGTGCATCCAATATGTAATTTTGTGTCATTGGTTGAACATTTAGGTCATTTTCTTCCTCCCTAGGCTTATTCTAATCCAATTAGGGTTTTTTACCAATCTTGTGCATCCAATATGTGATTTTGTGTCATTTTGTGTCATTGGTTGAACATTTAGGTCATTTTCGTCCTCCCTAGGCTTATTCTAATCCAATTAGGGTTTTTAACCAATCTTGTGCATCCAATATGTGATTTTGTGTCATTGGTTGAACATGTAGGAAATTTTTGTCCTCCCTAGGCTTATTCTAATCCAATTAGGGTTTTTAACCAATCTTGTGCATCCAATATGTGATTTTGTGTCATTTTGTGTCATTGGTTGAACATTTAGGTCATTTTCGTCCTACCTAGGCTTATTCTAATCCAGTTAGGGTTTTTAACCAATCTTGTGCATCCAATATGTGATTTTTTGTCATTGGTTGAACATTTTGGTCATTTTCGTCCTCCCTAGGCTTATTCTAATCCAATTAGGGTTTTTAACCAATCTTGTGCATCCAATATGTGATTTTGTGTCATTTTGTGTCATTGGTTGAACATTTAGGTCATTTTCGTCCTCCCTAGGCTTATTCTAATCCAATTAGGGTTTTTAACCAATCTTGTGCATCCTATATGTGATTTTGTGTCATTGGTTGAACATTTACGTCATTTTTGTCCTCCCTAGGCTTATTCTAATCCAATTAGGGTTTTTAACCAATCTTGAGCATCCAATATGTGATTTTGTGTCATTTTGTGTCATTGGTTGAACATTTAGGTCATTTTCGTCCTCCCTAGGCTTATTCTAATCCAATTAGGGTTTTTAACCAATCTTGTGCATCCAATATGTGATTTTGTGTCATTGGTTGAACATTTAGGAAATTTTTGTCCTCCCTAAGCTTTTTCTAATCCAATTAGGGTTTTTAACCAATCTTGTGCATCCAATATGTGATTTTGTGTCATTTTGTGTCATTGGTTGAACATTTAGGTCATTTTCGTCCTCCCTAGGCTTATTCTAATCCAATTAGGGTTTTTAACCAATCTTGTGCATCCAATATGTGATTTTGTGTCACTGGTTGCACATTTAGGTCATTTTGGTCCTCCCTATGCTTATTCTAATCCAATTAGGGTTTTTAACCAATCTTGTGCATCCAATATGTGATTTTGTGTCATTGGTTGCACATTTAGGTCATTTTTGTCCTCCCTAGGCTTATTCTAATCCAATTAGGGTTTTTAACCAATCTTATGCATCCAATATGTGATTTTGTGTCATTTTGTATCATTGGTTGAACATTTAGGTCATTTTCATCCTCCCTAGGCTTATTCTAATCCAATTAGGGTTTTTAACCAATCTTGTGCATCCAATATGTGATTTTGTGTCATTGGTTGCACATTTAGATCATTTTCGTCCTCCCTAGGCTTATTCTAATCCAATTAGGATTTTTATCCAATCTTGTGCATCCCATATGTGATTTTGTGTCATTTTGTGTCATTGGTTGAACATTTAGGTCATTTTCGTCCTCCCTAGGCTTATTCTAATCCAATTAGGGTTTTTAACCAATCTTGTGCATCCAATATGTGATTTTGTGTCATTGGTTGCACATTTAGGTCATTTTCGTCCTCACTAGGCTTATTCAAATCCAATTAGGGTTTTTAACTAATCTTGTGCATCCAATATGTGATTTTGTGTCATTGGTTGAACATTTTGGTCATGTTCGTCCTCTCGAGGCTTATTCTAATCCATTTAGGGTTTTTAACCAATCTTGTGCATCCAATATGTGATTTGGTGTCATTGGTTGGACATTTAGGTCATTTTCGTCCTCCCTAGGCTTATTCTAATCCAATTAGGGTTTTTAACCTATCTTGTGCATCCAATATGTGATTTTGTGTCATTTCTAATCCAATTAGGTCATTTTCGTCCTCGCTAAACTTATTCTAATCCAATTAGGGTTTTTAACCAATCTTGTGCATCCAATATGTGATTTTGTGTCATTGGTTGAACATTTTGGTCATTTTGGTCGTCCCTATGCTTATTCTAATCCAATTAGGGTTTTTAACCAATCTTGTGCATCCAATATATGATTTTGTGTCATTGGTTACACATTTAGGTCATTTTCGTCCTCCCTAGGCTTATTCTAATCCAATTAGGATTTTTAACCAATCTTGTGCATCCAATATGTGACTTTGTGTCATTTGTTGAACATTTAGGTCATTTTGGTGCTCCATAGACTTATTCTAATCCAATTAGGGTTTTTAACCAATCTTGTGCATCCAATATGTGATTTTGTGTCATTGGTTGCACATTTAGGTCATTTTCGTCCTCCCTAGGCTTATTCTAATCCAATTAGGGTTTTTAACCATTCTTGTGCATCGAATATGTGATTTAGTGTCATTGGTTGCACATTCAGGTAATTTTCGTCCTCCTAGGCTTATTCTGATCCAATTTGGGTTTTTAACCAATCTTGTGCATCCAATATGTGATTTTGTGTCATTTTGTGTCATTGGTTGAACATTTAGGTCATTTTCGTCCTCCCTAGGCTTATTCTAATCCAATTAGGGTTTTTAACCAATCTTGTGCATCCAATATGTGATTTTGTGTCATTGGTTGCACATTTAGGTCATTTTGGTCGTCCCTATGCTAATTCTAATCCAATTAGGGTTTTTAACCTATCTTGTGCAAATAATAAGTGATTTTGTGTCATTCGTAATCCAATTAGGTCATTTTCGTCCTCGCTAAACTTGTTCTAATCCAATTAGGGTTTTTAACCAATGTTGTGCATCCAATATGTGATTTTGTGTCATTGGTTGAACATTTAGGTCATTTTGGTCGTCCCTATGCTTATTCTAATCCAATTAGGGTTTTTAACCAATCTTGTGCATCCAATATGTGATGTTGTGTCATTGGTTGCACATTTAGGTCATTTTCGTCCTCCCTAGGCTTATTGTAATCCAATTAGAGTTTTTAACCAATCTTGTGGATCCAATATGTGATTTTGTGTCATTGGTTGCACATTTAGGTCATTATTGTCCTCCCTAGGCTTATTCTAATCCAATTAGGGTTTTTAACCAATCTTGTG
>JBBPBQ010000006.1:6449783-6500699 GCA_037974755.1 Cicer yamashitae | reverse complement strand
CATTTTCGTCCTCCCTAGGCATTTTTTTAATCCAATTAGTGTTTTTAACCAATCTTGTGCATGCAATATGTGATTTTGTGTCATTGGTTGCACATTTAGGTCATTTTCCTCCTCCCTAAGCTTATTCTAATCCAATTAGGGTTTTTAACCAATCTTGTGCATCCAATATGTGATTTTGTGTCATTTTGTGTCATTGGTTGAACATTTAGGTCATTTTCGTCCTCCCTAGGCTTATTCTAATCCAAATTGGGTTTTTAACCAATATTGTGCATCCATTATGTTATTTTGTGTCATTGGTTGCACATTTAGGTCATTTTCGTCCTCCCTAGGCTTATTCTAATCCAATTACGGTCTTTAACCAATCTTATACATATAATAAGTGATTTTGTGTCATTGGTAATCCAATAAGTTCATTTTCGTCCTCGCTAGACTTATTCTAATCCAATTAGGGTTTTTAACCAATGTTGTGCATCCAATATGTGATTTTGTGTCATTGGTTGAACATTTAGGTCATTTTGGTCGTCCCTATGCTTATTCTAATCCAATTAGGGTTTTTAACCAATCTTGTGCATCCAATATGTGATGTTGTGTCATTGGTTGCACATTTAGGTCATTTTCGTCCTCCCTAGGCTTATTGTAATCCAATTAGAGTTTTTAACCAATCTTGTGGATCCAATATGTGATTTTGTGTCATTGGTTGCACATTTAGGTCATTATTGTCCTCCCTAGGCTTATTCTAATCCAATTAGGGTTTTTAACCAATCTTGTGAATCCAATATGTGATTTTGTGTCATTTTGTGTCATTGGTTGAACATTTAGGTCATTTTCGTCCTCCCTAGGCTTATTCTAATCCAATTAGGGTTTTTAACCAATCTTGTGCATCCAATATGTGATTTTGTTTCATTGGTTGCACATTTAGGTCATTTTCGTCCTCCCTACGCATATTCTAATCCAATTAGGGTTTTTAACCAATCTTGTGCATATAATAAGTGATTTTGTGTCATTGGTAATCCAATTAAGTCATTTTCGTCCTCGCTAGGCTTATTCTAATCCAATTAGGGTTTTTAACCAATCTTGTGCATCCAATATGTGATTTTGTGTCATTTTTTCTCATTGGTTGAACATTTAGGTCATTTTCGTCCTCCCTAGGCTTATTCTAATCCAATTAGGGTTTTTAACCAATCTTGTGCATCCAATATGTGATTTTGTGTCATTGGTTGCACATTTAGGTCATTTTCGTCCTCACTAGGCTTATTCAAATCCAATTAGGGTTTTTAACTAATCTTGTGCATCCAATATGTGATTTTGTGTCATTGGTTGAACATTTTGGTCATGTTCGTCCTCTCGAGGCTTATTCTAATCCATTTAGGGTTTTTAACCAATCTTGTGCATCCAATATGTGATTTGGTGTCATTGGTTGCACATTTAGGTCATTTTCGTCCTCCCTAGGCTTATTCTAATCCAATTAGGGTTTTTAACCAATCTTGTGCATCCAATATGTGATTTTGTGTCATTGGTTGCACATTTAGGTCATTTTCGTCCTCCCTAGGCTTATTCTAATCCAATTAGGGTTTTTAACCAATCTTGTGCATATAATAAGTGATTTTATGTCATTGGTAATCCAATTAGGTCATTTTCATCCTGGCTAGGCTTATTCTAATCCAGTTAGGGTTTTTAACCAATCTTATGCATCCAATATGTGATTTTGTGTCATTTTGTGTTATTGGTTGAACATTTAGGTCATTTTCGTTCTCCCTAGGCTTATTCTAATCCAATTTAGGTTTTTAACCAATCTTGTGCATCCAATATGTGATTTTGTGTCATTGGTTGCACATTTAGGTCATTTTCGTCCTCCCTAGGCTTATTCTAATCCAATTAGGGTTTTTAACCAATCTTGTGCATCCAATATGTGATTTTGTGTCATTGGTTGCACATTTAGGTCATTTTCGTCCTCCCTAGGCTTATTCTAATCCAATTAGGGTTTTTAACCAATCTTATGCATATAATAAGTGATTTTGTGTCATTGGTAATCCAATTAGGTCATTTTCGTCCTCGCTAGGCTTATTCTAATCCAATTAGGGTTTTTGACCAATCTTATGCATCCAATATGTGATTTTGTGTCATTTTGTGTCATTGGTGATCCAATTAGGGCATTTTCGTCCTCGCTAGGCTTATTGTAATCCAATTAGGGTTTTTAACCAATCTTGTGCATCCAATATGTGATTTTGTGTCATTGGTTGCACATTTAGGTCATTTTCGTCCTCCCTAGGCTTATTCTAATCCAATTAGGGTTTTTAACCAATCTTGTGCATCCAATATGTGATTTTGTGTCATTGGTTGCACATTTAGGTCATTTTCGTCCTCCCTCGGCTTATTCTAATCCAATTAGGGTTTTTAACCAATCTTGTGCATATAATAAGTGATTTTGTGTCATTGGTAATCCAATTAGGTCATTTTCGTCCTCGCTAGGCTTATTCTAATCCAATTAGGGTTTTTAACCAATCTTGTGCATCCAATATGTGATTTTGTGTCATTTTGTGTCATTGGTTGAACATTTAGGTCATTTACGTCCTCCCTAGGCTTATTCTAATCCAATTAGGGTTTTTAACCAATCTTGTGCATCCAATATGTGATTTTGTTACATTGGTTGAACATTTAGGTCATTTTCGTCCTCCCTAGGCTTATTCTAATCCAATTAGGGTTTTTAACCAATCTTGTGCATCCAATATGTGATTTTGTGTCATTGGTTGCACATTTAGGTCATTTTCGTCCTCCCTAGGCTTATTCTAATCCAATTAGGGTTTTTAACCAATCTTGTGCATCCAATATGTGATTAGGTGTCATTGGTTGCACATTTAGGTCATTTTCGTCCTCCGTAGGCTTATTCTAATCCAATTAGGGTTTTTAACCAATCTTGTGCATCCAATATGTGATTTTGTGTCATTGGTTGCACATTTAGGTCATTTTCGTCCTCCCTAGGCTTATTCTAATCCAATTAGGGTTTTTAACCAATCTTGTGCATCCAGTATGTGATTTTGTGTCATTGGTTGCACATTTAGGTCATTTTCGTCCTCCCTAGGCTTATTCTAATCCAATTAGGGTTTTTAACCAATCTTGTGCATCCAATATGTGATTTTGTGTCATTGGTTGCACATTTAGGTCATTTTCCTCCTCCCTAGGCTTATTCTAATCCAATTAGGGTTTTTAACAAATCTTGTGCATCCAATATTTGATTTTGTGTCATTGGTTGAACATTTAGGTCATTTTCGTCCTCCCTAGGCTTATTCTAATCCAATTAGGGTTTTTAACCAATCTTGTGCATCCAATATGTGATTTTGTGTCATTGGTTGCACATTTAGGTCATTTTCGTCCTCCCTAGTATTATTCTAATCCAATTATGGTTTTTAACCAATCTTGTGCATCCAATATGTGATTTTGTGTCATTTTGTGTCATTGGTTGAACATTTAGGTCATTTTCGTCCTCCCTAGGCTTATTCTAATCCAATTAGGGTTTTTAACCAATCATGAGCATCCAATATGTGATTTTGTGTCATTTTGTGTCATTGGTTGAACATTTAGGTCATTTTCGTCCTCCCTAGGCTTATTCTAATCCAATTAGGGTTTTTAACCAATCTTGTGCATCCAATATGTGATTTTGTGTCATTGGTTGAACATTTAGGTCATTTTCGTCTTCCCTAGGCTTATTCCAATCCAGTTAGGGTTTTTAACCAATCTTTTGCACCCAATATGTCATTTTGTGTCATTGGTTGAACATTTAGGTCATTTTCGTCCTCCATAGGCTTATTCTAATCCAATTAGGGTTTTTAGCCAATCTTGTGCATCCAATATGTGATTTTGTGTCATTTTGTGTCATTGGTTGAACATTTAGGTCATTTTCGTCCTCCCTAGGCTTATTCTAATCCAATTAGGGTTTTTAACCAATCTTGTGCATCCAATATGTGATTTTGTGTCATTTTGTGTCATTGGTTGAACATTTAGGTAATTTTCGTCCTCCCTAGGCTTATTCTAATCCAATTAGGGGTTTTAACCAATCTTGTGCATCCAATATGTGATTTTATGTCATTTTGTGTCATTGGTTGAACATTTAGGTCATTTTCGTCCTCCCTAGGCTTATTCTAATCCAATTAGGGTTTTTAACCAATCTTGTGCATCCAATATGTGATTTTGTGTCATTGGTTGCACATTTAGGTCATTTTGGTCGTCCCTATGCTAATTCTAATCCAATTAGGGTTTTTAACCTATCTTGTGCAAATAATAAGTGATTTTGTGTCATTCGTAATCCAATTAGGTCATTTTCGTCCTCGCTAAACTTGTTCTAATCCAATTAGGGTTTTTAACCAATGTTGTGCATCCAATATGTGATTTTGTGTCATTGGTTGAACATTTAGGTCATTTTGGTCGTCCCTATGCTTATTCTAATCCAATTAGGGTTTTTAACCAATCTTGTGCATCCAATATGTGATGTTGTGTCATTGGTTGCACATTTAGGTCATTTTCGTCCTCCCTAGGCTTATTGTAATCCAATTAGAGTTTTTAACCAATCTTGTGGATCCAATATGTGATTTTGTGTCATTGGTTGCACATTTAGGTCATTATTGTCCTCCCTAGGCTTATTCTAATCCAATTAGGGTTTTTAACCAATCTTGTGCATCCAATATGTGATTTTGTCATTGGTTGAACATTTAGGCAAATTTCGTCCTCCCCAGGCTTATTCTAATCCAATTAGGATTTTTAACCAATCTTATGCATCCAATTTGTGATTTTGTGTCATTGGTTGCACATTTAGGTCATTTTCGTCCACCCTAGGCTTATTCTAATCCAATTAGGGTTTTTAACCAATCTTGTGCATCCAATATGTGATTTTGTCATTGGTTGAACATTTAGGCAAATTTCGTCCTCCCCAGGCTTATTCTAATCCAATTAGGATTTTTAACCAATCTTATGCATCCAATATGTGATTTTGTGTCATTTTGTGTCATTGGTTGAACATTTAAGTCATTTTCGTCCTCCCTAGGCTTATTCTATTCCAATTTGGGTTTTTAACCAATCTTGTGCATCCAATAAGTGATTTTGTGTCATTGGTTGGACATTTAGGTCATTTTTGTCCTCCCTAGGCTTATTCTAATCCAATTAGGGTTTTTAACCAATCTTGTGCATCCAATATGTGATTTTGTGTCATTGGTTGCACATTTAGGTCATTTTCGTCCTCCCTAGGCTTATTGTAATCCAATTAGAGTTTTTAACCAATCTTGTGCATCCAATATGTGATTTTGTGTCATTGGTTGCACATTTAGGTCATTTTCGTCCTCCCTAGGCTTATTCTAATCCAATTAGGGTTTTTAACCAATCTTGTGCATATAATAAGTGATTTTTTGTCATTGGTAATCCAATTAGGTCATTTTTGTCCTCGCTAGGCTTATTCTAATCCAATTAGGGTTTTTAACCAATCTTGTGCATCCAATATGTGATTTTGTGTCATTGGTTGAACATTTAGGTCATTTTCGTCCTCCCTAGGCTTATTCTAATCCAATTAGGGTTTTTAACCAATCTTGTGCATCCAATATGTGATTTTGTGTCATTGGTTGCACATTTAGGTCATTTTCTTCTTCCCTAGGCTTATTCTAATCCAATTAGGGTTTTTAACCAATCTTGTGCATCCAATATGTGATTTTGTGTCATTGGTTGCACATTTAGGTCATTTTCGTACTCCCTAGGCTTATTCTAATCCAATTAGGGTTTTTAACCAATCTTGTGCATCGAATATGTGATTTAGTGTCATTGGTTGCACATTTAGGTCATTTTCGTCCTCCTTGGCTTATTCTAATCCAATTAGGGTTTTTAACCAATCTTGTGCTTCCAATATGTGATTTTGTGTCATTGGTTGCACATTTAGGTCATTTTCTTCCTCCCTAGGCTTATTCTAATCCAATTAGGGTTTTTAACCAATCTTGTGCATCCAATATGTGATTTTGTGTCATTGGTTGAACATTTAGGTCATTTTCGTCCTCCCTAGGCTTATTCTAATCCAATTAGGGTTTTTAACCAATCTTGTGCATCCAATATGTGATTTTGTGTCATTGGTTGCACATTTAGGTCATTTCCATCCTCCCTAGGCTTATTCTAATCCAATTAGGGTTTTTAACCAATCTTGTGCATATAATAAGTGATTTTGTGTCATTGGTAATCCAATTAGGTCATTTTCGTCCTCGCTAGGCTTATTCTAATCCAATTAGGGTTTTTAACCAATCTTGTGCATCCAATATGTGATTTTGTGTCATTGGTTGAACATTTACGTCATTTTTGTCCTCCCTAGGCTTATTCTAATCCAATTAGGGTTTTTAACCAATCTTGTGCATCCAATATGTGATTTTGTGTCATTGGTTGAACATTTAGGTCATTTTCGTCCTCTCTAGGCTTATTCTAATCCAATTAGGGTTTTAGGGTTTTTAACCAATCTTGTGCATCCAATATGTGATTTTGTGTCATTTTGTGTCATTGGTTGAACATTTAGGTCATTTTCGTCCTCCCTAGGCTTATTCTAATCCAATTAGGGTTTTTAACCAATCTTGTGCATCCAATATGTGATTTTGTGTCATTGGTTGCACATTTAGGTCATTTTCGTCCTCCCTAGGCTTATTCTAATCCAATTAGGGTTTTTAACCAATCTTGTGCATATAATAAGTGATTTTGTGTCATTGGTAATTCAATTAGGTCATTTTCGTCCTCACTAGGCTTATTCAAATCCAATTAGGGTTTTTAATTAATCTTCTGCATCCAATATGCGATTTTGTGTTATTTTGTGTCATTGGTTGAAATTTTGGTCATGTTCGTCCTCTAGAGGCTTATTCTAGTCCATTTATGGTTTTTAACCAATCTTGTGCATCAATATGTGATTTGGTGTCATTGGTTGCACATTTAGGTCATTTTCGTCCTCCCTAGGCTTATTTTAATCCAATTAGGGTTTTTAACCTATCTTGTGCATCCAATATGTGATTTTGTGTCATTTGTAATCCAATTAGGTCATTTTCGTCCTCGCTAAACTTATTCTAATCCAATTAGGGTTTTTAACCAATCTTGTGCATCCAATATGTGATTTTGTGTCATTGGTTGAACATTTAGGTCATTTTGGTCGTCCCTATGCTTATTCTAATCCAATTAGGGTTTTTAACCAATCTTGTGCATCCAATATGTGATTTTGTGTCATTGGTTGCACATTTAGGTCATTTTCGTCCTCCCTAGGCTTATTGTAATCCAATTAGAGTTTTTAACCAATCTTGTGCATCCAATATGTGATTTTGTGTCATTGGTTGAACATTTAGGTCAATTTCGTCCTCCCTAGGCTTATTCTAATCCAATTAGGGTTTTTAACCAATCTTGTGCATCCAATATGTGATTTTGTTTCATTTTGTGTCATTGGTTGAACATTTAGGTCATTTTCGTCCTCCCTAGGCTTATTCTAATCCAATTAGGGTTTTTAACCAATCTTGTGCATCCAATATGTCATTTTGTGTCATTGGTTGCACATTTAGGTCATTTTCGTCCTCCCTAGGCTTATTCTAATCCAATTAGGGTTTTTAACCAATCTTGTGCATCCAATATGTGATTTTGTGTCATTGGTTGCACATTTAGGTCATTTTTGTCCTTCCTAGGCTTATTCTAATCTAATTTGGGTTTTTAACCAATCTTGTGAATCCAATATGTGATTTTGTGTCATTGGTTGCACATTTAGGTCATTTTCGTCCTCCCTAGGCTTATTCTAATCCAATTAGGGTTTTTAACCAATCTTGTGCATCCAATATGTGATTTTGTGTCATTGGTTGCACATTTAGGTCATTTTCGTCCACCTTAGGCTTATTCTAATCCAATTAGGGTTTTTAACCAATCTTGTGCATATAATAACTGATTTTGTGTCATTGGTAATCCAATTATGTCATTTTCGTCCTCGTTAGGCTTATTCTAATCCAATTAGGGTTTTTAACCAATCTTGTGCATCCAATATGTGATTTTGTGTCATTTTGTGTCATTGGTTGAACATTTAGGTCATTTTCGTCCTCCCTAGGCTTATTCTAATCCAAATTGGGTTTTTAACCAATATTGTACATCCAATATGTTATTTTGTGTCATTGGTTGCACATTTAGGTCATTTTCGTCCTCCCTAGGCTTATTCTAATCCAATTACGGTCTTTAACCAATCTTATACATATAATAAGTGATTTTGTGTCATTGGTAATCCAATAAGTTCATTTTCGTCCTCGCTAGACTTATTCTAATCCAATTAGGGTTTTTAACCAATGTTGTGCATCCAATATGTGATTTTGTGTCATTGGTTGAACATTTAGGTCATTTTGGTCGTCCCTATGCTTATTCTAATCCAATTAGGGTTTTTAACCAATCTTGTGCATCCAATATGTGATGTTGTGTCATTGGTTGCACATTTAGGTCATTTTCGTCCTCCCTAGGCTTATTGTAATCCAATTAGAGTTTTTAACCAATCTTGTGGATCCAATATGTGATTTTGTGTCATTGGTTGCACATTTAGGTCATTATTGTCCTCCCTAGGCTTATTCTAATCCAATTAGGGTTTTTAACCAATCTTGTGAATCCAATATGTGATTTTGTGTCATTTTGTGTCATTGGTTGAACATTTAGGTCATTTTCGTCCTCCCTAGGCTTATTCTAATCCAATTAGGGTTTTTAACCAATCTTGTGCATCCAATATGTGATTTTGTGTCATTGGTTGAACATTTAGGTCATTTTCGTCCTCCCTAGGCTTATTCTAATCCAATGAGGGTTTTTAACCAATCTTGTGCATCCAATATGTGATTTTGTGTCATTGGTTGAACATTTAGGTCATTTTCGTCCTCCCTAGGCTTATTCTAATCCAATTAGGGTTTTTAACCAATCTTGTGCATCCAATATGTGATTTTGTGTCATTGGTTGTACATTTAGGTCATTTTCGTCCTCCTTAGGCTTATTCTAATCCAATTAGGGTTTTTAACCAATCTTGTGCATCCAATATGTGATTTTGTGTCATTGGTTGCACATTTAGGTCATTTTCGTCCTCCCTAGGCTTATTCTAATCCAATTAGGGTTTTTAACCAATCTTGTGCATCCAATATGTGATTAGGTGTCATTGGTTGCACATTTAGGTCATTTTCGTCCTCCGTAGGCTTATTCTAATCCAATTAGGGTTTTTAACCAATCTTGTGCATCCAATATGTGATTTTGTGTCATTGGTTGCACATTTAGGTCATTTTCGTCCTCCCTAGGCTTATTCTAATCCAATTAGGGTTTTTAACCAATCTTGCGCATATAACAAGTGATTTTGTGTCATTGGTAATCCAATTAGGTCATTTTCGTCCTCGCTAGGCTTATTCTAATCCAATTAGGGTTTTTAACCAATCTTGTGCATCCAATATGTGATTTTGTGTCAGTGGTTGCACATTTAGGTCATTTTCGTCCTCCCTAGGCTTGTTCTAATCCAATTAGGGTTTTTAACCAATCTTGTGCATATAATAAGTGATTTTGTGTCATTTTGTGTCATTAGTTGAATATTTAGGTCATTTTCGTCCTCCCTAGGCTTGTTCTAATCCAATTAGGGTTTTTAACCAATCTTGGGCATCCAATATGTGATTTTGTGTCATTGGTTGCACATTTAGATCATTTTTGTCCTCCCTAGGCTTATTCTAATCCAATTAGGGTTTTTAACCAATCTTGCGAATATAATAAATGATTTTTTGTCATTGGTAATCCAATTAGGTCATTTTTGTCCTCGCTAGGCTTATTCTAATCCAATTAGGGTTTTTAATCAATCTTGTGCATATAATAAGTCATTTGGTGTCATTGGTAATCCAATTAGGTCATTTTCGTCCTCTCTAGGCTTATTCTTATCCAATTAGGGTTTTTCACCAATCTTATGCATCCAATATGTGATTTTGTGTCATTTTGTGTCATTGGTAATCCAATTAGGTCATTTTCGTCCTCGCTAGGCTTATTGTAATCCAATTAGGGTTTTTAACCAATCTTGTGCATCCAATATGTGATTTTGTGTCATTGGTTGCACATTTAGGTCATTTTCGTCCTCCCTAGGCTTATTCTAATCCAATTAGGGTTTTTAACCAATCTTGTGCATCCAATATGTGATTTTGTGTCATTGGTTGCACATTTAGGTCATTTTCGTCCTCCCTAGGCTTATTCTAATCCAATTAGGGTTTTTAACCAATCTTGTGCATCCAATATGTGATTTGGTGTCATTTTGTGTCATTGGTTGAACTTTTAGGTCATTTTCGTCCTCCCTAGGCTTATTCTAATCCAATTAGGGTTTTTAACCAATCTTGTGCATCCAATATGTGATTTTGTGTCATTGGTTGCACATTTAGGTCATTTTCGTCCTCCCTAGGCTTATTGTAATCCAATTAGAGTTTTTAACCAATCTTGTGCATCCAATATGTGATTTTGTGTCATTGGTTGCAAATTTAGGTCAATTTCGTCCACCCTAGGCTTATTCTAATCCAATTAGGGTTTTTAACCAATCTTGTGCATCCAATATGTGATTTTGTGTCATTGGTTGCACATTTAGGTCATTTTGGTCGTCCCTATGCTAATTCTAATCCAATTAGGGTTTTTAACCTATCTTGTGCAAATAATAAGTGATTTTGTGTCATTCGTAATCCAATTAGGTCATTTTCGTCCTCGCTAAACTTATTCTAATCCAATTAGGGTTTTTAACCAATGTTGTGCATCCAATATGTGATTTTGTGTCATTGGTTGAACATTTAGGTCATTTTGGTCGTCCCTATGCTTATTCTAATCCAATTAGGGTTTTTAACCAATCTTGTGCATCCAATATGTGATGTTGTGTCATTGGTTGCACATTTAGGTCATTTTCGTCCTCCCTAGGCTTATTGTAATCCAATTAGAGTTTTTAACCAATCTTGTGGATCCAATATGTGATTTTGTGTCATTGGTTGCACATTTAGGTCATTATTGTCCTCCCTAGGCTTATTCTAATCCAATTAGGGTTTTTAACCAATCTTGTGAATCCAATATGTGATTTTGTGTCATTTTGTGTCATTGGTTGAACATTTAGGTCATTTTCGTCCTCCCTAGGCTTATTCTAATCCAATTAGGGTTTTTAACCAATCTTGTGCATCCAATATGTGATTTTGTGTCATTGGTTGCACATGTAGGTCATTTTCGTCCTCCCTAGGCTTATTCTAATCCAATTAGGGTTTTTAGCCTATCTTGTGCATCCAATATGTGATTTTGTGTCATTTTGTGTCATTGGTTGAACATTTAGGTCATTTTCGTCCTCCCTAGGCTTATTCTAATCCAATTAGGGTTTTTAACCAATCTTGTGCATCCAATATGTGATTTTGTGTCATTGATTGAACATTTAGGTCTTTTTCGTCCTCCCTATGCTTATTCTAATCCAGTTAGGGTTTTTAACCAATCTTGTGCATCCAATATGTGATTTTGTGTCATTTTGTGTCATTGGTTGAACATTTAGGTCATTTTCGTCCTCCCTAGGCTTATTCTAATCCAATTAGGGTTTTTAACCAATCTTGTGCATCCAATATGTGATTTTGTGTCATTGGTTGCACATTTAGGTCATTTTCGTCCTCCCTAGGCTTATTCTAATCCAATTAGGGTTTTTAACCAATCTTGTGCATATAATAAGTGATTTTGTGTCATTGGTAATTCAATTAGGTCATTTTCGTCCTCACTAGGCTTATTCAAATCCAATTAGGGTTTTTAATTAATCTTCTGCATCCAATATGCGATTTTGTGTTATTTTGTGTCATTGGTTGAAATTTTGGTCATGTTCGTCCTCTAGAGGCTTATTCTAGTCCATTTATGGTTTTTAACCAATCTTGTGCATCAATATGTGATTTGGTGTCATTGGTTGCACATTTAGGTCATTTTCGTCCTCCCTAGGCTTATTTTAATCCAATTAGGGTTTTTAACCTATCTTGTGCATCCAATATGTGATTTTGTGTCATTTGTAATCCAATTAGGTCATTTTCGTCCTCGCTAAACTTATTCTAATCCAATTAGGGTTTTTAACCAATCTTGTGCATCCAATATGTGATTTTGTGTCATTGGTTGAACATTTAGGTCATTTTGGTCGTCCCTATGCTTATTCTAATCCAATTAGGGTTTTTAACCAATCTTGTGCATCCAATATGTGATTTTGTGTCATTGGTTGCACATTTAGGTCATTTTCGTCCTCCCTAGGCTTATTGTAATCCAATTAGAGTTTTTAACCAATCTTGTGTATCCAATATGTGATTTTGTGTCATTGGTTGCACATTTAGGTCATTTTCATCCTCCCTAGGCTTATTCTAATCCAATTAGGGTCTTTAACCAATCTTATGCATATAATAAGTGATTTTGTGTCATTGGTAATCCAATAAGTTCATTTTCGTCCTCGCTAGACTTATTCTAATCCAATTAGGGTTTTTAACCAATCTTGTGCATCCAATATGTGACTTTGTGTCATTGGTTGAACATTTAGGTCATTTTGGTGCTCCCTAGACTTATTCTAATCCAATTAGGGTTTTTAACCAATCTTGTGCATCCAATTTGTGATTTTGTGTCATTGGTTGCACATTTAGGTCATTTTCGTCCACCCTAGGCTTATTCTAATCCAATTAGGGTTTTTAACCAATCTTGTGCATCCAATATGTGATTTTGTCATTGGTTGAACATTTAGGCAAATTTCGTCCTCCCCAGGCTTATTCTAATCCAATTAGGATTTTTAACCAATCTTATGCATCCAATATGTGATTTTGTGTCATTTTGTGTCATTGGTTGAACATTTAAGTCATTTTCGTCCTCCCTAGGCTTATTCTATTCCAATTTGGGTTTTTAACCAATCTTGTGCATCCAATAAGTGATTTTGTGTCATTGGTTGGACATTTAGGTCATTTTTGTCCTCCCTAGGCTTATTCTAATCCAATTTGAGTTTTTAACCAATCTTATGCATCCAATATGTGATTTTGTGTCATTTTGTGTCATTGGTTGAACATTTAAGTCATTTTCGTCCTCCCTAGGCTTATTCTATTCCAATTTGGGTTTTTAACCAATCTTGTGCATCCAATAAGTGATTTTGTGTCATTGGTTGGACATTTAGGTCATTTTTGTCCTCCCTAGGCTTATTCTAATCCAATTAGGGTTTTTAACCAATCTTGTGCATCCAATATGTGATTTTGTGTCATTGGTTGCACATTTAGGTCATTTTCGTCCTCCCTAGGCTTATTGTAATCCAATTAGAGTTTTTAACCAATCTTGTGCATCCAATATGTGATTTTGTGTCATTGGTTGCACATTTAGGTCATTTTCGTCCTCCCTAGGCTTATTCTAATCCAATTAGGGTTTTTAACCAATCTTGTGCATCCAATATGTGATTTCGTGTCATTTTGTGTCATTGGTTGAACATTTAGGTCATTTTCGTCGTCCCTAGGCTTATTTTAATCCAATTAGGGTTTTTAACCAATCTTGTGCATCCAATATGTGATTTTGTGTCATTGGTTGCACATTTAGGTCATTTTCGTCCTCCCTAGGCTTATTCTAATCCAATTAGGGTTTTTAACCAATCTTGTGCATATAATAAGTGATTTTGTGTCATTGGTAATCCAATTAGGTCATTTTCGTCCTCGTTAGGCTTATTCTAATCCAATTAGGGTTTTTAACCAATCTTGTGCATCCAATATGTGATTTTGTGTCATTTTGTGTCATTGGTTGAACATTTAGGTCATTTTCGTCCTCCCTAGGCTTATTCTAATCCAATTAGGGTTTTTAACCAATCTTGGGTATCCAATATGTGATTTTGTTACATTGGTTGAACATTTAGGTCATTTTCGTCCTCCCTAGGCTTATTCTAATCCAATTACGGTTTTTAACCAATCTTGTGCATCCAATATGTGATTTTGTGTCATTTTGTGTCATTGGTTGAACATTTAGGTCATTTTCGTCCTCCCTAGGCTTATTCTAATCCAATTAGGGATTTTAACCAATCTTGTGCATCCAATATGTGATTTTGTGTCATTTGTGTCATTGGTTGAACATTTAGGTCATATTCGTCCTCCTAGGCTTATTCTAATCCAATTAGGGTTTTTAACCAATCTTGTGCATCCAATATGTGATTTTGTGTCATTGGTTGAACATTTAGGTCAATTTCGTCCTCCCTAGGCTTATTCTAATCCAATTAGGGTTTTTAACCAATCTTGTGCATCCAATATGTGATTTTGTTTCATTTTGTGTCATTGGTTGAACATTTAGGTCATTTTCGTCCTCCCTAGGCTTATTCTAATCCAATTAGGGTTTTTAACCAATCTTGTGCATCCAATATGTCATTTTGTGTCATTGGTTGCACATTTAGGTCATTTTGGTCGTCCCTACGCTAATTCTAATCCAATTAGGGTTTTTAACCAATCTTGTGCATCCAATATGTGATTTTGTGTCATTGGTTGCACATTTAGGTCATTTTCGTCCTCCCTAGGCTTATTCTAATCCAATTAGGGTTTTTAACCAATCTTCTGCATCCAATATGTGATTTTGTGTCATTGGTTGCACATTTAGGTCATTTTGGTCGTCCCTATGCTTATTCTAATCCAATTAGGGTTTTTAACCAATCTTGTGCATCCAATATGTGATTTTGTGTCATTGGTTGCACATTTAGGTCATTTTCTTCCTCCCTAGGCTTATTGTTATCCAATTAGAGTTTTTAACCAATCTTGTGCATCCAATATGTGATTTTGTGTCATTTGTAATCCAATTAGGTCATTTTCGTCCTCGCTAAACTTATTCTAATCCAATTAAGGTTTTTAACCAATCTTGTGCATCCAATATGTGATTTTGTGTCATTGGTTGAACATTTAGGTCATTTTGGTCGTCCCTACGCTTATTCTAATCCAATTAGGGTTTTTAACCAATCTTGTGCATCCAATATGTGATTTTGGTGTCATTGGTTGCACATTTAGGTCATTTTCGTCCTCCCTAAGCTTATTGTAATCCAATTAGAGTTTTTAACCAATCTTGTGCATCCAATATGTGATTTTGTGTCATTGGTTGAACACTTAGGTCAATTTCGTCCTCCCTAGGCTTATTCTAATCCAATTAGGGTTTTTAACCAATCTTGTGCATCCAATATGTGATTTTGTGTCATTTTGTCTCATTGGTTGAACATTTAGGTCATTTTCGTCCTCCCTAGGCTTATTCTAATCCAATTAGGGTTTTTAACCAATCTTGTGCATCCAATATGTGATTTTGTGTCATTGGTTGCACATTTAGGTCATTTTCGTCCTCACTAGGCTTATTCAAATCCAATTAGGGTTTTTAACTAATCTTGTGCATCCAATATGTGATTTTGTGTCATTGGTTGAACATTTTGGTCATGTTCGTCCTCTCGAGGCTTATTCTAATCCATTTAGGGTTTTTAACCAATCTTGTGCATCCAATATGTGATTTGGTGTCATTGGTTGCACATTTAGGTCATTTTCGTCCTCCCTAGGCTTATTCTAATCCAATTAGGGTTTTTAACCAATCTTGTGCATCCAATATGTGATTTTGTGTCATTTCTAATCCAATTAGGTCATTTTCGTCCCAGCTAAACTTATTCTAATCCAATTAGGGTTTTTAACCAATCTTGTGCAACCAATATGTAATTTTGTGTCATTGGTTGAACATTTAGGTCATTTTGGTCGTCCCTATGCTTATTCTAATCCAATTAGGGTTTTTAACCAATCTTGTGCATCCAATATGTGATTTTGTGTCATTGGTTGCACATTTAGGTCATTTTCGTCCTCCCTAGGCTTATTCTAATCCAATTAGGGTTTTTAACCAATCTTGGGCATCCAATATGTGATTTTGTGTCATTGGTTGCACATTTAAGTCATTTTCATCCTCCCTAGGCTTATTCTAATCCAATTAGGGTTTTTAACCAATCTTGTGCATATAATAAGTGATTTTATGTCATTGGTAATCCAATTAGGTCATTTTCGTCCTCGCTAGGCTTATTCTAATCCAATTAGAATTTTTAACCAATCTTATGCATCCAATATGTGATTTTGTGTCATTTTGTGTTATTGGTTGAACATTTATGTCATTTTCGTCCTCCCTAGGCTTATTCTAATCCAATTAGGGTTTTTAACCAATCTTGTGCATCCAATATGTGATTTTGTGTCATTGGTTGCACATTTAGGTCATTTTCGTCCTCCCTAGGCTTATTCTAATCCAATTAGGGTTTTTAACCAATCTTGTGCATCCAATATGTAATTTTGTGTCATTGGTTGCACATTTAGGTAATTTTCGTCCTCCCTAGGCTTATTCTAATCCAATTAGGGTTTTTAACCAATCTTGTGCATCCAATATGTGATTTTGTGTCATTGGTTGAACATTTAGGTCATTTTCGTCCTCCCTAGGCTTATTCTAATCCAATTAGGGTTTTTAACCAATCTTGTGCATCCAATATGTATTTTGTGTCATTTTGTGTCATTGGTTGAACATTTAGGTCATTTTCGTCCTCCCTAGGCTTATTCTAATCCAATTAGGGTTTTTAACCAATCTTGTGCATCCAATATGTGATTTTGTGTCATTCTGTGTCATTGGTTGCACATTTAGGTCATTTTCGTTCTCCTTAGGCTTATTCTGATCCAATTAGGGTTTTTAACCAATCTTGTGCGTCGAATATGTGATTTTGTGTCATTTTGTGTCATAGGTTGAACATTTAGGTCATTTTCGTCCTCCCTAGGCTTATTCTAATCCAATTAGGGTTTTTAACCAATCTTGTGCATACAATATGTGATTTTGTGTCATTCTGTGTCATTGGTTGCACATTTAGGTCATTTTCGTCCTCCCTAGGCTTATTCTAATCCAATTAGGGTTTTTAACCAATCTTGTGCATCCAATATATGATTTTGTGTCATTTTGTGTCATTGGTTGAACATTTAGGTCATTTTCGTCCTCCCTAGGCTTATTCTAATCCAATTAGCGTTTTTAACCAATCTTGTGCATCCAATATGTGAGTTTGTGTCATTGGTTGAACATTTTGGTCATTTTCGTCCTTCCTAGGCTTATTCTAATCCAATTAGGGTTTTTAACCAATCTTGTGCATCCAATATGTGATTTTGTGTCATTGGTTGAACATTTTGGTCATTTTCATCCTCCCTAGGCTTATTCTAATCCAATTAGGGTTTTTAACCAATCTTGTGCATCCAATATGTGAGTTTGTGTCATTGGTTGAACATTTTGGTCATTTTCGTCCTCCCTAGGCTTATTCTAATCCAATTAGGGTTTTTAACCAATCTTGTGCATCCAATATGTGATTTTGTGTCATTTTGTGTCATTGGTTGAACATTTAGGTAATTTTCGTCCTCCCTAGGCTTATTCTAATGCAATTAGGGTTTTTAACCAATCTTGTGCATCCAATATGTGATTTTGTGTCATTGGTTGAACATTTAGGTCATTTTCGTCCTCCCTAGGCTTATTCTAATCCAATTAGGGTTTTTAACCAATCTTTTGCATCCAATATGTGGTTTTGTGTCATTGGTTGAACATTTAGGTCATTTTCGTCCTCCCTAGGCTTATTCAAATCCAATTAGGGTTTTTAACCAATCTTGTGCATCCAATATGTGATTTTGTGTCATTGGTTGCACATTTAGGTCATTTTCGTCCTCCCTAGGCTTATTCTAATCCAATTAGGGTTTTTAACCAATCTTGTGCATCCAATATGTGATTTTGTGTCATTGGTTGCACATTTAGGTCATTTTGGTCGTCCCTATGCTTATTCTAATACAATTAGGATTTTTAACCAATCTTGTGCATCCAATATGTGATTATGTGTCATTGGTTGCACATTTAGGTCATTTTCGTCCTCCCTAGGCTTATTGTAATCCAATTAGAGTTTTTAACCAATCTTATGCATCCAATATGTGATTTTGTGTCATTTGTAATCCAATTAGGTCATTTTCGTCCTCGCTAAACTTATTCTAATCCAATTAGGGTTTTTAACCAATCTTGTGCATCCAACATGTGATTTTGTGTCATTGGTTGAACATTTAGGTCATTTTGGTCGTCCCTATGCTTATTCTAATCCAATTAGGGTTTTTAACCAATCTTGTGCATCCAATATGTGATTTTGTGTCATTGGTTGCACATTTAGGTCATTTTCGTCCTCCCTAGGCTTATTGTAATCCAATTAGAGTTTTTAACCAATCTTGTGCATCCAATATGTGATTTTGTGTCATTGGTTGAACATTTAGGTCAATTTCGTCCTCCCTAGGCTTATTCTAATCCAATTAGGGTTTTTAACCAATCTTGTGCATCCAATATGTGATTTTGTTTCATTTTGTGTCATTGGTTTAACATTTAGGTCATTTTCGTCCTCCCTAGGCTTATTCTAATCCAATTAGGGTTTTTAACCAATCTTGTGCATCCAATATGTGATTTTGTGTCATTGGTTGCACATTTAGGTCATTTTGGTCGTCCCTATGCTAATTCTAATCCAATTAGGGTTTTTAACCAATCTTGTGCATCCAATATGTGATTTTGTGTCATTGGTTGCACATTTAGGTCATTTTCGTCCTCCCTAGGCTTATTCTAATCCAATTAGGGTTTTTAACCAATCTTGTGCATATAATAAGTGATTTTATGTCATTGGTAATCCAATTTGGTCATTTTCGTCCTCGCTAGGCTTATTCTAATCCAATTAGGGTTTTTAACAAATCTTATGCATCCAATATGTGGTTTTGTGTTGTTTTGTGTTATTGGTTGAACATTTAGGTCATTTACGTTCTCCCTAGGCTTATTCTAATCCAATTTAGGTTTTTAACCAATCTTGTGCATCCAATATGTGATTTTGTGTCATTGGTTGCACATTTAGGTCATTTTCGTCCTCCCTAGGCTTATTCTAATCCAATTAGGGTTTTTAACCAATCTTGTGCATCCAATATGTGATTTTGTGTCATTGGTTGAACATTTAAGTCATTTTCGCCCTCCCTAGGCTTATTCTTATCCAATTAGGGTTTTTAACCAATCTTTTGCATCCAATATGTGATTTTGTGTCATTGGTTGCACATTTAGGTCATTTTCGTCCTCCCTAGGCTTATTCTAATCCAATTAGGATTTTTAACCAATCTTGTGCATATAATAAGTGATTTTGTGTCATTGGTTGCACATTTAGGTCATTTTCGTCCTCCCTATGCTTATTCTAATCCAATTAGGGTTTTTAACCAATCTTGTGCATCCAATATTTGATTTTGTGTCATTGGTTGAACATTTAGGTCATTTTCGTCCTCCCTACGCTTATTCTAATCCAATTTGGGTTTTTAACCAATCTTGTGCATCCAGTATGTGATTTTGTGTCATTGGTTGAACATTTAGGTCATTTTCGTCCTCCGTAGGCTTATTCTAATCTAATTAGCGTTTTTAACCAATCTTGTGTATATAATAAGTGATTTTGTGTCATTGGTAATCCAATTAGGTCATTCTTGTCCTCCATAGGCTTATTCTAATCCAATTAGGGTTTTTAACCAATCTTTTGCATCCAATATGTGATTTTGTGTCATTGGTTGAACATTTAGGTCATTTTTTCCTCCCTAGGCTTATTCTAATCCAATTAGGGTTTTTAACCAATCTTGTGCATCCAATATGTGATTTTGTGTCATTGGTTGCACATTTAGGTCATTTTCGTCCTCCCTAGGCTTATTCTAATCCAATTAGGGTTTTTAACCAATCTTGTGCATATAATAAGTGATTTTGTGTCATTGGTAATCCAATTAGGTCATTTTCGTCCTCGCTAGGCTTATTCTAATCCAATTAGGGTTTTTAACCATTCTTGTGCATCCAATATGTGATTTTGTGTCATTTTGGGTCAGTGGTTGAACATTTAGGTCATTTTCGTCCTCCCTAGGCTTATTCTAATCCAATTAGGGTTTTTAACCAATCTTGTGCATCCAATATGTGACTTTGTGTCATCGGTTGCACATTTAGGTCATTTTCGTCCTCCCTAGGCTTATTCTAATCCAATTAGGGTTTTTAACCAATCTTGTGCATCCAATATGTGATTTTGTGTCATTGGTTGCACATTTAGGTCATTTTCGTCCTCCCTAGGCTTATTCTAATCCAATTAGGGTTTTTAACCAATCTTGTGCATATAATAAGTGATTTTGTGTCATTGGTAATCCAATTAGGTCATTTTCGTCCTCGCTAGGCTTATTCTAATCCAATTAGGGTTTTTAACCATTCTTGTGCATCCAATATGTGATTTTGTGTCATTTTGGGTCAGTGGTTGAACATTTAGGTCATTTTCGTCCTCCCTAGGCTTATTCTAATCCAATTAGGGTTTTTAACCAATCTTGTGCATCCAATATGTGACTTTGTGTCATCGGTTGCACATTTAGGACATTTTCGTCCTCCCTAGGCTTATTCTAATCCAATTAGGGTTTTTAACCAATCTTGTGCATCCAATATGTGATTTTGTGTCATTGGTTGCACATTTAGGTCATTTTCGTCCTCCCTAGGCTTATTCTAATCCAATTAGGGTTTTTAACCAATCTTGTGCATATAATAAGTGATTTTGTGTCATTGGTAATCCAATTAGGTCATTTTCGTCCTCGCTAGGCTTATTCTAATCCAATGAGGGTTTTTAACCAATCTTGTGCATCCAATATGTGATTTTGTGTCATTTTGTGTCATTGGTTGAACATTTAGGTCATTTTCGTCCTCCCTAGGCTTATTCTAATCCAATTAGGGTTTTTAACCAATCTTGTGCATCCAATATGTGATTTTGTGTCATTGGTTGCACATTTAGGTCATTTTCGTCCTCCCTAGGCTTATTCTAATCCAATTAGGGTTTTTAACCAATCTTGTGCATATAATAAGTGATTTTGTGTCATTGGTAATTCAATTAGGTCATTTTCGTCCTCACTAGGCTTATTCAAATCCAATTAGGGTTTTTAATTAATCTTCTGCATCCAATATGCGATTTTGTGTTATTTTGTGTCATTGGTTGAAATTTTGGTCATGTTCGTCCTCTAGAGGCTTATTCTAGTCCATTTATGGTTTTTAACCAATCTTGTGCATCAATATGTGATTTGGTGTCATTGGTTGCACATTTAGGTCATTTTCGTCCTCCCTAGGCTTATTTTAATCCAATTAGGGTTTTTAACCTATCTTGTGCATCCAATATGTGATTTTGTGTCATTTGTAATCCAATTAGGTCATTTTCGTCCTCGCTAAACTTATTCTAATCCAATTAGGGTTTTTAACCAATCTTGTGCATCCAATATGTGATTTTGTGTCATTGGTTGAACATTTAGGTCATTTTGGTCGTCCCTATGCTTATTCTAATCCAATTAGGGTTTTTAACCAATCTTGTGCATCCAATATGTGATTTTGTGTCATTGGTTGCACATTTAGGTCATTTTGGTCGTCCCTATGCTTATTCTAATCCAATTAGGGTTTTTAACCAATCTTGTGCATCCAATATGTGATTTTGTGTTATTGGTTGCACATTTAGGTCATTTTCGTTCTCCCTAGGCTTATTGTAATCCAATTAGAGTTTTTAACCAATCTTGTGCATCCAATATGTGATTTTGTGTCATTGGTTGAACACTTAGGTCAATTTCGTCCTCCCTAGGCTTATTCTAATCCAATTAGGGTTTTTAACCAATCTTGTGCATCCAATATGTGATTTTGTGTCATTTGTAATCCAATTAGGTCATTTTCGTCCTCGCTAAACTTATTCTAATCCAATTAGGGTTTTTAACCAATCGTGTGCATCCAATATGTGATTTTGTGTCATTGGTTGAACATTTAGGTCATTTTGGTCGTCCCTATGCTTATTCTAATCCAATTAGGGTTTTTAACCAATCTTGTGCATCCAATATGTGATTTTGTGTCATTGGTTGCACATTTAGGTCATTTTGGTCGTCCCTATGCTTATTCTAATCCAATTAGGGTTTTTAACCAATCTTGTGCATCCAATATGTGATTTTGTGTTATTGGTTGCACATTTAGGTCATTTTCGTTCTCCCTAGGCTTATTGTAATCCAATTAGAGTTTTTAACCAATCTTGTGCATCCAATATGTGATTTTGTGTCATTGGTTGAACACTTAGGTTAATTTCGTCCTCCCTAGGCTTATTCTAATCCAATTAGGGTTTTTAACCAATCTTGTTCATCCAATATGTGATTTTGTGTCATTTTGTCTCATTGGTTGAACATTTAGGTCATTTTCGTCCTCCCTAGGCTTATTCTAATCCAATTAGGGTTTTTAACCAATCTTGTGCATCCAATATGTGATTTTGTGTCATTGGTTGCACATTTAGGTCATTTTCGTCCTCCCTAGGCTTATTCTAATCCAATTAGGGTTTTTAATCAATCTTGTGCATATAATAAGTGATTTTGTGTCATTGGTAATTCAATTAGGTCATTTTCGTCCTCACTAGGCTTATTCAAATCCAATTAGGGTTTTTAACTAATCTTGTGCATCCAATATGTGATTTTGTGTCATTTTGTGGCATTGGTTGAACATTTTGGTCATGTTCGTCCTCTCGAGGCTTATTCTAATCCATTTAGGGTTTTTAACCAATCTTGTGCATCCAATATGTGATTTGGTGTCATTGGTTGGCCATTTAAGTCATTTTCGTCCTCCCTAGGCTTATTCTAATCCAATTAGGGTTTTTAACCTTCTTGTGCATCCAATATGTGATTTTGTGTCATTTCTAATCCAATTAGGTCATTTTCGTCCTCGCTAAACTTATTCTAATCCAATTAGGGTTTTTAACCAATCTTGTGCATCCAATATGTGATTTTGTGTCATTGGTTGAACATTTAGGTCATTTTGGTCGTCCCTATGCTTATTCTAATCCAATTAGGGTTTTTAACCAATCTTGTGCATCCAATATGTGATTTTGTGTCATTGGTTGCACATTTAGGTCATTTTCGTCCTCCCTAGGCTTATTGTAATCCAATTAGAGTTTTTAACCAATCTTGTGCATCCAATATGTGATTTTGTGTCATTGGTTGAACATTTAGGTCAATTTCGTCCTCCCTAGGCTTATTCTAATCCAATTAGGGTTTTTAACCAATCTTGTGCATCCAATATGTGATTTTGTTTCATTTTGTGTCATTGGTTTAACATTTAGGTCATTTTCGTCCTCCCTAGGCTTATTCTAATCCAATTAGGGTTTTTAACCAATCTTGTGCATCCAATATGTGATTTTGTGTCATTGGTTGCACATTTAGGTCATTTTGGTCGTCCCTATGCTAATTCTAATCCAATTAGGGTTTTTAACCAATCTTGTGCATCCAATATGTGATTTTGTGTCATTGGTTGCAAATTTAGGTCATTTTCGTCCTCCCTAGGCTTATTGTAATCCAATTAGAGTTTTTAACCAATCTTGTGCATCCAATATGTGATTTTGTGTCATTTGTAATCCAATTAGGTCATTTTCGTCCTCGCTAAACTTATTCTAATCCAATTAGGGTTTTTAACCAATCGTGTGCATCCAATATGTGATTTTGTGTCATTGGTTGAACATTTAGGTCATTTTGGTCGTCCCTATGCTTATTCTAATCCAATTAGGGTTTTTAACCAATCTTGTGCATCCAATATGTGATTTTGTGTCATTGGTTGCACATTTAGGTCATTTTCGTCCTCCCTAGGCTTATTGTAATCCAATTAGAGTTTTTAACCAATCTTGTGCATCCAATATGTGATTTTGTGTCATTGGTTGAACACTTAGGTCAATTTCGTCCTCCCTAGGCTTATTCTAATCCAATTAGGGTTTTTAACCAATCTTGTGCATCCAATATGTGATTTTGTGTCATTTGTAATCCAATTAGGTCATTTTCGTCCTCGCTAAACTTATTCTAATCCAATTAGGGTTTTTAACCAATCTTGTGCATCCAATATGTGATTTTGTGTCATTGGTTGAACATTTAGGTCATTTTGGTCCTCCCTAGGCTTATTCTAATCCAATTAGGGTTTTTAACCAATCTTGTTCATATAATAAGTGATCTTGTGTCATTTGTAATCCAATTAGGTCATTTTCGTCCTCGCTAAACTTATTCTAATCCAATTAGGGTTTTTAACCAATCATGTGCATCCAATATGTGATTTTGTGTCATTGGTTGAACATTTAGGTTATTTTGGTCCTCCCTATGCTTATTCTAATCCAATTAGGGTTTTTAACCAATCTTGTGCATATAATAAGTGATTTTGTGTTATTGGTAATACAATTAGGTCATTTTCGTCCTCGCTAGGCTTATTCTAATCCAATTAGGGTTTTTAACCAATCTTATGCATCCAATATGTGATTTTGTGTCATTTTGTGTCATTGGTTGAACATTTAGGTCATTTTCGTCCTCCCTAGGCTTATTCTAATCCAATTTGGGTTTTTAACCAATCTTGTGCATCCAATATGTGATTTGGTGTCATTGGTTGCACATTTAGGTCATTTTTGTCCTACCTAGCCTTATTCTAATCCAATTAGGGTTTTTAACCAATCTTGTGCATCCAATATGTGATTTTGTGTCATTTTGTGTCATTGGTTGAACATTTAGGTCATTTTCGTCCTCCCTAGGCTTATTCCAATCCAATTAGGGTTTTTAACCAATCTTGTGCATCCAATATGTGATTTTGTGTCATTGGTTGCACATTTAGGTCATTTTCGCCCTCCCTAGGCTTATTCTAATCCAATTAGGGTTTTTAACCAATCTTGTGCATATAATAAGTGATTTTGTGTCATTGGTAATTCAATTAGGTCATTTTCGTCCTCACTAGGCTTATTCAAATCCAATTAGGGTTTTTAACTAATCTTGTGCATCCAATATGTGATTTTGTGTCATTTTGTGTCATTGGTTGAACATTTTGGTCATGTTCGTCCTCTCGAGGCTTATTCTAATCCATTTAGGGTTTTTAACCAATCTTGTGCATCCAATATGTGATTTGGTGTCATTGGTTGCACATTTAGGTCATTTTCGTCCTCCCTAGGCTTATTCTAATCCAATTAGGGTTTTTAACCAATCTTGTGCATCCAATATGTGATTTTGTGTCATTTCTAATCCAATTAGGTCATTTTCGTCCTCGCTAAACTTATTCTAATCCAATTAGGGTTTTTAACCAATCTTGTGCATCCAATATGTGATTTTGTGTCATTGGTTGAACATTTTGGTCATTTTGGTCGTCCCTATGCTTATTCTAATCCAATTAGGGTTTTTAACCAATCTTGTGCATCCAATATGTGATTTTGTGTCATTGGTTACACATTTAGGTCATTTTCGTCCTCCCTAGGCTTATTCTAATCCAATTAGGATTTTTAACCAATCTTGTGCATCCAATATGTGACTTTGTGTCATTTGTTGAACATTTAGGTCATTTTGGTGCTCCCTAGACTTATTCTAATCCAATTAGGGTTTTTAACCAATCTTGTGCATCCAATATGTGATTTTGTGTCATTGGTTGCACATTTAGGTCATTTTCGTCCTCCCTAGGCTTATTCTAATCCAATTAGGGTTTTTAACCAATCTTGTGCATCCAATATGTGATTTTGAGTCATTGGTTGCACATTTAGGTCATTTTCGTCCTCCCTAGGCTTATTCTAATCCAATTAGGGTTTTTAACCAATCTTGTGCATATAATAACTGATTTTGTGTCATTGGTAATCCAATTATGTCATTTTCATCCTCGTTACGCTTATTCTAATTCAATTAGGGTTTTTAACCAATCTTATGCATCCAATATGTGATTTTGTGTCATTTTGTGTCATTGGTTGAACATTTAAGTTATTTTCGTCCTCCCTAGGCTTAATCTAATCCAATTAGGGTTTTTAACCAATCTTGTGCATCCAATATGTGATTTTGTGTCATTGGTTGCACATTTAGGTCATTTTCGTCCTCCCTAGGCTTATTCTAATCCAATTAGGGTTTTTAACCAATCTTGTGCATCCAATATGTGATTTTGAGTCATTGGTTGCACATTTAGGTCATTTTCGTCCTCCCTAGGCTTATTCTAATCAAATTAGGGTTTTTAACCAATCTTGTGCATATATTAACTGATTTTGTGTCATTGGTAATCCAATTATGTCATTTTCATCCTCTTTAGGCTTATTCTAATCCAATTAGGGTTTTTAACCAATCTTATGCATCCAATATGTGATTTTGTGTCATTTTGTGTCATTGGTTGAACATTTAAGTTATTTTCGTCCTCCCTAGGCTTAATCTAATCCAATTAGGGTTTTTAACCAATCTTGTGCATCCAATATGTGATTTTGTGTCATTGGTTGCACATTTAGGTCATTTTCGTCCTCCCTAGGCTTATTCTAATCCAATTAGGGTTTTTAACCAATCTTTGCATATAATAAGTGATTTTGTGTCATTGGTTGCACATTTAGGTCATTTTCGTACTCGCTAGGCTTCTTCTAATCCAATTAGAGTTTTTAACCAATCTTGTGCATCCAATATGTGATTTTGTGTCATTGGTTGAACATTTAGGTCATTTTCGTCCTCCCTAGGCTTATTCTAATCCAATTAGGGTTTTTAACCAATCTTGTGCATCCAATATGAATTTTGTGTCATTTTCTGTCTTTGGTTAAACATTTAGGTCATTTTCGTCCTCCCTAGGCTTATTCTAATCCAATTAGGGTTTTTAACCAATCTTGTGCATCCAATATGTGATTTTGTGTCATTGGTTGAACATTTAGGTCATTTTCGTCCTCCCTAGGCTTATTCTACGCCAATTAGGGTTTTTAACCAATCTTGTGCATCCAATATGTGATTTTGTGTCATTTTGTGTCATTGGTTGAACATTTAGGTCATTTTCGTCCTCCCTAGGCTTATTCTAATCCAATTAGGGTTTTTCACCAATCTTGTGCATCCAATATGTGATTTTGTGATTGGTTGAACATTTAGGTCATTTTCGTCCTCCCTATGCTTATTCTAATCCAATAAGGGTTTTTAATCAATCTTTTGCATCCAATATGTAATTTTGTGTCATTTTGTGTCATTGGTTGAACATTTAGGTCTTTTTTGTCCTCCCTAAGCTTATTCTAATCCAATTAGGGTTTTTAACCAATCTTGTGCATCCAATATGTGATTTTGTGTCATTGGTTGAACATTTAGGTCATTTTCGTCCTCCCTAGGCTTATTCTAATCCAATTAGGGTTTTTAACCAATCTAGTGCATCCAATATGTGATTTTGTGTCATTTTGTGTCATTGGTTGAACATTTAGGTCATTTTCATCCTCCCTAGGCTTATTCTAATCCAATTAGGGTTTTTAACCAATCTTGTGCATCCAATATGTGATTTTGTGTCATTTTGTGTCATTGGTTGAACATATCGGTCATTTTCGTCCTCCCTAGGCTTATTCTAATCCAATTAGAGTTTTTAACCAATCTTGTGCATCCAATATGTGATTTTGTGTCATTGGTTGAACATTTAGGTCATTTTCGTCCTCCCTAGGCTTATTCTAATCCAATTAGGGTTTTTAACCAATCTTGTGCATCCAATATGTGATTTTGTGTCATTGGTTGAACATTTAGGTCATTTTCGTCCTCCCTAGGCTTATTGTAATCCAATTAGGGTTTTTAACCAATCTTGAGCATCCAATATGTGATTTTGTGTCATTTTGTGTCATTGGTTGAACATTTAGGTCATTTTCGTCCTCCCTAGGCTTATTCTAATCCAATTAGGGTTTTTAACCAATCTTGTGCATATAATAAGTGATTTTGTGTCATTGGTAATTCAATTAGGTCATTTTCGTCCTCACTATGCTTATTCAAATCCAATTAGGATTTTTAACCAATCTTGTGCATCCAATCTGTGATTTTGTGTCATTTTGTGTCATTGGTTGAACATTTAGGTCATTTTCGTCCTCCCTAGGCTTATTCTAATCCAATTAGGGTTTTTAACCAATCTTGTGCATATAATAACTGATTTTGTGTCATTGGTAATCCAATTATGTCATTTTCATCCTCGTTAGGCTTATTCTAATCCATTTAGGGTTTTTAACCCATCTTATGCATCCAATATGTGATTTTGTGTCATTTTGTGTCATTGGTTGAACATTTAGGTCATTTTCGTCCTCCCTAGGCTTATTCTAATCCAATTTGGGTTTTTAACCAATCTTGTGCATCCAATATGTGATTTGGTGTCATTGGTTGCACATTTAGGTCATTTTTGTCCTACCTAGCCTTATTCTAATCCAATTAGGGTTTTTAACCAATCTTGTGCATCCAATATGTGATTTTGTGTCATTTTGTGTCATTGGTTGAACATTTAGGTCATTTTCGTCCTCCCTAGGCTTATTCTAATCCAATTAGGGTTTTTAACCAATCTTGTGCATATAATAACTGATTTTGTGTCATTGGTAATCCAATTATGTCATTTTCATCCTCGTTAGGCTTATTCTAATCCAATTAGGGTTTTTAACCCATCTTATGCATCCAATATGTGATTTTGTGTCATTTTGTGTCATTGGTTGAACATTTAGGTCATTTTCGTCCTCCCTAGGCTTATTCTAATCCAATTAGGGTTTTTAACCAATCTTGTGCATCCAATATGTGATTTTGTGTCATTGGTTGCACATTTAGGTCATTTTCGCCCTCCCTAGGCTTATTCTAATCCAATTAGGGTTTTTAACCAATCTTGTGCATATAATAAGTGATTTTGTGTCATTGGTAATTCAATTAGGTCATTTTCGTCCTCACTAGGCTTATTAAAATCCAATTAGGGTTTTTAACTAATCTTGTGCATCCAATATGTGATTTTGTGTCATTGGTTGAAAATTTTGGTCATTTTCGTCCTCTCGAGGCTTATTCTAATCCATTTAGGGTTTTTAACCAATCTTGTGCATCCAATATGTGATTTGGTGTCATTGGTTGCACATTTAGGTCATTTTCGTCGTCCCTAGGCTTATTCTAATCCAATTAGGGTGTTTAACCTATCTTGTGCATATAATAAGTGATTTTGTGTTATTGGTAATCCAATTAGGTCATTTTCGTCCTCGCTAGGCTTATTCTAATCCAATTAGGGTTTTTAACCAATCTTGTGCATCCAATATGTGATTGTATGTCATTGGTTGAACATTTAGGTCATTTTCGTCCTCCCTAGGCTTATTCTAATCCAATTAGGGTTTTTAACCAATCTTGTGCATCCAATATGTGATTTTGTGTCATTGGTTGCACATTTAGTTCATTTTCGTCCTCCCTAGGCTTATTCTAATCCAATTAGGGTTTTTAACCAATCATGTGCATCCAATATGTGATTTTGTGTCATTGGTTGAACATTTAGGTTATTTTGGTCCTCCCTATGCTTATTCTAATCCAATTAGGGTTTTTAACCAATCTTGTACATATAATAAGTGATTTTGTGTTATTGGTAATACAATTAGGTCATTTTCGTCCTCGCTAGGCTTATTCTAATCCAATTAGGGTTTTTTACCAATCTTGTGCATCCAATATGTGATTTTGTGTCATTGGTTGAACATTTAGGTCATTTTCTTTCCTCCCTAGGCTTATTCTAATCCAATTAGGGTTTTTAACCAATCTTGTGCATCCAATATGTGATTTTGTGTCATTGGTTGCACATTAGGTCATTTTCGTCCTCCCTAGGCTTATTCTAATCCAATTAGGGTTTTTAATCAATCTTGTGCATATAATAAGTGATTTTGTGTCATTGGTAATTCAATTAGGTCATTTTCGTCCTCACTAGGCTTATTCAAATCCAATTAGGGTTTTTAACTAATCTTGTGCATCCAATATGTGATTTTGTGTCATTGGTTGAACATTTTGGTCATGTTCGTCCTCTCGAGGCTTATTCTAATCCATTTAGGGTTTTTAACCAATCTTGTGCATCCAATATGTGATTTGGTGTCATTGGTTGGACATTTAGGTCATTTTCGTCCTCCCTAGGCTTATTCTAATCCAATTAGGGTTTTTAACCTATCTTGTGCATCCAATATGTGATTTTGTGTCATTTCTAATCCAATTAGGTCATTTTCGTCCTCGCTAAACTTATTCTAATCCAATTAGGGTTTTTAACCAATCTTGTGCATTTAATATGTGATTTTGTGTCATTGGTTGAACATTTAGGTCATTTTGGTCGTCCCTATGCTTATTCTAATCCAATTAGGGTTTTTAACCAATCTTGTGCATCCAATATATGATTTTGTGTCATTGGTTACACATTTAGGTCATTTTCGTCCTCCCTAGGCTTATTCTAATCCAATTAGGATTTTTAACCAATCTTGTGCATCCAATATGTGACTTTGTGTCATTTGTTGAACATTTAGGTCATTTTGGTGCTCCCTAGACTTATTCTAATCCAATTAGGGTTTTTAACCAATCTTGTGCATCCAATATGTGATTTTGTGTCATTGGTTGCACATTTAGGTCATTTTCGTCCTCCCTAGGCTTATTCTAATCCAATTAGGGTTTTTAACCAATCTTGTGCATCCAATATGTGATTTTGAGTCATTGGTTGCACATTTAGGTCATTTTCGTCCTCCCTAGGCTTATTCTAATCCAATTAGGGTTTTTAACCAATCTTGTGCATATAATAACTGATTTTGTGTCATTGGTAATCCAATTATGTCATTTTCATCCTCGTTACGCTTATTCTAATTCAATTAGGGTTTTTAACCAATCTTATGCATCCAATATGTGATTTTGTGTCATTTTGTGTCATTGGTTGAACATTTAAGTTATTTTCGTCCTCCCTAGGCTTAATCTAATCCAATTAGGGTTTTTAACCAATCTTGTGCATCCAATATGTGATTTTGTGTCATTGGTTGCACATTTAGGTCATTTTCGTCCTCCCTAGGCTTATTCTAATCCAATTAGGGTTTTTAACCAATCTTGTGCATCCAATATGTGATTTTGAGTCATTGGTTGCACATTTAGGTCATTTTCGTCCTCCATAGGCTTATTCTAATCAAATTAGGGTTTTTAACCAATCTTGTGCATATAATAACTGATTTTGTGTCATTGGTAATCCAATTATGTCATTTTCATCCTCTTTAGGCTTATTCTAATCCAATTAGGGTTTTTAACCAATCTTATGCATCCAATATGTGATTTTGTGTCATTTTGTGTCATTGGTTGAACATTTAAGTTATTTTCGTCCTCCCTAGGCTTAATCTAATCCAATTAGGGTTTTTAACCAATCTTGTGCATCCAATATGTGATTTTGTGTCATTGGTTGCACATTTAGGTCATTTTCGTCCTCCCTAGGCTTATTCTAATCCAATTAGGGTTTTTAACCAATCTGGTGCATATAATAAGTGATTTTTTGTCATTGGTAATCCAATAAGTTGATTTTCTTCCTCGCTAGACTTATTCTAATCCAATTAGGGTTTTTAACCAATCTTGTGCATCCAATATGTGACTTTGTGTCATTGGTTGAACATTTAGGTCATTTTGGTCCTCCCTAGGCTTATTCTAATCCAATTAGGGTTTTTAACCAATCTTGTGCATATAATAAGTGATTTTTTGTCATTGGTAATCCAATTAGGTCATTTTCGTCCTCCCTAGACTTATTCTAATCCAATTAGGGTTTTTAACCAATCTTGTGCATCCAATATGTGATTTTGTGTCATTTTGTGTCATTGGTTGAACATTTAGGTCATTTTCGTCCTCCCTAGGCCTATTCTAATCCAATTAGGGTTTTTAACCAATCTTGTGCATCCAATATGTGTTTTTATGTCATTGGTTGAACATTTAGGTCATTTTCGTCCTCCTTAGGCTTATTCTAATCCAATTAGGGTTTTTAACCAATCTTGTGCATCCAATATGTGATTTTGTGTCATTTTGTGTCATTGGTTGAACATTTAGGTCATTTTCGTCCTCCCTAGGCTTATTCCAATCCAATTAGGGTTTTTAACCAATCTTGTGCATCCAATATGTGATTTTGTGCCATTGGTTGAACATTTAGGTCATTTTCGTCCTCCCTAGGCTTATTCTAATCCAATTACGGTTTTTAACCAATCTTGTGCATCCAATATGTGATTTTGTGTCATTGGTTGAACATTTAGGTCATTTTCGTGCTGCCTAGGCTTATTCTAATCCAATTAAGGTTTTTAACCAATCTTGTGCATCCAATATGTGATTTTGTGTCATTTTGTGTCATTGGTTGAACATTTAGGTCATTTTCGTCCTCCCTAGGCTTATTCTAATCCAATTAGGGTTTTTAACCAATCTTGTGCATCCAATATGTGATTTTGTGTCATTGGTTGCACATTAGGTCATTTTCGTCCTCCCTAGGCTTATTCTAATCCAATTAGGGTTTTTAACCAATCTTGTGCATATAATAAGTGATTTTATTTCATTGGTAACCCAATTAGGTCATTTTCGTCCTCGCTAGGCTTATTCTAATCCAATTAGGGTTTTTAACCAATCTTGTGCATCCGATATGTGATTTTGTGTCATTTTGTGTCATTGGTTGAACATTTAGGTCATTTTCGTCCTCGCTAGGCTTATTCTAATCCAATTAGGGTTTTTAACCAATCTTGTGCATCCAATATGTGATTTTGTGTCATTTTATGTCATTGGTTGAACATTTAGGTCATTTTCGTCCTCCCTAGGCTTATTCTAATCCAATTACGGTTTTTAACCAATCTTGTGCATCCAATATGTGATTTTGTGTCATTGGTTGAACATTTAGGTCATTTTCGTCCTCCTTAGGCTTATTCTAATCCAATTAGGGTTTTTAACCAATCTTGTGCATCCAATATGTGATTTTGTGTCATTGGTTGATCATTTAGGTCATTTTCGTCCTCCCTAGGCTTATTCTAATCCAATTAGGGTTTTTAACAAATCTTGTGCATCCAATATGTGATTTTGTGTCATTGGTTGAACATTTAGGTCATTTTCGTCCTCCCTAGGGTTATTCTTAACCAATTAGGGTTTTTAACCAATCTTGTGCATCCAATATGTGATTTTGTGTCATTTTGTGTCATTGGTTGAACATTTAGGTCATTTTCGTCCTCCCTAGGCTTATTCTAATCCAATTAGGGTTTTCAACCAATATTGTGCATCCAATATGTGATTTTATGTCATTTTGGGTCATTGGTTGAACATTTAGGTCATTTTCGTCCTCCCTAGGCTTATTCTAATCCAATTAGGATTTTTAACCAATCTTGTGCATCCAATATGTGATTTTGTGTCATTGTTTAAACATTTAGGTCATTTTCGTCCTCCCTAGGCTTATTCTAATCCAATTAGGGTTTTTAACCAATCTTGTGCATCCAATATGTGATTTTGTGTCATTTTGTGTCATTGGTTGAACATTTAGGTCATTTTCGTCCTCCCTAGGGTTATTCTTAACCAATTAGGGTTTTTAACCAATCTTGTGCATCCAATATGTGATTTTGTGTCATTTTGTGTCATTGGTTGAACATTTAGGTCATTTTCGTCCTCCCTAGGCTTATTCTAATCCAATTAGGGTTTTTAACCAAGCTTGTGCATCCAATATGTGATTTTGTGTCATTGGTTGAACATTTAGGTCATTTTCGTCCTCCCTAGGCTTGTTCTAATCCAATTACGGTTTTCAACCAATCTTGTGCATCCAATATGTGATTTTGAGTCATTTTGTGTCATTGGTTGAACATTTAGGTTATTTTCGTCCTCCCTAGGCTTATTCTAATCCAATTAGGGTTTTTAACCAATCTTGTGCATCCAATATGTGATTGTGTGTCATTGGTTGAACATTTAGGTCATTTTCGTCCTCCCTAGGCTTATTCTAATCCAATTAGGGTTTTTAACCAATCTTGTGCATCCAATATGTGATTTTGTGTCATTGGTTGCACATTTAGTTCATTTTCGTCCTCCCTAGGCTTATTCTAATCCAATTAGGGTTTTTAACCAATCATGTGCATCCAATATGTGATTTTGTGTCATTGGTTGAACATTTAGGTTATTTTGGTCCTCCCTATGCTTATTCTAATCCAATTAGGGTTTTTAACCAATCTTGTACATATAATAAGTGATTTTGTGTTATTGGTAATACAATTAGGTCATTTTCGTCCTCGCTAGGCTTATTCTAATCCAATTAGGGTTTTTTACCAATCTTGTGCATCCAATATGTCATTTTGTGTCATTGGTTGAACATTTAGGTCATTTTCGTCCTCCCTAGGCTTATTCTAATCCAATTAGGGTTTTTAACCAATCTTGTGCATCCAATATGTGATTTTGTGTCATTGGTTGCACATTTAGTTCATTTTCGTCCTCCCTAGGCTTATTCTAATCCAATTAGGGTTTTTAACCAATCTTGTGCATCCAATATGTGATTTTGTGTCATTGGTTGAACATTTAGGTCATTTTCGTCCTCCCTAGGCTTATTCTAATCCAATTAGGATTTTTAACTAATCTTGTGTATCCAATATGTGATTTTGTGTCATTGGTTGAACATTTAGGTCATTTTCGTCCTCCCTAGGCTTATTCTAATCCAATTAGGGTTTTTAACCAATCTTGTGCATCCAATATGTGATTTTGTGTCATTTTGTGTCATTGGTTGAACATTTAGTTCATTTTCGTCATCCCTAGGCTTATTCTAATCCAATTAGGGTTTTTAACCAATCTTGTGCATCCAATATGTGATTTTGTGTCATTTTGTGTCATTGGTTGAACATTTAGGCCATTTTCGTCCTCCCTAGGCTTATTGTAATCCAATTAGGGTTTTTAACCAATCTTGTGCATCCAATATGTCATTTTGTGTCATTGGTTGAACATTTAGGTCATTTTCGTCCTCCCTAGGCTTATTCTAATCCAATTAGGGTTTTTAACCAATCTTGTGCATCCAATATGTGATTTTGTGTCATTGGTTGAACATTTAGGTCATTTTCGTCCTCCCTAGGCTTATTGTAATCCAATTAGGGTTTTTAACCAATCTTGAGCATCCAATATGTGATTTTGTGTCATTTTGTGTCATTGGTTGAACATTTAGGTCATTTTCGTCCTCCCTAGGCTTATTCTAATCCAATTAGGGTTTTTAACCAATCTTGTGCATATAATAAGTGATTTTGTGTCATTGGTAATTCAATTAGGTCATTTTCGTCCTCACTATGCTTATTCAAATCCAATTAGGATTTTTAACCAATCTTGTGCATCCAATCTGTGATTTTGTGTCATTTTGTGTCATTGGTTGAACATTTAGGTCATTTTCGTCCTCCCTAGGCTTATTCTAATCCAATTAGGGTTTTTAACCAATCTTGTGCATATAATAACTGATTTTGTGTCATTGGTAATCCAATTATGTCAATTTCATCCTCGTTAGGCTTATTCTAATCCAATTAGGGTTTTTAACCCATCTTATGCATCCAATATGTGATTTTGTGTCATTTTGTGTCATTGGTTGAACATTTAGGTCATTTTCGTCCTCCCTAGGCTTATTCTAATCCAATTTGGGTTTTTAACCAATCTTGTGCATCCAATATGTGATTTGGTGTCATTGGTTGCACATTTAGGTCATTTTTGTCCTACCTAGCCTTATTCTAATCCAATTAGGGTTTTTAACCAATCTTGTGCATCCAATATGTGATTTTGTGTCATTGGTTGCACATTTAGGTCATTTTCGCCCTCCCTAGGCTTATTCTAATCCAATTAGGGTTTTTAACCAATCTTGTGCATATAATAAGTGATTTTGTGTCATTGGTAATTCAATTAGGTCATTTTCGTCCTCACTAGGCTTATTCAAATCCAATTAGGGTTTTTAACTAATCTTGTGCATCCAATATGTGATTTTGTGTCATTTTGTGTCATTTTGTGTCATTGGTTGAAAATTTTGGTCATTTTCGTCCTCTCGAGGCTTATTCTAATCCATTTAGGGTTTTTAACCAATCTTGTGCATCCAATATGTGATTTGGTGTCATTGGTTGCACATTTAGGTCATTTTCGTCGTCCCTAGGCTTATTCTAATCCAATTAGGGTGTTTAACCTATCTTGTGCATATAATAAGTGATTTTGTGTTATTGGTAATCCAATTAGGTCATTTTCGTCCTCGCTAGGCTTATTCTAATCCAATTAGGGTTTTTAACCAATCTTGTGCATCCAATATGTGATTGTATGTCATTGGTTGAACATTTAGGTCATTTTCGTCCTCCCTAGGCTTATTCTAATCCAATTAGGGTTTTTAACCAATCTTGTGCATCCAATATGTGATTTTGTGTCATTGGTTGCACATTTAGGTCATTTTCGTCCTCCCTAGGCTTATTCTAATCCAATTAGGGTTTTTAATCAATCTTGTGCATATAATAAGTGATTTTGTGTCATTGGTAATCCAATTAGGTCATTTTCGTCCTAGCTAGGCTTATTCTAATCCAATTAGGGTTTTTAAACAATCTTGTGCATCCAATATGTGATTTTGTGTCATTTTGTGTCATTGGTTGAACATTTAGGTCATTTTCGTCCTCCCTAGGCTTATTCTAATCCAATTAGGGTTTTTAACCAATCTTGTGCATATAATAACTGATTTTGTGTCATTGGTAATCCAATTATGTCATTTTCATCCTCGTTAGGCTTATACTAATCCAATTAGGGTTTTTAACCCATCTTATGCATCCAATATGTGATTTTGTGTCATTTTGTGTCATTGGTTGAACATTTAGGTCATTTTCGTCCTCCCTAGGCTTATTCTAATCCAATTTGGGTTTTTAACCAATCTTGTGCATCCAATATGTGATTTGGTGTCATTGGTTGCACATTTAGGTCATTTTTGTCCTACCTAGCCTTATTCTAATCCAATTAGGGTTTTTAACCAATCTTGTGCATCCAATATGTGATTTTGTGTCATTTTGTGTCATTGGTTGAACATTTAGGTCATTTTCGTCCTCCCTAGGCTTATTCTAATCCAATTAGGGTTTTTAACCAATCTTGTGCATATAATAACTGATTTTGTGTCATTGGTAATCCAATTATGTCATTTTCATCCTCGTTAGGCTTATTCTAATCCAATTAGGGTTTTTAACCCATCTTATGCATCCAATATGTGATTTTGTGTCATTTTGTGTCATTGGTTGAACATTTAGGTCATTTTCGTCCTCCCTAGGCTTATTCTAATCCAATTAGGGTTTTTAACCAATCTTGTGCATATAATAAGTGATTTTGTGTCATTGGTAATTCAATTAGGTCATTTTCGTCCTCACTATGCTTATTCAAATCCAATTAGGGTTTTTAACCAATCTTGTGCATCCAATATGTGATTTTGTGTCATTTTGTGTCATTGGTTGAACATTTAGGTCATTTTCGTCCTCCCTAGGCTTATTCTAATCCAATTAGGGTTTTTAATCCATCTTGTGCATCCAATATGTGATTTTGTGTCATTTTGTGTCATTGGTTGAACATTTAGGTCATTTTCGTCCTCCCTAGGCTTATTCTAATCCAATTAGGGTTTTTAACCAATCTTGTGCATCCAATATGTGATTTTGTGTCATTGGTTGAACATTTAGGTCATTTTCGTCCTCCCTAGGCTTATTCTAATCCATTTAGGTTTTTTAACCAATCTTGTGCATCCAATATGTGATTTTGTGTCATTTTGTGTCATTGGTTGAACATTTAGGTCATTTTCGTCCTCCCTAGGCTTATTCTAATCCAATTAGGGTTTTTAACCAATCTTGTGCATCCAATATGTGATTTTGTGTCATTGGTTGAACATTTAGGTCATTTTCGTCCACCCTAGGTTTATTCTAATCAAATTAGGGTTTTTAACCAATCTTGTGCATCCAATATGTGATTTTGTGTAATTTTGTGTCATTGGTTGAACATTTAGGTCATTTTCGTCCTCCCTAGGCTTATTCTAATCCAATTAGGGTTTTTAACCAATCTTGTGCAACCAATATGTGATTTTGTGACATTTTGTGTCATTGGTTGAACATTTAGGTCATTTTCGTCCTCCCTAGGCTTATTCTAATCCAATTAGGGTTTTTAACCAATCTTGTGCATCCAATATGTGATTTTGTGTCATTGGTTGAACATTTAGGTCATTTTCGTCCTCCCTAGGCTGATTCTAATCCGATTAGGGTTTTTAACCAATTTTGTGCATCCAATATGTCATTTTGTGTCATTGGTTGAACATTTAGGTCATTTTCGTCCTCCCTAGGCTTATTCTAATCCGATTAGGGTTTTTAACCAATCTTGTGCATCCAATATGTGATTTTGTGTCATTGGTTGAACATTTAGGTCATTTTCGTCCTCCCTAGGCTTACTCTAATCCAATTAGGGTTTTTAACCAATCTTGTGCATCCAATATGTGATTTTGTGTCATTTTGTGTCATTGGTTGAACATTTAGGTCATTTTCGTCCTCTCTAGGCTTATTCTAATCCAATTAGGGTTTTTAACCAATCTTGTGCATCCAATATGTCATTTTGTGTCATTGGTTGAACATTTAGGTCATTTTCGTCCTCCCTAGGCTTATTCTAATCCAATTAGGGTTTTTAACCAATCTTGTGCATCCAATATGTGATTTTGTGTCATTGGTTGAACATTTAGGTCATTTTCGTCCTCCCTTGGCTAATTCTAATCCAATTAGGGTTTTTAACCAATCTTGTGCATCCAATATGAGATTTTGTGTCATTTTGTGTCATTGGTTGAACATTTAGGTCATTTTCGTTCTCCCTAGGCTTATTCTAATCCAATTAGGGTTTTTAACCAATCTTGTGCATCCAATATGTGATTTTGTGTCATTTTGTGTCATTGGTTGAACATTTAGGTCATTTTCGTCCTCCCTAGGCTTATTCTAATCCAATTAGGGTTTTTAACCAATCTTGTGCATCCAATATGTGATTTTGTGTCATTATGTGTCATTGGTTGAACATTTAGGTCATTTTGGTCCTCCCTAGGCATATTCTAATCCAATTAGGGTTTTTAACCAATCTTGTGCATCCAATATGTGATTTTGTGTCATTTTGTGTCATTGGTTGAACATTTAGGTCATTTTCGTCCTCCCTAGGCTTATTCTAATCCAATTAGGGTTTTTAACCAATCTTGTGCATCCAATAAGTGATTTTGTGTCATTTTATGTCATTGGTTGAACATTTAGGTCATTTTCGTCCTCCCTAGGCTTATTCTAATCCAATTAGGGTTTTTAACCAATCTTGTGCATCCAATATGTGATTTTGTGTCATTGGTTGAACATTTAGGTCATTTTCGTCCTCCCTAGGCTTATTCTAATCCAATTAGGGTTTTTAACCAAGCTTGTGCATCCAATATGTGATTTGGTGTCATTGGTTGAACATGTAGGTCATTTTCGTCCTCCCTAGGCTTGTTCTAATCCAATTACGGTTTTCAACCAATCTTGTGCATCCAATATGTGATTTTGAGTCATTTTGTGTCATTGGTTGAACATTTAGGTTATTTTCGTCCTCCCTAGGCTTATTCTAATCCAATTAGGGTTTTTAACCAATCTTGTGCATCCAATATGTGATTGTGTGTCATTGGTTGAACATTTAGGTCATTTTCGTCCTCCCTAGGCTTATTCTAATCCAATTAGGGTTTTTAACCAATCTTGTGCATCCAATATGTGATTTTGTGTCATTGGTTGCACATTTAGTTCATTTTCGTCCTCCCTAGGCTTATTCTAATCCAATTAGGGTTTTTAACCAATCATGTGCATCCAATATGTGATTTTGTGTCATTGGTTGAACATTTAGGTTATTTTGGTCCTCCCTATGCTTATTCTAATCCAATTAGGGTTTTTAACCAATCTTGTACATATAATAAGTGATTTTGTGTTATTGGTAATACAATTAGGTCATTTTCGTCCTCGCTAGGCTTATTCTAATCCAATTAGGGTTTTTTACCAATCTTGTGCATCCAATATGTCATTTTGTGTCATTGGTTGAACATTTAGGTCATTTTCGTCCTCCCTAGGCTTATTCTAATCCAATTAGGGTTTTTAACCAATCTTGTGCATCCAATATGTGATTTTGTGTCATTGGTTGCACATTTAGTTCATTTTCGTCCTCCCTAGGCTTATTCTAATCCAATTAGGGTTTTTAACCAATCATGTGCATCCAATATGTGATTTTGTGTCATTGGTTGAACATTTAGGTTATTTTGGTCCTCCCTATGCTTATTCTAATCCAATTAGGGTTTTTAACCAATCTTGTGCATATAATAAGTGATTTTGTGTCATTGGTAATTCAATTAGGTCATTTTCGTCCTCACTAGGCTTATTCAAATCCAATTAGGGTTTTTAACTAATCTTGTGCATCCAATATGTGATTTTGTGTCATTTTGTGTCATTTTGTGTCATTGGTTGAACATTTTGGTCATTTTCGTCCTCTCGAGGCTTATTCTAATCCATTTAGGGTTTTTAACCAATCTTGTGCATCCAATATGTGATTTGGTGTCATTGGTTGCACATTTAGGTCATTTTCGTCGTCCCTAGGCTTATTCTAATCCAATTAGGGTTTTTAACCTATCTTGTGCATATAATAAGTGATTTTGTGTTATTGGTAATCCAATTAGGTCATTTTCGTCCTCGCTAGGCTTATTCTAATCCAATTAGGGTTTTTAACCAATCTTGTGCATCCAATATGTGATTGTATGTCATTGGTTGAACATTTAGGTCATTTTCGTCCTCCCTAGGCTTATTCTAATCCAATTAGGGTTTTTAACCAATCTTGTGCATCCAATATGTGATTTTGTGTCATTGGTTGCACATTTAGTTCATTTTCGTCCTCCCTAGGCTTATTCTAATCCAATTAGGGTTTTTAACCAATCATGTGCATCCAATATGTGATTTTGTGTCATTGGTTGAACATTTAGGTTATTTTGGTCCTCCCTATGGTTATTCTAATCCAATTAGGGTTTTTAACCAATCTTGTACATATAATAAGTGATTTTGTGTTATTGGTAATACAATTAGGTCATTTTCGTTCTCGCTAGGCTTATTCTAATCCAATTAGGGTTTTTTACCAATTTTGTGCATCCAATATGTGATTTTGTGTCATTGGTTGAACATTTAGGTCATTTTCGTCCTCCCTAGGCTTATTCTAATCCAATTAGGGTTTTTAACCAATCTTGTGCATCCAATATGTGATTTTGTGTCATTGGTTGCACATTTAGTTCATTTTCGTCCTCCCTAGGCTTATTCTAATCCAATAAGGGTTTTTAACCAATCATGTGCATCCAATATGTGATTTTGTGTCATTGGTTGAACATTTAGGTTATTTTGGTCCTCCCTATGCTTATTCTAATCCAATTAGGGTTTTTAACCAATCTTGTACATATAATAAGTGATTTTGTGTTATTGGTAATACAATTAGGTCATTTTCGTCCTCGCTAGGCTTATTCTAATCCAATTAGGGTTTTTTACCAATCTTGTGCATCCAATATGTCATTTTGTGTCATTGGTTGAACATTTAGGTCATTTTCGTCCTCCCTAGGCTTATTCTAATCCAATTAGGGTTTTTAACCAATCTTGTGCATCCAATATGTGATTTTGTGTCATTGGTTGCACATTTAGTTCATTTTCGTCCTCCCTAGGCTTATTCTAATCCAATTAGGGTTTTTAACCAATCTTGTGCATCCAATATGTGATTTTGTGTCATTGGTTGAACATTTAGGTCATTTTCGTCCTCCCTAGGCTTATTCTAATCCAATTAGGGTTTTTAACCAATCTTGTGCATCCAATATGTGATTTTGTGTCATTGGTTGAACATTTAGGTCATTTTCGTCCTCCCTAGGCTTATTCTAATCCAATTAGGGTTTTAAACCAATCTTGTGCATCCAATATGTAATTTTGTGTGATTTTGTGTCATTGGTTGAACATTTAGGTCATTTTCGTCCTCCCTAGGCTTATTCTAATCCAATTAGGGTTTTTAACCAATCTTGTGCATCCAATATGTGATTTTGTGTCATTGGTTGAACATTTAGGTCATTTTCGTCCTCCCTAGGCTTATTCTAATCCAATTAGGGTTTTTAACCAATCTTGTGAATCCAATATGCGATTTTGTGTCATTGGTTGAACATTTAGGTCATTTTCGTCCTCCCTAGGCTTATTCTAATCCAATTAGGGTTTTTAACCAATCTTGTGCATCCAATATGTGATTTTGTGTCATTTTGTGTCATTGGTTAAACATTTAGGTCATATTCGTCCTCCCTAGGCTTATTCTAATCCAATTAGGGTTTTTAACCAATCTTGTGCATCCAATATGTGATTTTGTGTCATTGGTTGAACATTTAGGTCATTTTCGTCCTCCCTAGGCTTATTCTAATCCAATTAGGGTTTTTAACCAATCTTGTGCATCCAATATGTGATTTTGTGTCATTGGTTGAACATTTAGGTCATTTTCGTCCTCCCTAGGCTTATTCTAATCCAATTAGGGTTTTTAACCAATCTTGTGCATCCAATATGTGATTTTCTGTCATTGGTTGAACATTTAGGTCATTTTCGTCCTCCCTAGGCATATTCTAATCCAATTAGGGTTTTTAACCAATCTTGTGCATCCAATATGTGATTTTGTGTCATTGGTTGAACATTTAGGTCATTTTCGTCCTCCCTAGGCTTATTCTAATCCAATTAGGGTTTTTAACCAATCTTGTGCATCCAAATGTGATTTTGTGTCATTTTGTGTCATTGGTTGAACATTTAGGTCATTTTCATCCTCCCTAGGCTTATTCTAATCCAATTAGGGTTTTTAACCAATCTTGTGCATCCAATATGTGATTTTGTGTCATTGGTTGAACATTTAGGTCATTTTCGTCCTCCCTAGGCTTATTTTAATCCAATTAGGTTTTTTAACCAATCTTGTGCATCCAATATGTGATTTTGTGTCTTTTTGTGTCATTGGTTGAACATTTAGGTCATTTTCGTCCTCCCTAGGCTTATTCTAATCCAATTAGGGTTTTTAACCAATCTTGTGCATCCAATATGTGATTTTGTGTCATTGGTTGAACATTTAGGTCATTTTCGTCCTCCCTAGGCTTATTCTAATCCAATTAGGGTTTTTAACCAATCTTGTGCATCCAATATGTGATTTTGTGACATTGGTTGAACATTTAGGTCATTTTCGTCCTCCCTAGGCTTATTCTAATCCAATTAGGGTTTTTAACCAATCTTGTGCATCCAATATGTGATTTTGTGTCATTGGTTGAACATTTAGGTCATTTTCGTCCCCCCTAGGCTTATTCTAATCCAATTAGGGTTTTTAACCAATCTTGTGCATCCAATATGTGATTTTGTGTCATTGGTTGAACATTTAGGTCATTTTCGTCCTCCCTAGGCTTATTCTAATCCAATTAGGGTTTTTAACCAATCTTGTGCATCCAATATGTGATTTTGTGTCATTGGTTGAACATTTAGGTCATTTTCGTCCTCCCTAGGCTTATTCTAATCCAATTAGGGTTTTTAACCAATCTTGTGCATCCAATACGTGATTTTGTGTCATTGGTTGAACATTTAGGTCATTTTTGTCCTCCCTAGGCTTATTCTAATCCAATTAGGGTTTTTAACCAATCTTGTACATCCAATATGTGATTTTGTATCATTGGTTGATTATTTATGTCATTTTCGTCGTCCCTAGGCTTATTCTAATCCAACTACGGTTTTTAACCAATCTTGTGCATCCAATATGTGATTTTGTGTCATTTTGTGTCATTGGTTGAACATTTAGGTCATTTTCGTCCTCCCTAGGCTTATTCTAATCCAATTAGGGTTTTTAACCAATCTTGTGCATCCAATAAGTGATTTTGTGTCATTTTATGTCATTGGTTGAACATTTAGGTCATTTTCGTCCTCCCTAGGCTTATTCTAATCCAATTAGGGTTTTTAACCAATCTTGTGCATCCAATATGTGATTTTGTGTCATTGGTTGAACATTTAGGTCATTTTCGTCCTCCCTAGGCTTATTCTAATCCAATTAGGGTTTTTAACCAAGCTTGTGCATCCAATATGTGATTTGGTGTCATTGGTTGAACATGTAGGTCATTTTCGTCCTCCCTAGGCTTGTTCTAATCCAATTACGGTTTTCAACCAATCTTGTGCATCCAATATGTGATTTTGAGTCATTTTGTGTCATTGGTTGAACATTTAGGTTATTTTCGTCCTCCCTAGGCTTATTCTAATCCAATTAGGGTTTTTAACCAATCTTGTGCATCCAATATGTGATTGTGTGTCATTGGTTGAACATTTAGGTCATTTTCGTCCTCCCTAGGCTTATTCTAATCCAATTAGGGTTTTTAACCAATCTTGTGCATCCAATATGTGATTTTGTGTCATTGGTTGCACATTTAGTTCATTTTCGTCCTCCCTAGGCTTATTCTAATCCAATTAGGGTTTTTAACCAATCATGTGCATCCAATATGTGATTTTGTGTCATTGGTTGAACATTTAGGTTATTTTGGTCCTCCCTATGCTTATTCTAATCCAATTAGGGTTTTTAACCAATCTTGTACATATAATAAGTGATTTTGTGTTATTGGTAATACAATTAGGTCATTTTCGTCCTCGCTAGGCTTATTCTAATCCAATTAGGGTTTTTTACCAATCTTGTGCATCCAATATGTGATTTTGTGTCATTGGTTGAACATTTAGGTCATTTTCTTTCCTCCCTAGGCTTATTCTAATCCAATTAGGGTTTTTAACCAATCTTGTGCATCCAATATGTGATTTTGTGTCATTGGTTGCACATTAGGTCATTTTCGTCCTCCCTAGGCTTATTCTAATCCAATTAGGGTTTTTAATCAATCTTGTGCATATAATAAGTGATTTTGTGTCATTGGTAATTCAATTAGGTCATTTTCGTCCTCACTAGGCTTATTCAAATCCAATTAGGGTTTTTAACTAATCTTGTGCATCCAATATGTGATTTTGTGTCATTGGTTGAACATTTTGGTCATGTTCGTCCTCTCGAGGCTTATTCTAATCCATTTAGGGTTTTTAACCAATCTTGTGCATCCAATATGTGATTTGGTGTCATTGGTTGGACATTTAGGTCATTTTCGTCCTCCCTAGGCTTATTCTAATCCAATTAGGGTTTTTAACCTATCTTGTGCATCCAATATGTGATTTTGTGTCATTTCTAATCCAATTAGGTCATTTTCGTCCTCGCTAAACTTATTCTAATCCAATTAGGGTTTTTAACCAATCTTGTGCATCCAATATGTGATTTTGTGTCATTGGTTGCACATGTAGTTCATTTTCGTCCTCCCTAGGCTTATTCTAATCCAATAAGGGTTTTTAACCAATCATGTGCATCCAATATGTGATTTTGTGTCATTGGTTGAACATTTAGGTTATTTTGGTCCTCCCTATGCTTATTCTAATCCAATTAGGGTTTTTAACCAATCTTGTACATATAATAAGTGATTTTGTGTTATTGGTAATACAATTAGGTTATTTTCGTCCTCGCTAGGCTTATTCTAATCCAATTAGGGTTTTTTACCAATCTTGTGCATCCAATATGTGATTTTGTGTCATTGGTTGAACATTTAGGTCATTTTCGTCCTCCCTAGGCTTATTCTAATCCAATTAGGGTTTTTAACCAATCTTGTGCATCCAATATGTGATTTTGTGTCATTGGTTGCACATTTCGGTCATTTTCATCCTCCCTAGGCGTATTCTAATCCAATTAGGGTTTTTAACCAATCTTGTGCATATAATAAGTGATTTTTTGTCATTGGTAATCCAATAAGTTCATTTTCTTCCTCGCTAGACTTATTCTAATCCAATTAGGGTTTTTAACCAATCTTGTGCATCCAATATGTGATTTTGTGTCATTGGTTGAACATTTAGGTCATTTTCGTCCTCCCTAGGCTTATTCTAATCCAATTAGGGTTTTTAACGAATCTTGTGCATCCAATATGTGATTTTGTGTCATTGGTTGCACATTTAGGTCATTTTCGTCCTCACTAGGCTTATTCAAATCCAATTAGGGTTTTTAACTAATCTTGTGCATCCAATATGTGATTTTGTGTCATTGGTTGAACATTTTGGTCATGTTCGTCCTCTCGAGGCTTATTCTAATCCATTTAGGGTTTTTAACCAATCTTGTGCATCCAATATGTGATTTGGTGTCATTGGTTGGACATTTAGGTCATTTTCGTCCTCCCTAGGCTTATTCTAATCCAATTAGGGTTTTTAACCTATCTTGTGCATCCAATATGTGATTTTGTGTCATTTCTAATCCAATTAGGTCATTTTCGTCCTCGCTAAACTTATTCTAATCCAATTAGGGTTTTTAACCAATCTTGTGCATCCAATATGTGATTTTGTGTCATTGGTTGCACATGTAGTTCATTTTCGTCCTCCCTAGGCTTATTCTAATCCAATAAGGGTTTTTAACCAATCATGTGCATCCAATATGTGATTTTGTGTCATTGGTTGAACATTTAGGTTATTTTGGTCCTCCCTATGCTTATTCTAATCCAATTAGGGTTTTTAACCAATCTTGTACATATAATAAGTGATTTTGTGTTATTGGTAATACAATTAGGTCATTTTCGTCCTCGCTAGGCTTATTCTAATCCAATTAGGGTTTTTTACCAATCTTGTGCATCCAATATGTCATTTTGTGTCATTGGTTGAACATTTAGGTCATTTTCGTCCTCCCTAGGCTTATTCTAATCCAATTAGGGTTTTTAACCAATCTTGTGCATCCAATATGTGATTTTGTGTCATTGGTTGCACATTTAGTTCATTTTCGTCCTCCCTAGGCTTATTCTAATCCAATTAGGGTTTTTAACCAATCATGTGCATCCAATATGTGATTTTGTGTCATTGGTTGAACATTTAGGTTATTTTGGTCCTCCCTATGCTTATTCTAATCCAATTAGGGTTTTTAACCAATCTTGTACATATAATAAGTGATTTTGTGTTATTGGTAATACAATTAGGTCATTTTCGTCCTCGCTAGGCTTATTCTAATCCAATTAGGGTTTTTAACCAATCTTGTGCATCCAATATGTGATTGTATGTCATTGGTTGAACATTTAGGTCATTTTCGTCCTCCCTAGGCTTATTCTAATCCAATTAGGGTTTTTAACCAATCTTGTGCATCCAATATGTGATTTTGTGTCATTGGTTGCACATTTAGTTCATTTTCGTCCTCCCTAGGCTTATTCTAATCCAATTAGGGTTTTCAACCAATCTTGTGCATCCAATATGTGATTTTGTGTCATTTTGTGTCATTGGTTGAACATTTAGGTCATTTTCGTCCTCCCAATGCTTATTCTTCTCCAATTAGGGTTTTCAACCAATCTTGTGCATCCAATATGTGATTTTGTGTCATTTTGTGTCAATGGTTGAAAATTTAGGTCATTTTCGTCCTCCCAATGCTTATTCTACTCCAATTAGGGTTTTCAACCAATCTTGTGCATCCAATATGTGATTTTGTGTCATTTTGTGTCATTGGTTGCACATTTAGGTCATTTTCGTCCTCCCTAGGCTTATTCTAATCCAATTAGGGTTTTTAACCAATCTTGTGCATCCAATATGTGATTTTGTGTCATTTTGTGTCATTGGTTGAACATTTAGGTCATTTTCGACCTCGCTAGGCATATTCTAATCCAATTAGGGTTTTTAACCAATCTTGTGCATCCAATATGTGATTTTGTGTCATTGGTTGAACATTTAGGTCATTTTCGTCCTCCCTAGGCTTATTCTAATCCAATTAGGGTTTTTAACCAATCTTGTGCATCCAATATGTGATTTTGTGTCAGTTTGTGTCATTGGTTCAACTTTTAGGTCATTTTCGTCATCCCTAGGCTTATTCTAATCCAATTAGGTTTTAACCAATCTTGTGCATCCAATATGTGATTTGGTGTCATTTTGTGTCATATGTTCAACTTTTAGGTCATTTTCGTCCTCCTAGGCTTATTCTAATCCAATTAGGGTTTTTAACCAATCTTGTGCATCCAATATGTGATTTTGTGTCATTTTGTGTCATTGGTTGAACATTTAGGTCATTTTCGTCCTCCCTAGGCTTATTCTAATCCAATTAGGGTTTTTAACCAATCTTGTGCATCCAATATGTGATTTTACGTCATTGGTTGAACATTTAGGTCATTTTCGTCCTCCCTAGGCTTATTCTAATCCAATTAGGGTTTTTAACCAATCTTGTGCATCCAATATGTGATTTTGTGTCATTGGTTGAACATTTAGGTCATTTTCGTCGTCCCTAGGCTTATTCTAATCCAATTAGGGTTTTTAACCAATCATGTGCATCCAATATGTGATTTATTGTCATTGGTTGAACATTTAGGTCATTTTCGTCCTCCCTAGGCTTATTCTAATCCAATTAGGGTTTTTAACCAATCTTGTGCATCCAATATGTGATTTTGTGTCATTGGTTGAACATTTAGGTCATTTTCGTCCTCCCTAGGCTTATTCTAATCCAATTAGGGTTTTTAACCAATCTTGTGCATCCAATATGTGATTTTGTGTCATTGGTTGAACATTTAGGTCATTTTGGTGCTCCCTAGACTTATTCTAATCCAATTAGGGTTTTTAACCAATCTTGTGCATCCAATATGTGATTTTGTGTCATTGGTTGCACATTTAGGTCATTTTCGTCCTCCCTAGGCTTATTCTAATCCAATTAGGGTTTTTAACCAATGTTGTGCATCCAATATGTGATTTTGTGTCATTGGTTGCACATTTAGGTCATTTTCGTCCTCCCTAGGCTTATTCTAATCCAATTAGGGTTTTTAACCAATCTTGTGCATATAATAAGTGATTTTGTGTCATTGGTAATTCAATTAGGTCATTTTCGTCCTCACTATGCTTATTCAAATCCAATTAGGATTTTTAACCAATCTTGTGCATCCAATCTGTGATTTTGTGTCATTTTGTGTCATTGGTTGAACATTTAGGTCATTTTCGTCCTCCCTAGGCTTATTCTAATCCAATTAGGGTTTTTAACCAATCTTGTGCATATAATAACTGATTTTGTGTCATTGGTAATCCAATTATGTCATTTTCATCCTCGTTAGGCTTATTCTAATCCATTTAGGGTTTTTAACCCATCTTATGCATCCAATATGTGATTTTGTGTCATTTTGTGTCATTGGTTGAACATTTAGGTCATTTTCGTCCTCCCTAGGCTTATTCTAATCCAATTTGGGTTTTTAACCAATCTTGTGCATCCAATATGTGATTTGGTGTCATTGGTTGCACATTTAGGTCATTTTTGTCCTACCTAGCCTTATTCTAATCCAATTAGGGTTTTTAACCAATCTTGTGCATCCAATATGTGATTTTGTGTCATTTTGTGTCATTGGTTGAACATTTAGGTCATTTTCGTCCTCCCTAGGCTTATTCTAATCCAATTAGGGTTTTTAACCAATCTTGTGCATATAATAACTGATTTTGTGTCATTGGTAATCCAATTATGTCATTTTCATCCTCGTTAGGCTTATTCTAATCCAATTAGGGTTTTTAACCCATCTTATGCATCCAATATGTGATTTTGTGTCATTTTGTGTCATTGGTTGAACATTTAGGTCATTTTCGTCCTCCCTAGGCTTATTCTAATCCAATTAGGGTTTTTAACCAATCTTGTGCATCCAATATGTGATTTTGTGTCATTGGTTGCACATTTAGGTCATTTTCGCCCTCCCTAGGCTTATTCTAATCCAATTAGGGTTTTTAACCAATCTTGTGCATATAATAAGTGATTTTGTGTCATTGGTAATTCAATTAGGTCATTTTCGTCCTCACTAGGCTTATTCAAATCCAATTAGGGTTTTTAACTAATCTTGTGCATCCAATATGTGATTTTGTGTCATTTTGTGTCATTTTGTGTCATTGGTTGAAAATTTTGGTCATTTTCGTCCTCTCGAGGCTTATTCTAATCCATTTAGGGTTTTTAACCAATCTTGTGCATCCAATATGTGATTTGGTGTCATTGGTTGCACATTTAGGTCATTTTCGTCGTCCCTAGGCTTATTCTAATCCAATTAGGGTGTTTAACCTATCTTGTGCATATAATAAGTGATTTTGTGTTATTGGTAATCCAATTAGGTCATTTTCGTCCTCGCTAGGCTTATTCTAATCCAATTAGGGTTTTTAACCAATCTTGTGCATCCAATATGTGATTGTATGTCATTGGTTGAACATTTAGGTCATTTTCGTCCTCCCTAGGCTTATTCTAATCCAATTAGGGTTTTTAACCAATCTTGTGCATCCAATATGTGATTTTGTGTCATTGGTTGCACATTTAGTTCATTTTCGTCCTCCCTAGGCTTATTCTAATCCAATTAGGGTTTTTAACCAATCATGTGCATCCAATATGTGATTTTGTGTCATTGGTTGAACATTTAGGTTATTTTGGTCCTCCCTATGCTTATTCTAATCCAATTAGGGTTTTTAACCAATCTTGTACATATAATAAGTGATTTTGTGTTATTGGTAATACAATTAGGTCCTTTTCGTCCTCGCTAGGCTTATTCTAATCCAATTAGGGTTTTTTACCAATCTTGTGCATCCAATATGTCATTTTGTGTCATTGGATGAACATTTAGGTCATTTTCGTCCTCCCTATGTTTATTCTAATCCAATTAGGGTTTTTAACCAATCTTGTGCATCCAATATGTGATTTTGTGTCATTGGTTGCACATTTAGGTCATTTTCGTCCTCCCTAGGCTTATTCTAATCCAATTAGGGTTTTTAACCATTCTTGTGCATCCAATATGTGACTTTGTGTCATTGGTTGAACATTTAGGTCATATTGGTCCTCCCTAGGCTTATTCTAATCCAATTAGGGTTTTTAACCAATCTTGTGCATCCAATATGTGATTTTGTGTCATTGGTTGCACATTTAGGTCATTTACGTCCTCCCTAGGCTTATTCTGATCCAATTAGGAGTTTTATCCAATCTTGTGCATCCCATATGTGATTTTGTGTCAAATTGTGTCATTGGTTGCACATTTAGGTCATTTTGGTCCTCCCTACGCTTA
>JBBPBQ010000006.1:6410489-6439500 GCA_037974755.1 Cicer yamashitae | reverse complement strand
GTGTCATTGGTTGCACATTTAGGTCATTTTCGTCGTCCCTAGGCTTATTCTAATCCAATTAGGGTTTTTAACCTATCTTGTGCATATAATAAGTGATTTTGTGTTATTGGTAATCCAATTAGGTCATTTTCGTCCTCGCTAGGCTTATTCTAATCCAATTAGGGTTTTTAACCAATCTTGTGCATCCAATATGTGATTGTATGTCATTGGTTGAACATTTAGGTCATTTTCGTCCTCCCTAGGCTTATTCTAATCCAATTAGGGTTTTTAACCAATCTTGTGCATCCAATATGTGATTTTGTGTCATTGGTTGCACATTTAGTTCATTTTCGTCCTCCCTAGGCTTATTCTAATCCAATTAGGGTTTTTAACCAATCATGTGCATCCAATATGTGATTTTGTGTCATTGGTTGAACATTTAGGTTATTTTGGTCCTCCCTATGGTTATTCTAATCCAATTAGGGTTTTTAACCAATCTTGTACATATAATAAGTTATTTTGTGTTATTGGTAATACAATTAGGTCATTTTCGTCCTCGCTAGGCTTATTCTAATCCAATTAGGGTTTTTTACCAATCTTGTGCATCCAATATGTGATTTTGTGTCATTTGTTGAACATTTAGGTCATTTTCGTCCTCCCTAGGCTTATTCTAATCCAATTAGGGTTTTTAACCAATCTTGTGCATCCAATATGTGATTTTGTGTCATTGGTTGCACATTAGGTCATTTTCGTCCTCCCTAGGCTTATTCTAATCCAATTAGGGTTTTTAATCAATCTTGTGCATATTATAAGTGATTTTGTGTCATTGGTAATTCAATTAGGTCATTTTCGTCCTCACTAGGCTTATTCAAATCCAATTAGGGTTTTTAACTAATCTTGTGCATCCAATATGTGATTTTGTGTCATTGGTTGAACATTTTGGTCATGTTCGTCCTCTCGAGGCTTATTCTAATCCATTTAGGGTTTTTAACCAATCTTGTGCATCCAATATGTGATTTGGTGTCATTGGTTGGACATTTAGGTCATTTTCGTCCTCCCTAGGCTTATTCTAATCCAATTAGGGTTTTTAACCAATCTTGTGCATCCAATATGTGATTTTGTGTCATTTTGTCTCATTGGTTGAACATTTAGGTCATTTTCGTCCTCCCTAGGCTTATTCTAATCCAATTAGGATTTTTAACCAATCTTGTGCATCCATTATGTGATTTTGTGTCATTATGTGTCATTGGTTGAACATTTAGGTCATTTTCGTCCTCCCTAGGCTTATTCTAATCCAATTAGGGTTTTTAACCAATCTTGTGCATCCAATATGTGATTTTGTGTCATTGGTTGAGAATTTAGGTCATTTTCGTCCTCCCTAGGCTTATTCTAATCCAATTAGGGTTTTTAACCAATCTTGTGCATCCAATATGTGATTTTGTGTCATTGGTTGAACATTTAGGTCATTTTCGTCCTCCCTAGGCTTATTCTAATCCAATTAGGGTTTTTAACCAATCTTGTGCATCCAATATGTGATTTTTTGTCGTTGGTTGCACATTTAGGTCATTTTTGTCCTCCCTAGGCTTATTCTAATCCAATTAGGGTTTTTAACCAATCTTGTGCATATAATAAGTGATTTTCTGTCATCGGTAATCCAATTAGGTGATTTTCGTCCTCGCTAGGCTTATTCTAATCCAATTAGGGTTTTTAACCAATCTTGTGCATCCAATATGTGATTTTGTGTCATTGGTTGCACATTTAGGTCATTTTCGTCCTCCCTAGGCTTATTCTAATCCAATTAGGGTTTTTAACCAATCTTGTGCATCCAATATGTGATTTTGAGTCATTGGTTGCACATTTAGGTCATTTTCGTCCTCCCTAGGCTTATTCTAATCAAATTAGGGTTTTTAACCAATCTTGTGCATATAATAACTGATTTTGTGTCATTGGTAATCCAATTATGTCATTTTCATCCTCTTTAGGCTTATTCTAATCCAATTAGGGTTTTTAACCAATCTTATGCATCCAATATGTGATTTTGTGTCATTTTGTGTCATTGGTTGAACATTTAAGTTATTTTCGTCCTCCCTAGGCTTAATCTAATCCAATTAGGGTTTTTAACCAATCTTGTGCATCCAATATGTGATTTTGTGTCATTGGTTGCACATTTAGGTCATTTTCGTCCTCCCTAGGCTTATTCTAATCCAATTAGGGTTTTTAACCAATCTGGTGCATATAATAAGTGATTTTTTGTCATTGGTAATCCAATAAGTTGATTTTCTTCCTCGCTAGACTTATTCTAATCCAATTAGGGTTTTTAACCAATCTTGTGCATCCAATATGTGACTTTGTGTCATTGGTTGAACATTTAGGTCATTTTGGTCCTCCCTAGGCTTATTCTAATCCAATTAGGGTTTTTAACCAATCTTATGCATCCAATATGTGATTTTGTGTCATTGGCTGCACATTTAGGTCATTTTCGTCCTCCCTAGGCTTATTCTAATCCAATTACGGTTTTTAACCAATCTTGTGCATCCAATATGTGTTTTTGTGTCATTGGTTGAACATTTAGGTCATTTTCGTCCTCCCCAGGCTTATTCTAATCCACTTAGGATTTTTATCCAATCTTGTGCATCCAATATGTGATTTTGTGTCAATTTGTGTCATTGGTTGAACATTTAGGTCATTTTCGTCCTCCCTAGGCTTATTCTAATCCAATTAGGGTTTTTAACCAATCTTGTGCATCCAATATGTGATTTTGTGTCATTGGTTGCACATTTAGGTCATTTTCGTCCTCCCTAGGCTTATTCTAATCCAATTAGGGTTTTTAACCAATCTTGTGCATATAATAAGTGATTTTGTGTCATTGGTAATCCAATAAGTTCATTTTCGTCCTCGCTAGACTTATTCTTATCCAATTAGGGTTTTTAACCAATCTTGTGCATCCAATATGTGACTTTGTGTCATTGGTTGAAAATTTAGGTCATTTATGTCCTCCCTAGGCTTATTCTAATCCAATTAGGGTTTTTAACCAATCTTGTGCATCCAATATGTGATTTTGTGTCATTGGTTGCACATTTAGGTCATTTTCGTCCTCCCTAGGCTTATTCTAATCGAATTAGGGTTTTTAACCAATCTTGTGCATATAATAAGTGATTTTATGTCATTGGTAATCCAATTAGGTCATTTTCGTCCTCGCTAGGCTTATTCTAATCCAATTAGGGTTTTTAACCAATCTTATGCATCCAATATGTGATTTTGTGTCATTTTGTGTCATTGGTTGAACATTTAGGTCATTTTCGTCCTCCCTAGGCTTATTTTAAACAAATTTGGGTTTTTAACCAATCTTGTGCATCCAATATGTGATTTTGTGTCATTGGTTGCACATTTAGGTCATTTTCGTCCTCCCTAGGCTTATTCTAATCCAATTAGGGTTTTTAACCAATCTTGTGCATCCAATATGTGATTTTGTGTCATTGGTTGAACATTTAGGTCATTTTGGTCGTCCCTATGCTTATTCTAATCCAATTAGGGTTTTTAACCAATCTTGTGCATCCAATATGTGATTTTGTGTCATTGGTTGCACATTTAGGTCATTTTCGTCCTCCCTAGGCTTATTGTAATCCAATTAGAGTTTTTAACCAATCTTGTGCATCCAATATGTGATTTTGTGTCATTGGTTGAACATTTAGGTCAATTTCGTCCTCCCTAGGCTTATTCTAATCCAATTAGGGTTTTTAACCAATCTTGTGCATCCAATATGTGATTTTGTTTCATTTTGTGTCATTGGTTTAACATTTAGGTCATTTTCGTCCTCCCTAGGCTTATTCTAATCCAATTAGGGTTTTTAACCAATCTTGTGCATCCAATATGTGATTTTGTGTCATTGGTTGCACATTTAGGTCATTTTGGTCGTCCCTATGCTAATTCTAATCCAATTAGGGTTTTTAACCAATCTTGTGCATCCAATATGTGATTTTGTGTCATTGGTTGCAAATTTAGGTCATTTTCGTCCTCCCTAGGCTTATTGTAATCCAATTAGAGTTTTTAACCAATCTTGTGCATCCAATATGTGATTTTGTGTCATTTGTAATCCAATTAGGTCATTTTCGTCCTCGCTAAACTTATTCTAATCCAATTAGGGTTTTTAACCAATCTTGTGCATCCAATATGTGATTTTGTGTCATTGGTTGCACATTTAGGTCATTTTCGTCCTCCCTAGGCTTATTCTAATCCAATTAGGGTTTTTAAGCAATCTTGTGCATCCAATATGTGATTTTGTGTCATTTTGTGTCATTGGTTGAACATTTAGGTCATTTTCGTCCTCCCTAGGCTTATTCTAATCCAATTAGGGTTTTTAACCAATCTTGTGCATCCAATCTGTGATTTTGTGTCATTTTGTGTCATTGGTTGAACATTTAGGTCATTTTCGTCCTCCCTAGGCTTATTCTAATCCAATTAGGGTTTTTAACCAATCTTGTGCATATAATAACTGATTTTGTGTCATTGGTAATCCAATTATGTCATTTTCATCCTCGTTAGGCTTATTCTAATCCAATTAGGGTTTTTAACCCATCTTATGCATCCAATATGTGATTTTGTGTCATTTTGTGTCATTGGTTGAACATTTAGGTCATTTTCGTCCTCCCTAGGCTTATTCTAATCCAATTAGGGTTTTTAACCAATCTTGTGCATCCAATATGTGATTTTGTGTCATTGGTTGCACATTTAGGTCATTTTCGCCCTCCCTAGGCTTATTCTAATCCAATTAGGGTTTTTAACCAATCTTGTGCATATAATAAGTGATTTTGTGTCATTGGTAATTCAATTAGGTCATTTTCGTCCTCACTAGGCTTATTCAAATCCAATTAGGGTTTTTAACTAATCTTGTGCATCCAATATGTGATTTTGTGTCATTTTGTGTCATTTTGTGTCATTGGTTGAAAATTTTGGTCATTTTCGTCCTCTCGAGGCTTATTCTAATCCATTTAGGGTTTTTAACCAATCTTGTGCATCCAATATGTGATTTGGTGTCATTGGTTGCACATTTAGGTCATTTTCGTCGTCCCTAGGCTTATTCTAATCCAATTAGGGTGTTTAACCTATCTTGTGCATATAATAAGTGATTTTGTGTTATTGGTAATCCAATTAGGTCATTTTCGTCCTCGCTAGGCTTATTCTAATCCAATTAGGGTTTTTAACCAATCTTATGCATCCAATATGTGATTGTATGTCATTGGTTGAACATTTAGGTCATTTTCGTCCTCCCTAGGCTTATTCTAATCCAATTAGGGTTTTTAACCAATCTTGTGCATCCAATATGTGATTTTGTGTCATTGGTTGCACATTTAGTTCATTTTCGTCCTCCCTAGGCTTATTCTAATCCAATTAGGGTTTTTAACCAATCATGTGCATCCAATATGTGATTTTGTGTCATTGGTTGAACATTTAGGTTATTTTGGTCCTCCCTATGCTTATTCTAATCCAATTAGGGTTTTTAACCAATCTTGTACATATAATAAGTGATTTTGTGTTATTGGTAATACAATTAGGTCATTTTCGTCCTCGCTAGGCTTATTCTAATCCAATTAGGGTTTTTTACCAATCTTGTGCATCCAATATGTGATTTTGTGTCATTGGTTGAACATTTAGGTCATTTTCTTTCCTCCCTAGGCTTATTCTAATCCAATTAGGGTTTTTAACCAATCTTGTGCATCCAATATGTGATTTTGTGTCATTGGTTGCACATTAGGTCATTTTCGTCCTCCCTAGGCTTATTCTAATCCAATTAGGGTTTTTAATCAATCTTGTGCATATAATAAGTGATTTTGTGTCATTGGTAATTCAATTAGGTCATTTTCGTCCTCACTAGGCTTATTCAAATCCAATTAGGGTTTTTAACTAATCTTGTGCATCCAATATGTGATTTTGTGTCATTGGTTGAACATTTTGGTCATGTTCGTCCTCTCGAGGCTTATTCTAATCCATTTAGGGTTTTTAACCAATCTTGTGCATCCAATATGTGATTTGGTGTCATTGGTTGGACATTTAGGTCATTTTCGTCCTCCCTAGGCTTATTCTAATCCAATTAGGGTTTTTAACCTATCTTGTGCATCCAATATGTGATTTTGTGTCATTTCTAATCCAATTAGGTCATTTTCGTCCTCGCTAAACTTATTCTAATCCAATTAGGGTTTTTAACCAATCTTGTGCATCCAATATGTGATTTTGTGTCATTGGTTGAACATTTTGGTCATTTTGGTCGTCCCTATGCTTATTCTAATCCAATTAGGGTTTTTAACCAATCTTGTGCATCCAATATGTGATTTTGTGTCATTGGTTACACATTTAGGTCATTTTCGTCCTCCCTAGGCTTATTCTAATCCAATTAGGATTTTTAACCAATCTTGTGCATCCAATATGTGACTTTGTGTCATTTGTTGAACATTTAGGTCATTTTGGTGCTCCCTAGACTTATTCTAATCCAATTAGGGTTTTTAACCAATCTTGTGCATCCAATATGTGATTTTGTGTCATTGGTTGCACATTTAGGTCATTTTCGTCCTCCCTAGGCTTATTCTAATCCAATTAGGGTTTTTAACCAATCTTGTGCATCCAATATGTGATTTTGAGTCATTGGTTGCACATTTAGGTCATTTTCGTCCTCCCTAGGCTTATTCTAATCCAATTAGGGTTTTTAACCAATCTTGTGCATATAATAACTGATTTTGTGTCATTGGTAATCCAATTATGTCATTTTCATCCTCGTTACGCTTATTCTAATTCAATTAGGGTTTTTAACCAATCTTATGCATCCAATATGTGATTTTGTGTCATTTTGTGTCATTGGTTGAACATTTAAGTTATTTTCGTCCTCCCTAGGCTTAATCTAATCCAATTAGGGTTTTTAACCAATCTTGTGCATCCAATATGTGATTTTGTGTCATTGGTTGCACATTTAGGTCATTTTCGTCCTCCCTAGGCTTATTCTAATCCAATTAGGGTTTTTAACCAATCTTGTGCATCCAATATGTGATTTTGTGTCATTGGTTGAACATTTAGGTCATTTTCGTCGTCCCCAGGCTTATTCTAATCCAATTAGGATTTTAATCCATTGTTGTGCATCCCATATGCGATTTTGTGTCATTGGTTGAACATTTAGGTCATTTTCGTCCTCCCTAGGCTTATTCTAATCCAATTAGGGTTTTTAACCAATCTTGTGCATCCAATATGTGATTTTGTGTCATTGGTTGCACATTTAGTTCATTTTCGTCCTCCCTAGGCTTATTCTAATCCAATAAGGGTTTTTAACCAATCATGTGCATCCAATATGTGATTTTGTGTCATTGGTTGAACATTTAGGTTATTTTGGTCCTCCCTATGCTTATTCTAATCCAATTAGGGTTTTTAACCAATCTTGTACATATAATAAGTGATTTTGTGTTATTGGTAATACAATTAGGTCATTTTCGTCCTCGCTAGGCTTATTCTAATCCAATTAGGGTTTTTTACCAATCTTGTGCATCCAATATGTCATTTTGTGTCATTGGTTGAACATTTAGGTCATTTTCGTCCTCCCTAGGCTTATTCTAATCCAATTAGGGTTTTTAACCAATCTTGTGCATCCAATATGTGATTTTGTGTCATTGGTTGCACATTTAGTTCATTTTCGTCCTCCCTAGGCTTATTCTAATCCAATTAGGGTTTTTAACCAATCATGTGCATCCAATATGTGATTTTGTGTCATTGGTTGAACATTTAGGTTATTTTGGTCCTCCCTATGCTTATTCTAATCCAATTAGGGTTTTTAACCAATCTTGTGCATATAATAAGTGATTTTGTGTCATTGGTAATTCAATTAGGTCATTTTCGTCCTCACTAGGCTTATTCAAATCCAATTAGGGTTTTTAACTAATCTTGTGCATCCAATATGTGATTTTGTGTCATTTTGTGTCATTTTGTGTCATTGGTTGAACATTTTGGTCATTTTCGTCCTCTCGAGGCTTATTCTAATCCATTTAGGGTTTTTAACCAATCTTGTGCATCCAATATGTGATTTGGTGTCATTGGTTGCACATTTAGGTCATTTTCGTCGTCCCTAGGCTTATTCTAATCCAATTAGGGTTTTTAACCTATCTTGTGCATATAATAAGTGATTTTGTGTTATTGGTAATCCAATTAGGTCATTTTCGTCCTCGCTAGGCTTATTCTAATCCAATTAGGGTTTTTAACCAATCTTGTGCATCCAATATGTGATTGTATGTCATTGGTTGAACATTTAGGTCATTTTCGTCCTCCCTAGGCTTATTCTAATCCAATTAGGGTTTTTAACCAATCTTGTGCATCCAATATGTGATTTTGGGTCATTGGTTGCACATTTAGGTCATTTTCGTCCTCCCTAGGCTTATTCTAATCCAATTAGGGTTTTTAACCAATCTTGTGCATCCAATATGTGACTTTGTGTCATTGGTTGAACATTTAGGTCATTTTGGTACTCCCTAGGATTATTCTAATCCAATTAGGGTTTTTAAGCAATCTTGTGCATCCAATATGTGATTTTGTGTCATTGGTTGCAGATTTAGGTCATTTTCATCCTCCCTAGGCTTATTTTAATCCAATTAGGGGTTTTAACCAATCTTGGGCATCCAATATGTGATTTTGTGTCAATTGTTAAACATTTAGGTCATTTTCGTCCTCCCCAGGTTTATTCTAATCCAATTAGGATTTTTATCCAATCTTGTGCATCCCATATGTGATTTTGTGTCAAATTGTGTCATTGGTTGCACATTTAGGTCATTTTGGTCCTCCCTACGCTTATTCTAATCCAATTAGGGTTTTTAACCAATCTTGTTCATATAATAAGTGATTTTGTGTCATTTGTAATCCAGTTAGGTCATTTTTGTCCTCGTTAAACTTATTCTAATCCAATTAGGGTTTTTAACCAATCTTGTTCATATAAGAAGTGATCTTGTGTCATTTGTAATCCAATTAGGTCATTTTCGTCCTCGCTAAACTTATTCTAATTTAATTAGGGTTTTTAACCAATCATGTGCATCCAATATGTGATTTTGTGTCATTGGTTGAACATTTAGGTTATTTTGGTCCACCCTATGCTTATTCTAATCCAATTAGGGTTTTTAACCAATCTTGTGCATATAATAAGTGATTTTGTGTTATTGGTAATACAATTAGGTCATTTTCGTCCTCGCTAGGCTTATTCTAATCCAATTAGGGTTTTTTACCAATCTTGTGCATCCAATATGTGATTTTGTGTCATTGGTTGAACATTTAGGTCATTTTCGTCCTCCCTAGGCTTATTCTAATCCAATTAGGGTTTTTAACCAATCTTGTGCATCCAATATGTGATTTTGTGTCATTGGTTGCACATTTAGGTCATTTTCGTCCTCCCTAGGCTTATTCTAATCTAATTAGGGTTTTTAACCAATCTTGTGTATCCAATATGTGATTTAGTGTCATTTTGTGTCATTGGTTGAACATTTAGGTCATTTTCGTCCTCCCTAGGCTTATTCTAATCCAATTAGGGTTTTTAACCAATCTTGTGCATCCAATATGTGATTTTGTGTCATTGGTTGCACATTTAGGTCATTTTCATCCTCCCTAGGCTTATTCTAATCCAATTAGGGTTTTTAACCAATCTTGTGCATCCAATATGTGATTTTGTGTCATTTTGGGTCACTGGTTGAACATTTAGGTCATTTTCGTCCTCCCTAGGCTTATTCTAATCCAATTAGGGTTTTTAACCAATCTTGTGCATCCAATATGTGATTTTGTGTCATTGGTTGCACATTTAGGTCATTTTCGTCCTCCCTAGGTTTATTCTAATCCAATTAGGGTTTTTAACCAATCTTGTGCATCCAATATGTGATTTTGTGTCATTGGTTGAACATTTAGGTCATTTTCGTCGTCCCTAGGCTTATTCTAATCCAATTAGGGTTTTAAACCACTCTTGTGCATCCAATGTGTGATTTTGTGTCATTTTGTGTCATTGGTTGAACATTTAGGTCATTTTCGTCCTCCCTAGGCTTATTCTAATCCAATTAGGGTTTTTAGCCAATCTTGTGCATCCAATATGTGATTTTGTGTCATTGGTTGCACATTTAGGTCATTTTCGTCCTCCCTAGGCTTATTCTAATCCAATTAGGGTTTTTAACCAATCTTGTGCATCCAATATGTGATTTTGTGTCATAGGTTGCACATTTAGGTCACTTTCGTCCTCCCTAGGCTTATTCTAATCCAATTAGGGTTTTTAACCAATCTTGTGCATCCAATATGTGACTTTGTGTCATTGGTTGAACATTTAGGTCATTTTGGTCCTCCCTAGGCTTATTCTAATCCAATTAGGGTTTTTAACCAATCTTGTGCATATAATAAGTGATTTTATGTCATTGGTAATCCAATTAGGTCATTTTCGTCCTCGCTAGGCTTATTCTAATCCAATTAGAATTTTTAACCAATCTTATGCATCCAATATGTGATTTTGTGTCTTTTTGTGTTATTGGTTGAACATTTAGGTCATTTTCGTCCTCCCTAGGCTTATTCTAATCCAATTAGGGTTTTTAACCAATCTTGTGCATCCAATATGTGATTTTGTGTCATTGGTTGCACATTTAGGTCATTTTCGTCCTCCCTAGGCTTATTCTAATCCAATTAGGGTTTTTAACCAATCTTGTGCATATAATAAGTGATTTTATGTCATTGGTAATCCAATTAGGTCATTTTCGTCCTCGCTAGGCTTATGCTAATCCAAGTAGAATTTTTAACCAATCTTATGCATCCAATATGTGATTTTGTGTCATTTTGTGTTATTGGTTGAACATTTAGGCCATTTTCGTCCTCCCTAGGCTTATTCTAATCTAATTAGGGTTTTTAACCAATCTTATGCATCCAATATGTGATTTTGTGTCATTGGTTGCACATTGACGTCATTTTCGTCCTCCCTAGGCTTATTCTAATCCAATTAGGGTTTTTAACCAATCTTGTGCATCCAATATGTGATTTTGTGTCATTGGTTGCACATTTAGGTCATTTTCGTCCTCCCTAGGCTTATTCTAATCCAATTAGGGTTTTTAACCAATCTTGTGCATATAATAAGTGATTTTGTGTTATTGGTAATCCAATTAGGTCATTTTCGTCCTCGCTAGGCTTATTCTAATCCAATTAGGGTTTTTACCCAATCTTGTGCATCCAATATGTGATTTTGTGTCATTGGTTGCACATTTAGGTCATTTTCGTCCTCCCTAGGCTTATTCTAATCCGATTAGGGTTTTTAACCAATCTTGTGCATATAATAAGTGATTTTGTGTTATTGGTAATCCAATTAGGTCATTTTCGTCCTCGCTAGGCTTATTCTAATCCAATTAGGGTTTTTAACCAATCTTGTGCATCCAATATGTGATTGTATGTCATTGGTTGAACATTTAGGTCATTTTCGTCCTCCCTAGGCTTATTCTAATCCAATTAGGGTTTTTAACCAATCTTGTGCATCCAATATGTGATTTTGGGTCATTGGTTGCACATTTAGGTCATTTTCGTCCTCCCTAGGCTTATTCTAATCCAATTAGGGTTTTTAACCAATCTTGTGCATCCAATATGTGACTTTGTGTCATTGGTTGAACATTTAGGTCATTTTGGTCCTCCCTAGGCTTATTCTAATCCAATTAGGGTTTTTAACCAATCTTGTGCATCCAATATGTGATTTTGTGTTGTTGGTTGCACATTTAGGTCATTTTCGTCCTCCCTAGGCTTATTCTAATCCAATTAGGATTTTTATCCAATCTTGTGCATATAATAAGTGATTTTGTGTTATTGGTAATCCAATTAGGTCATTTTCGTCCTCGCTAGGCTTATTCTAATCCAATTAGGGTTTTTAACCAATCTTGTGCATCCAATATGTGATTGTATGTCATTGGTTGAACATTTAGGTCATTTTCGTCCTCCCTAAGCTTATTCTAATCCAATTAGGGTTTTTAACCAATCTTGTGCATCCAATATGTGATTTTGTGTCATTGGTTGCTCATTTAGGTCATTTTCGTCCTCCCTAGGCTTATTCTAATCCAATTAGGGTTTTTAACCAATCTTGTGCATCCAATATGTGAATTTGTGTCATTTTGTGTCATTGGTTGAACATTTAGGTCATTTTTGTCCTCCCTAGGCTTGTTCTAATCCAATTAGGGTTTTTAACCAATCTTGTGCATCCAATATGTGATTTTGTGTCATTTTGTGTCATTGGTTGAACATTTAGGTCATTTTCGTCCTCCCTAGGCTTATTCTAATCCAATTAGGGTTTTTAACCAATCATGAGCATCCAATATGTGATTTTGTGTCATTTTGTGTCATTGGTTGAACATTTAGGTCATTTTCGTCCTCCCTAGGCTTATTCTAATCCAATTAGGGTTTTTAACCAATCTTGTGCATCCAATATGTGATTTTGTGTCATTGGTTGAACATTTAGGTCATTTTCGTCATCCCCAGGCTTATTCTAATCCAATTAGGATTTTAATCCAATGTTGTGCATCCCATATATGATTTTGTGTCAATTTGTGTCATTGGTTGAACATTTAGGTCATTTTCGTCCTCCCTAGGCTTATTCTAATCCAATTAGGGTTTTTAACCAATCTTGTGCATCCAATATGTGATTTTGTGTCATTGGTTGCACATTTAGGTCATTTTCGTCCTCCCTAGGCTTATTCTAATGCAATTATGGTTTTTAACCAATCTTGTGCATATAATAAGTGATTTTATGTCATTGGTAATCCAATTAGGTCATTTTTGTCCTCGCTAGGCTTATTCTAATCCAATTAGGGTTTTTAACCAATCTTATGCATCCAATATGTGATTTTGTGTCATTTTGTGTCATAGGTTGAACATTTAGGTCATTTTCGTCCTCCCCAGGCTTATTCTAATCCACTTAGGATTTTTATCCAATCTTGTGCATCCAATATGTGATTTTGTGTCAATTTGCGTCATTGGTTGAACATTTAGGTCATTTTCGTCCTCCCTAGGCTTATTCTAATCCAATTAGGGTTTTTAACCAATCTTGTGCATCCAATATGTGATTTTGTGTCATTGGTTGCACATTTAGGTCATTTTCGTCCTCACTAGGCTTATTCAAATCCAATTAGGGTTTTTAACTAATCTTGTGCATCCAATATGTGATTTTGTGTCATTGGTTGAACATTTTGGTCATGTTCGTCCTCTCGAGGCTTATTCTAATCCATTTAGGGTTTTTAACCAATCTTGTGCATCCAATATGTGATTTGGTGTCATTGGTTGGACATTTAGGTCATTTTCGTCCTCCCAAGGCTTATTCTAATCCAATTAGGGTTTTTAACCTATCTTGTGCATCCAATATGTGATTTTGTGTCATTTCTAATCCAATTAGGTCATTTTCGTCCTCGCTAAACTTATTCTAATCCAATTAGGGTTTTTAACCAATCTTGTGCATCCAATATGTGATTTTGTGTCATTGGTTGAACATTTTGGTCATTTTGGTCGTCCCTATGCTTATTCTAATCCAATTAGGGTTTTTAACCAATCTTGTGCATCCAATATGTGATTTTGTGTCATTGGTTACACATTTAGGTCATTTTCGTCCTCCCTAGGCTTATTCTAATCCAATTAGGATTTTTAACCAATCTTGTGCATCCAATATGTGACTTTGTGTCATTTGTTGAACATTTAGGTCATTTTGGTGCTCCCTAGACTTATTCTAATCCAATTAGGGTTTTTAACCAATCTTGTGCATCCAATATGTGATTTTGTGTCATTGGTTGCACATTTAGGTCATTTTCGTCCTCCCTAGGCTTATTCTAATCCAATTAGGGTTTTTAACCAATCTTGTGCATCCAATATGTGATTTTGAGTCATTGGTTGCACATTTAGGTCATTTTCGTCCTCCCTAGGCTTATTCTAATCCAATTAGGGTTTTTAACCAATCTTGTGCATATAATAACTGATTTTGTGTCATTGGTAATCCAATTATGTCATTTTCATCCTCGTTACGCTTATTCTAATTCAATTAGGGTTTTTAACCAATCTTATGCATCCAATATGTGATTTTGTGTCATTTTGTGTCATTGGTTGAACATTTAAGTTATTTTCGTCCTCCCTAGGCTTAATCTAATCCAATTAGGGTTTTTAACCAATCTTGTGCATCCAATATGTGATTTTGTGTCATTGGTTGCACATTTAGGTCATTTTCGTCCTCCCTAGGCTTATTCTAATCCAATTAGGGTTTTTAACCAATCTTGTGCATCCAATATGAGATTTTGTGTTATTGGTTGAACATTTAGGTCATTTTCGTCCTCCCCAGGCTTATTCTAATCCAATTAGGATTTTAATCCAATGTTGTGCATCCCATATGCGATTTTGTGTCAATTTGTGTCATTGGTTGAACATTTAGGTCATTTTCGTCCTCCCTAGGCTTATTCTAATCCAATTACGGTTTTTAACCAATCTTGTGCATCCAATATGTGATTTTGTGTCATTGGTTGCACATTTAGGTCATTTTCGTCCTCCCTAGGCTTATTCTAATCCAATTAGGGTTTTTAACCAATCTTGTGCATCCAATATGTGATTTTGAGTCATTGGTTGCACATTTAGGTCATTTTCATCCTCCCTAGGCTTATTCTAATCAAATTAGGGTTTTTAACCAATCTTGTGCATATAATAACTGATTTTGTGTCATTGGTAATCCAATTATGTCATTTTCATCCTCTTTAGGCTTATTCTAATCCAATTAGGGTTTTTAACCAATCTTATGCATCCAATATGTGATTTTGTGTCATTTTGTGTCATTGGTTGAACATTTAAGTTATTTTCGTCCTCCCTAGGCTTAATCTAATCCAATTAGGGTTTTTAACCAATCTTGTGCATCCAATATGTGATTTTGTGTCATTGGTTGCACATTTAGGTCATTTTCGTCCTCCCTAGGCTTATTCTAATCCAATTAGGGTTTTTAACCAATCTGGTGCATATAATAAGTGATTTTTTGTCATTGGTAATCCAATAAGTTGATTTTCTTCCTCGCTAGACTTATTCTAATCCAATTAGGGTTTTTAACCAATCTTGTGCATCCAATATGTGACTTTGTGTCATTGGTTGAACATTTAGGTCATTTTGGTCCTCCCTAGGCTTATTCTAATCCAATTAGGGTTTTTAACCAATCTTATGCATCCAATATGTGATTTTGTGTCATTGGCTGCACATTTAGGTCATTTTCGTCCTCCCTAGGCTTATTCTAATCCAATTACGGTTTTTAACCAATCTTGTGCATCCAATATGTGTTTTTGTGTCATTGGTTGAACATTTAGGTCATTTTCGTCCTCCCCAGGCTTATTCTAATCCACTTAGGATTTTTATCCAATCTTGTGCATCCAATATGTGATTTTGTGTCAATTTGTGTCATTGGTTGAACATTTAGGTCATTTTCGTCCTCCCTAGGCTTATTCTAATCCAATTAGGGTTTTTAACCAATCTTGTGCATCCAATATGTGATTTTGTGTCATTGGTTGCACATTTAGGTCATTTTCGTCCTCCCTAGGCTTATTCTAATCCAATTAGGGTTTTTAACCAATCTTGTGCATATAATAAGTGATTTTGTGTCATTGGTAATCCAATAAGTTCATTTTCGTCCTCGCTAGACTTATTCTTATCCAATTAGGGTTTTTAACCAATCTTGTGCATCCAATATGTGACTTTGTGTCATTGGTTGAAAATTTAGGTCATTTATGTCCTCCCTAGGCTTATTCTAATCCAATTAGGGTTTTTAACCAATCTTGTGCATCCAATATGTGATTTTGTGTCATTGGTTGCACATTTAGGTCATTTTCGTCCTCCCTAGGCTTATTCTAATCGAATTAGGGTTTTTAACCAATCTTGTGCATATAATAAGTGATTTTGTGTCATTGGTAATCCAATTAGGTCATTTTCGTCCTCGCTAGGCTTATTCTAATCCAATTAGGGTTTTTAACCAATCTTGTGCATCCAATATGTGATTTTGTGTCATTTTGTATCATTGGTTGAACATTTAGGTCATTTTCGTCCTCCCTAGGCTTATTCTAATCCAATTAGGGTTTTTAACCAATCTTGTGCATATAATAAGTGATTTTGTGTCATTGGTAATTCAATTAGGTCATTTTCGTCCTCACTATGCTTATTCAAATCCAATTAGGATTTTTAACCAATCTTGTGCATCCAATCTGTGATTTTGTGTCATTTTGTGTCATTGGTTGAACATTTAGGTCATTTTCGTCCTCCCTAGGCTTATTCTAATCCAATTAGGGTTTTTAACCAATCTTGTGCATATAATAACTGATTTTGTGTCATTGGTAATCCAATTATGTCATTTTCGTCCTCGTTAGGCTTATTCTAATCCAATTAGCGTTTTTAACCAATCTTATGCATCCAATATGTGATTTTGTGTCATTTTGTGTCATTGGTTGAACATTTAGGTCATTTTCATCCTCCCTAGGCTTATTCTAATCCAATTTGGGTTTTTAACCAATCTTGTGCATCCAATATGTGATTTTGTGTGATTTTGTGTCATTGGTTGAACATTTAGGTCATTTTCGTCCTCCCTAGGCTTATTCTAATCCAATTTGGGTTTTTAACCAATCTTGTGCATCCAATATGTGATTTTGTGTCATTGGTTGCACTTTAGGTCATTTTTGTCCTCCCAAGGCTTATTCTAATCCAATTAGGGTTTTTAACCAATCTTGTGCATCCAATATGTGATTTTGTGTCATTTTGTGTCATTGGTTGAACATTTAGGTCATTTTCGTCCTCCCTAGGCTTATTCTAATCCAATTAGGGTGTTTAACCAATCTAGTGCTTCCAATATGTGAATTTGTATCATTATGTGTCATTGGTTGAACATTTAGGTCATTTTCGTCCTCCCTAGGCTTATTCTAATCCAATTAGGGTTTTTAACCAATCTTGTGCATCCAATATGTGATTTTGTGTCATTTTGTGTCATTGGTTGAACAATTAGGTCATTTTCGTCCTCCCTAGGCTTATTCTAATCCAATTAGGGTTTTTAACCAATCTTGTGCATCCAATATGTGATTTTGTGTCATTGGTTGCACATTTAGGTTATTTTCGTCCTCCCAAGGCTTATTCTAATCCAATTAGGGTTTTTAACCAATCTTGTGCATATAATAAGTGATTTTGTGTCATTTGTAATCCAATTAGGTCATTTTCGTCCTCGCTAAACATATTCTAATCCAATTAGGGTTTTTAACCAATCTTGTGCATCCAATATGTGATTTTGTGTTATTGGTTGAACATTTAGGTCATTTTGGTCCTCCCTATGCTTATTCTAATCCAATTAGGGTTTTTAACCAATCTTGTGCATATAATAAGTGATTTTGTGTTATTGGTAATACAATTAGGTCATTTTCGTCCTCGCTAGGCTTATTCTAATCCAATTAGGGTTTTTTACCAATCTTGTGCATCCAATATGTGATTTTGTGTCATTGGTTGAACATTTAGGTCATTTTCGTCCTCCCTAGGCTTATTCTAATCCAATTACGGTTTTGAACCAATCTTGTGCATCCAATATGTGATTTTGTGTCATTGGTTGCACATTTAGGTCATTTTCGTCCTCCCTAGGCTTATTCTAATCCAATTAGGGTTTTTAACCAATCTTGTGCATCCAATATGTGACTTTGTGTCATTGGTTGAACATTTAGGTCATTTTGGTCCTCCCTAGGCTTATTCTAATCCAATTAGGGTTTTTAACCAATCTTGTGCATCCAATATGTGATTTTGTGTTGTTGGTTGCACATTTAGGTCATTTTCGTCCTCCCTAGGCTTATTCTAATCCAATTAGGATTTTTATCCAATCTTGTGCATATAATAAGTGATTTTGTGTTATTGGTAATCCAATTAGGTCATTTTCGTCCTCGCTAGGCTTATTCTAATCCAATTAGGGTTTTTAACCAATCTTGTGCATCCAATATGTGATTGTATGTCATTGGTTGAACATTTAGGTCATTTTCGTCCTCCCTAGGCTTATTCTAATCCAATTAGGGTTTTTAACCAATCTTGTGCATCCAATATGTGATTTTGGGTCATTGGTTGCACATTTAGGTCATTTTCGTCCTCCCTAGGCTTATTCTAATCCAATTAGGGTTTTTAACCAATCTTGTGCATCCAATATGTGACTTTGTGTCATTGGTTGAACATTTAGGTCATTTTGGTACTCCATAGGCTTATTCTAATCCAATTAGGGTTTTTAAGCAATCTTGTGCATCCAATATGTGATTTTGTGTCATTGGTTGCAGATTTAGGTCATTTTCATCCTCCCTAGGCTTATTTTAATCCAATTAGGGGTTTTAACCAATCTTGGGCATCCAATATGTGATTTTGTGTCAATTGTTAAACATTTAGGTCATTTTCGTCCTCCCCAGGTTTATTCTAATCCAATTAGGATTTTTATCCAATCTTGTGCATCCCATATGTGATTTTGTGTCAAATTGTGTCATTGGTTGCACATTTAGGTCATTTTGGTCCTCCCTACGCTTATTCTAATCCAATTAGGGTTTTTAACCAATCTTCTTCATATAATAAGTGATTTTGTGTCATTTGTAATCCAGTTAGGTCATTTTTGTCCTCGTTAAACTTATTCTAATCCAATTAGGGTTTTTAACCAATCTTGTTCATATAAGAAGTGATCTTGTGTCATTTGTAATCCAATTAGGTCATTTTCGTCCTCGCTAAACTTATTCTAATTTAATTAGGGTTTTTAACCAATCATGTGCATCCAATATGTGATTTTGTGTCATTGGTTGAACATTTAGGTTATTTTGGTCCACCCTATGCTTATTCTAATCCAATTAGGGTTTTTAACCAATCTTGTGCATATAATAAGTGATTTTGTGTTATTGGTAATACAATTAGGTCATTTTCGTCCTCGCTAGGCTTATTCTAATCCAATTAGGGTTTTTTACCAATCTTGTGCATCCAATATGTGATTTTGTGTCATTGGTTGAACATTTAGGTCATTTTCGTCCTCCCTAGGCTTATTCTAATCCAATTAGGGTTTTTAACCAATCTTGTGCATCCAATATGTGATTTTGTGTCATTGGTTGCACATTAGGTCATTTTCGTCCTCCCTAGGCTTATTCTAATCCAATTAGGGTTTTTAATCAATCTTGTGCATATAATAAGTGATTTTGTGTCATTGGTAATTCAATTAGGTCATTTTCGTCCTCACTAGGCTTATTCAAATCCAATTAGGGTTTTTAACTAATCTTGTGCATCCAATATGTGATTTTGTGTCATTGGTTGCACATTTAGGTCATTTTCGTCCTCCCTAGGCTTATTCTAATCCAATTTGGGTTTTTAACCTATCTTGTGCAACCAATATGTGATTTTGTGTCATTTGTAATCCAATTAGGTCATTTTCGTCCTTGCTAAACTTATTCTAAACCAATTAGGGTTTTTAACCAATCTTGTGCATCCAATATGTGATTTTGTGTCATTGGTTGAACATTTAGGTCATTTTGGTCGTCCCTATGCTTACTCTAATCCAATTAGGGTTTTTAACCATTCTTGTGCATCCAATATGTGATTTTGTGTCATTGGTTGCACATTTAGGTCATTTTCGTCCTCCCTAGGCTTATTGTAATCCAATTAGAGTTTTTAACCAATCTTGTGTATCCAATATGTGATTTTGTGTCATTGGTTCCACATTTAGGTCATTTTCGTCATCCCTAGGCTTATTCTAATCCAATTAGGGTTTTTAACCAATCTTGTGCATCCAATATGTGATTTTGTGTCATTTTGTGTCATTGGTTGAACATTTAGGTCATTTTCGTCCTCCCTAGGGTTATTTTAATCCAATTAGGATTTTTAACAAATCTTGTGCATCCAATATGTGATTTTGTGTCATTTTGTGTCATTGGTTGAACATTTAGGTCATTTTCGTCCTCCCTAGGCTTATTCTAATCCAATTAGGGTTTTTAACCAATCTTGTGCATCCAATATGTGATTTTGTGTCATTGATTGAACATTTAGGTCTTTTTCGTCCTCCCTATGCTTATTCTAATCCAGTTAGGGTTTTTAACCAATCTTGTGCATCCAATATGTGATTTTGTGTCATTTTGTGTCATTGGTTGAACATTTAGGTCATTTTCGTCCTCCCTAGGCTTATTCTAATCCAATTAGGGTTTTTAACCAATCTTGTGCATCCAATATGTGATTTTGTGTCATTGGTTGCACATTTAGGTCATTTTCGTCCTCCCTAGGCTTATTCTAATCCAATTAGGGTTTTTAACCAATCTTGTGCATATAATAAGTGATTTTGTGTCATTGGTAATTCAATTAGGTCATTTTCGTCCTCACTAGGCTTATTCAAATCCAATTAGGGTTTTTAATTAATCTTCTGCATCCAATATGCGATTTTGTGTTATTTTGTGTCATTGGTTGAAATTTTGGTCATGTTCGTCCTCTAGAGGCTTATTCTAGTCCATTTATGGTTTTTAACCAATCTTGTGCATCAATATGTGATTTGGTGTCATTGGTTGCACATTTAGGTCATTTTCGTCCTCCCTAGGCTTATTTTAATCCAATTAGGGTTTTTAACCTATCTTGTGCATCCAATATGTGATTTTGTGTCATTTGTAATCCAATTAGGTCATTTTCGTCCTCGCTAAACTTATTCTAATCCAATTAGGGTTTTTAACCAATCTTGTGCATCCAATATGTGATTTTGTGTCATTGGTTGAACATTTAGGTCATTTTGGTCGTCCCTATGCTTATTCTAATCCAATTAGGGTTTTTAACCAATCTTGTGCATCCAATATGTGATTTTGTGTCATTGGTTGCCCATTTAGGTCATTTTCGTCCTCCCTAGGCTTATTCTAATCCAATTAGGGTTTTTAACCAATCTTGTGCATCCAATATGTGATTTTGTGTCATTTTGTGTCATTGGTTGAACATTTAGGTCATTTTCGTCCTCCGAAGGCTTATTCTCATCCAATTAGGGTTTTTAAACAATTTTGTGCATTGAATATGTGATTTTGTGTCATTGGTTGCGCATTTAGATCATTTTCGTCCTCCCTAGGCTTATTCTAATCCAATTAGGGTTTTTAACCAATCTTGTGCATCCAATATGTGATTTGGTGTCATTTTGTGTCATTGGTTGAACATTTAGGTCATTTTCGTCCTCCCTAGGCTTATTCTAATCCAATTAGGGTTTTTAACCAATCTTGTGCATCCAATATGTGATTTTGTGTCATTGGTTGCACATTTAGGTCATTTTCGTCCTCCCTAGGCTTATTCTAATCCAATTAGGGTTTTTAACCAATCTTGTGCATCCAATATGTGATTTTGTGTCATTTTATGTCATTGGTTGAACATTTAGGTCGTTTTCGTCCTCCCTTGGCCTATTCTAATCAAATTAGGGTTTTTAACCAATCTTGTGCATCCAATATGTGATTTGGTGTCATTTTGTGTCATTGGTTGAACATTTAGGTCATTTTCGTCCTCCCTAGGCTTATTCTAATCCAATTAGGGTTTTTAACCAATCTTGTGCATCCAATATGTGATTTTGTGTCATTTTGTGTCTTTGGTTGAACATTTAGGTCATTTTCGTCCTCCCTTGGCTTATTCTAATCCAATTAAGGTTTTTAACCAATCTTGTGCATCCAATATGTGATTTTGTGTCATTGGTTGAACATTTAGGTCATTTTCGTCCTCCCTAGGCTTATTCTAATCCAATTAGGGTTTTTAACCAATCTTGTGCATCCAATATGTGATTTTGTGTTGTTGGTTGCACATTTAGGTCATTTTCGTCCTCCCTAGGCTTATTCTAATCCAATTAGGATTTTTATCCAATCTTGTGCATATAATAAGTGATTTTGTGTTATTGGTAATCCAATTAGGTCATTTTCGTCCTCGCTAGGCTTATTCTAATCCAATTAGGGTTTTTAACCAATCTTGTGCATCCAATATGTGATTTTATGTCATTGGTTGAACATTTAGGTCATTTTCGTCCTCCCTAGGCTTATTCTAATCCAATTAGGGTTTTTAACCAATCTTGTGCATCCAATATGTGATTTTGTGTCATTGGTTGCACATTTAGGTCATTTTCGTCCTCCCTAGGCTTATTCTAATGCAATTATGGTTTTTAACCAATCTTGTGCATATAATAAGTGATTTTATGTCATTGGTAATCCAATTAGGTCATTTTTGTCCTCGCTAGGCTTATTCTAATCCAATTAGGGTTTTTAACCAATCTTATGCATCCAATATGTGATTTTGTGTCATTTTGTGTCATAGGTTGAACATTTAGGTCATTTTCGTCCTCCCCAGGCTTATTCTAATCCACTTAGGATTTTTATCCAATCTTGTGCATCCAATATGTGATTTTGTGTCAATTTGCGTCATTGGTTGAACATTTAGGTCATTTTCGTCCTCCCTAGGCTTATTCTAATCCAATTAGGGTTTTTAACCAATCTTGTGCATCCAATATGTGATTTTGTGTCATTGGTTGCACATTTAGGTCATTTTCGTCCTCCCTAGGCTTATTCTAATCCAATTAGGGTTTTTAACCATTCTTGTGCATCCAATATGTGATTTTGTGTCATTTTGTGTCATTGGTTAAAATTTAGGTCATTTTCGTCCACACTAGGCCTATTCTAATCCAATTAGAGTTTTTAACCAATCTTGTGCATCCATTATGTGATTTTGTGTCATTTTGTGTCATTGGTTGAACATTTATTTCATTTTCGTCCTCCCTAGGCTTATTCTAATCCAATTAGGGTTTTTATCCAATCTTGTGCATCCAATATGTGATTTTGTGTCATTTTGTGTCATTGGTTGAACATTTAGGTCATTTTCGTCCTCCCTAGGCTTATTCTAATCCAATTTGGGTTTTTAACCAATCTTGTGCATCCAATATGTGATTTGGTGTCATTGGTTGCACATTTAGGTCATTTTTGTCCTACCTAGCCTTATTCTAATCCAATTAGGGTTTTTAACCAATCTTGTGCATCCAATATGTGATTTTGTGTCATTGGTTGCACATTTAGGTCATTTTCGCCCTCCCTAGGCTTATTCTAATCCAATTAGGGTTTTTAACCAATCTTGTGCATATAATAACTGATTTTGTGTCATTGGTAATCCAATTATGTCATTTTCATCCTCGTTAGGCTTATTCTAATCCAATTAGGGTTTTTAACCCATCTTATGCATCCAATATGTGATTTTGTGTCATTTTGTGTCATTGGTTGAACATTTAGGTCATTTTCGTCCTCCCTAGGCTTATTCTAATCCAATTTGGGTTTTTAACCAATCTTGTGCATCCAATATGTGATTTGGTGTCATTGGTTGCACATTTAGGTCATTTTTGTCCTACCTAGCCTTATTCTAATCCAATTAGGGTTTTTAACCAATCTTGTGCATCCAATATGTGATTTTGTGTCATTTTGTGTCATTGGTTGAACATTTAGGTCATTTTCGTCCTCCCTAGGCTTATTCTAATCCAATTAGGGTTTTTAACCAATCTTGTGCATATAATAACTGATTTTGTGTCATTGGTAATCCAATTATGTCATTTTCATCCTCGTTAGGCTTATTCTAATCCAATTAGGGTTTTTAACCCATCTTATGCATCCAATATGTGATTTTGTGTCATTTTGTGTCATTGGTTGAACATTTAGGTCATTTTCGTCCTCCCTAGGCTTATTCTAATCCAATTAGGGTTTTTAACCAATCTTGTGCATCCAATATGTGATTTTGTGTCATTGGTTGCACATTTAGGTCATTTTCGCCCTCCCTAGGCTTATTCTAATCCAATTAGGGTTTTTAACCAATCTTGTGCATATAATAAGTGATTTTGTGTCATTGGTAATTCAATTAGGTCATTTTCGTCCTCACTAGGCTTATTCAAATCCAATTAGGGTTTTTAACTAATCTTGTGCATCCAATATGTGATTTTGTGTCATTTTGTGTCATTTTGTGTCATTGGTTGAAAATTTTGGTCATTTTCGTCCTCTCGAGGCTTATTCTAATCCATTTAGGGTTTTTAACCAATCTTGTGCATCCAATATGTGATTTGGTGTCATTGGTTGCACATTTAGGTCATTTTCGTCGTCCCTAGGCTTATTCTAATCCAATTAGGGTGTTTAACCTATCTTGTGCATATAATAAGTGATTTTGTGTTATTGGTAATCCAATTAGGTCATTTTCGTCCTCGCTAGGCTTATTCTAATCCAATTAGGGTTTTTAACCAATCTTGTGCATCCAATATGTGATTGTATGTCATTGGTTGAACATTTAGGTCATTTTCGTCCTCCCTAGGCTTATTCTAATCCAATTAGGGTTTTTAACCAATCTTGTGCATCCAATATGTGATTTTGTGTCATTGGTTGCACATTTAGTTCATTTTCGTCCTCCCTAGGCTTATTCTAATCCAATTAGGGTTTTTAACCAATCATGTGCATCCAATATGTGATTTTGTGTCATTGGTTGAACATTTAGGTTATTTTGGTCCTCCCTATGCTTATTCTAATCCAATTAGGGTTTTTAACCAATCTTGTACATATAATAAGTGATTTTGTGTTATTGGTAATACAATTAGGTCATTTTCGTCCTCGCTAGGCTTATTCTAATCCAATTAGGGTTTTTTACCAATCTTGTGCATCCAATATGTGATTTTGTGTCATTGGTTGAACATTTAGGTCATTTTCTTTCCTCCCTAGGCTTATTCTAATCCAATTAGGGTTTTTAACCAATCTTGTGCATCCAATATGTGATTTTGTGTCATTGGTTGCACATTAGGTCATTTTCGTCCTCCCTAGGCTTATTCTAATCCAATTAGGGTTTTTAATCAATCTTGTGCATATAATAAGTGATTTTGTGTCATTGGTAATTCAATTAGGTCATTTTCGTCCTCACTAGGCTTATTCAAATCCAATTAGGGTTTTTAACTAATCTTGTGCATCCAATATGTGATTTTGTGTCATTGGTTGAACATTTTGGTCATGTTCGTCCTCTCGAGGCTTATTCTAATCCATTTAGGGTTTTTAACCAATCTTGTGCATCCAATATGTGATTTGGTGTCATTGGTTGGACATTTAGGTCATTTTCGTCCTCCCTAGGCTTATTCTAATCCAATTAGGGTTTTTAACCTATCTTGTGCATCCAATATGTGATTTTGTGTCATTTCTAATCCAATTAGGTCATTTTCGTCCTCGCTAAACTTATTCTAATCCAATTAGGGTTTTTAACCAATCTTGTGCATCCAATATGTGATTTTGTGTCATTGGTTGAACATTTTGGTCATTTTGGTCGTCCCTATGCTTATTCTAATCCAATTAGGGTTTTTAACCAATCTTGTGCATCCAATATATGATTTTGTGTCATTGGTTACACATTTAGGTCATTTTCGTCCTCCCTAGGCTTATTCTAATCCAATTAGGATTTTTAACCAATCTTGTGCATCCAATATGTGACTTTGTGTCATTTGTTGAACATTTAGGTCATTTTGGTGCTCCATAGACTTATTCTAATCCAATTAGGGTTTTTAACCAATCTTGTGCATCCAATATGTGATTTTGTGTCATTGGTTGCACATTTAGGTCATTTTCGTCCTCCCTAGGCTTATTCTAATCCAATTAGGGTTTTTAACCAACCTTGTGCATATAATAAGTGATTTTATTTAATTGGTAACCCAATTAGGTCATTTTCGTCCTCGCTAGGCTTATTCTAATCCAATTAGAGTTTTTAACCAATCTTGTGCATCCAATATGTGATTTTGTGTCATTTTGTGTCATTGGTTGAACATTTAGGTCATTTTCGTCCTCCCAAGGCTTATTCTAATCCAATTAGGGTTTTTAACCAATCTTCTACATCCAATATGTGATTTTGTGTCATTGGTTGAACATTTAGGTCATTTTCGTCCTCCCTAGGCTTATTCTAATCCAATTAGGGTTTTTAACCAATCTTCTACATCCAATATGTGATTTTGTGTCATTCGTCGAACATTTAGGTCATTTTCGTCCTCCCTAGGCTTATTCTAATCCAATTAGGGTTTTTAACCAATCTTGTGCATCCAATATGTGATTTTGTGTCATTGGTTGCACATTTAGGTCATTTTCGTCCTCCCTAGGCTTATTCTAATCCAATTAGGGTTTTTAACCAATCTTGTCCATATAATAAGTGATTTTATTTCATTGGTAACCCAATTAGGTCATTTTCGTCCTCGCTAGGCTTATTCTTATTCAATTAGGGTTTTTAACCAATCTTGTGCATCCAATATGTGATTTTGTGTCATTTTGTGTCATTGGTTGAACATTTAGGTCATTTTCGTCCTCCCTAGGCTTATTCTAATCCAATTAGGGTTTTTAACCAAGCTTGTGCATCCAATATGTGATTTTGTGTCATTGGTTGAACATTTAGGTCATTTTCGTCCTCCCTAGGCTTGTTCTAATCCAATTACGGTTTTCAACCAATCTTGTGCATCCAATATGTGATTTTGAGTCATTTTGTGTCATTGGTTGAACATTTAGGTTATTTTCGTCCTCCCTAGGCTTATTCTAATCCAATTAGGGTTTTTAACCAATCTTGTGCATCCAATATGTGATTGTGTGTCATTGGTTGAACATTTAGGTCATTTTCGTCCTCCCTAGGCTTATTCTAATCCAATTAGGGTTTTTAACCAATCTTGTGCATCCAATATGTGATTTTGTGTCATTGGTTGCACATTTAGTTCATTTTCGTCCTCCCTAGGCTTATTCTAATCCAATTAGGGTTTTTAACCAATCATGTGCATCCAATATGTGATTTTGTGTCATTGGTTGAACATTTAGGTTATTTTGGTCCTCCCTATGCTTATTCTAATCCAATTAGGGTTTTTAACCAATCTTGTACATATAATAAGTGATTTTGTGTTATTGGTAATACAATTAGGTCATTTTCGTCCTCGCTAGGCTTATTCTAATCCAATTAGGGTTTTTTACCAATCTTGTGCCTCCAATATGTCATTTTGTGTCATTGGTTGAACATTTAGGTCATTTTCGTCCTCCCTAGGCTTATTCTAATCCAATTAGGGTTTTTAACCAATCTTGTGCATCCAATATGTGATTTTGTGTCATTGGTTGCACATTAGGTCATTTTCGTCCTCCCTAGGCTTATTCTAATCCAATTAGGGTTTTTAACCAATCTTGTGCATCCAATATGTGATTTTGTGTCATTGGTTGCACATTTAGGTCGTTTTCGTCCTCCCAAGGCTTATTCTAATCCAATTAGGGTTTTTAACCAATCTTGTGCATATAATAAGTGATTTTGTGTCATTGGTAATTCAATTAGGTCATTTTCGTCCTCACTATGCTTATTCAAATCCAATTAGGGTTTTTAACCAATCTTGTGCATCCAATATGTGATTTTGTGTCATTTTGTGTCATTGGTTGAACATTTAGGTCATTTTCGTCCTCCCTAGGCTTATTCTAATCCAATTAGGGTTTTTAACCAATCTTGTGCATATAATAACTGATTTTGTGTCATTGGTAATCCAATTATGTCATTTTCATCCTCGTTAGGCTTATTCTAATCCAATTAGGGTTTTTAACCCATCTTATGCATCCAATATGTGATTTTGTGTCATTTTGTGTCATTGGTTGAACATTTAGGTCATTTTCGTCCTCCCTAGGCTTATTCTAATCCAATTTGGGTTTTTAACCAATCTTGTGCATCCAATATGTGATTTGGTGTCATTGGTTGCACATTTAGGTCATTTTTGTCCTACCTAGCCTTATTCTAATCCAATTAGGGTTTTTAACCAATCTTGTGCATCCAATATGTGATTTTGTGTCATTGGTTGCACATTTAGGTCATTTTCGCCCTCCCTAGGCTTATTCTAATCCAATTAGGGTTTTTAACCAATCTTGTGCATATAATAAGTGATTTTGTGTCATTGGTAATTCAATTAGGTCATTTTCGTCCTCACTAGGCTTATTCAAATCCAATTAGGGTTTTTAACTAAACTTGTGCATCCAATATGTGATTTTGTGTCATTTTGTGTCATTTTGTGTCATTGGTTGAAAATTTTGGTCATTTTCGTCCTCTCGAGGCTTATTCTAATCCATTTAGGGTTTTTAACCAATCTTGTGCATCCAATATGTGATTTGGTGTCATTGGTTGCACATTTAGGTCATTTTCGTCGTCCCTAGGCTTATTCTAATCCAATTAGGGTGTTTAACCTATCTTGTGCATATAATAAGTGATTTTGTGTTATTGGTAATCCAATTAGGTCATTTTCGTCCTCGCTAGGCTTATTCTAATCCAATTAGGGTTTTTAACCAATCTTATGCATCCAATATGTGATTGTATGTCATTGGTTGAACATTTAGGTCATTTTCGTCCTCCCTAGGCTTATTCTAATCCAATTAGGGTTTTTAACCAATCTTGTGCATCCAATATGTGATTTTGTGTCATTGGTTGCACATTTAGTTCATTTTCGTCCTCCCTAGGCTTATTCTAATCCAATTAGGGTTTTTAACCAATCATGTGCATCCAATATGTGATTTTGTGTCATTGGTTGAACATTTAGGTTATTTTGGTCCTCCCTATGCTTATTCTAATCCAATTAGGGTTTTTAACCAATCTTGTACATATAATAAGTGATTTTGTGTTATTGGTAATACAATTAGGTCATTTTCGTCCTCGCTAGGCTTATTCTAATCCAATTAGGGTTTTTTACCAATCTTGTGCCTCCAATATGTCATTTTGTGTCATTGGTTGAACATTTAGGTCATTTTCGTCCTCCCTAGGCTTATTCTAATCCAATTAGGGTTTTTAACCAATCTTGTGCATCCAATATGTGATTTTGTGTCATTGGTTGCACATTAGGTCATTTTCGTCCTCCCTAGGCTTATTCTAATCCAATTAGGGTTTTTAACCAATCTTGTGCATCCAATATGTGATTTTGTGTCATTGGTTGCACATTTAGGTCGTTTTCGTCCTCCCAAGGCTTATTCTAATCCAATTAGGGTTTTTAACCAATCTT
>JBBPBQ010000006.1:6393283-6409989 GCA_037974755.1 Cicer yamashitae | reverse complement strand
ATTTGGGTTTTTAACTAATCTTGTGCATCCAATATGTGATTTTGTGTCATTTTGTGTCATTGGTTGAATATTTTGGTCATGTTCGTCCTATCGAGGCTTATTCTAATCCATTTAGGGTTTTTAACCAATCTTGTGCATCTAATATGTGATTTGGTGTCATTGGTTGCACATTTAGGTCATTTTCGTCCTCCCTAGGCTTATTCTAATCCAATTAGGGTTTTTAACCTATCTTGTGCATCCAATATGTGATTTTGTGTCATTTGTAATCAAATTAGGTCATTTTCGTCCTCGCTAAACTTATTCTAATCTAATTAGGGTTTTTAACCAATCTTGTGCATCCAATATGTGATTTTGTGTCATTGGTTGAACATTTAGGTCATTTTGGTCGTCCCTATGCTTATTCTAATCCAATTAGGGTTTTTAACCAATCTTGTGCATCCAATATGTGATTTTGTGTCATTTTGTGTCATTGGTTGAACATTTAGGTCATTTTCTTCCTCCCTAGGCTTATTCTAATCCAATTACGGTTTTTAACCAATCTTGTGCATCCAATATGTGATTTTGCGTCATTGATTGCACATTTAGGTCTTTTTCGTCCCCCCTAGGCTTATTCTAATCCAATTAGGGTTTTTAACCAATCTTGTGCATATAATAAGTTATTTTGTGTCATTGGTAATTCAATTAGGTAATTTTCGTCCTCACTAGGCTTATTCAAATCCAATTAGGGTTTTTAACTAATCTTGTGCATCCAATATGTGATTTTGTGTCATTTTGTGTCATTGGTTGAATATTTTGGTCATGTTCGTCCTCTCGAGGCTTATTCTAATCCATTTAGGGTTTTTAACCAATCTTGTGCATCTAATATGTGATTTGGTGTCATTGGTTGCACATTTAGGCATTTTCGTCCTCTCTAGGCTTATTCTAATCCAATTAGGGTTTTTAACCTATCTTGTGCATCCTATATGTGATTTTGTGTCATTTGTAATCCAATTAGGTCATTTTCGTCCTCGCTAAACTTATTCTAATCCAATTAGGGTTTTTAACCAATTTTGTGCATCCAATATGTGATTTTGGGTCATTTTTTGTCATTCGTTGAACATTTAGGTCATTTTCGTCCTCCCTAGGCTTATTCTACTCCAATTCGGGTTGTTAACCAATCTTGTGCATCCAATATGTGATTTTGTGTCATTGGTTGCACATTTAGGTCATTTTCGTCCTCCCTAGGCTTATTCTAATCCCATTAGGGTTTTTAACCAATCTTGTGCATATAATAAGTGATTTTGTGTCATTGGTAATTCAATTAGGTCATTTTCGTCCTCCCCAGGCTTATTCTAATCCAATTAGGATTTTTATGTAATCTTGTGCATCCCATATGTGATTTTGTGTCAATTTGTGTCATTGGTTGCACATTTAGGTCATTTTGGTCCTCCCTAGGCTTATTCTAATCCAATTAGGGTTTTTAACCAATCTTGTGCATCCAATATGTGATTTTGTGTCATTGGTTGCACATTTAGGTCATATTCGTCCTCCCTAGGCTTATTCTAATCCACTTAGGGTTTTTAACCAATCTTGTGCATCCAATATGTGACTTTGTGTCATTGGTTGAACATTTAGGTCATTTTGGTCCTCCCTAGGCTTATTCTAATCCAATTAGGGTTTTTAACCAATCTTGTGCATCCAATATGTGATTTTGTGTCATTGGTTGCACATTTAGGTCATTTTCGTCCTCCCTAGGCTTATTCTAATCCAATTAGGGTTTTTAACCAATCTTGTGCATCCAATATGTGAGTTTGTGTCATTGGTTGAACATTTAGGTCATTTTGGTCCTCCCTAGGCTTATTCTAATCCAATTAGGGTTTTTAACCAATCTTATGCATCCAATATGTGATTTTGTGTCCTTTGTAATCCGATTAGGTCATTTTCGTCCTCGCTTAACTTATTCTAATCCAACTAGGGTTTTTAACCAATCTTGTGGATCCAATATGTGATTTTGTGTCATTGGTTGCACATTTAGGTCATTTTCGTCCTCCCTAGGCTTATTCTAATCCAATTAGGGTTTTTAACCAATCTTGTGCATATAATAAGTGATTTTGTGTTATTGGTAATCCAATAAGGTCATTTTCGTCCTCGCTAGGCTTATTCTAATCCAATTAGAGTTTTTAACCAATCTTGTGCATCCAATATGTGATTTTGTGTCATTGGTTGAACATTTAGGTCATTTTGGTCCTCCCTAGGCTTATTCTAATCCAATTAGGGTTTTTAACCAATCTTGTTCATATAATTAGTTATTTTGTGTTATTGGTAATCCAATTAGGTCGATTTCGTCCTCCCTAGGCTTATTCAAATCCAATTTGGGTTTTTAACTAATCTTGTGCATCCAATATGTGATTTTGTGTCATTTTGTGTCATTGGTTGAATATTTTGGTCATGTTCGTCCTATCGAGGCTTATTCTAATCCATTTAGGGTTTTTAACCAATCTTGTGCATCTAATATGTGATTTGGTGTCATTGGTTGCACATTTAGGTCATTTTCGTCCTCCCTAGGCTTATTCTAATCCAATTAGGGTTTTTAACCTATCTTGTGCATCCAATATGTGATTTTGTGTCATTTGTAATCAAATTAGGTCATTTTCGTCCTCGCTAAACTTATTCTAATCTAATTAGGGTTTTTAACCAATCTTGTGCATCCAATATGTGATTTTGTGTCATTGGTTGAACATTTAGGTCATTTTGGTCGTCCCTATGCTTATTCTAATCCAATTAGGGTTTTTAACCAATCTTGTGCATCCAATATGTGATTTTGTGTCATTTTGTGTCATTGGTTGAACATTTAGGTCATTTTCTTCCTCCCTAGGCTTATTCTAATCCAATTACGGTTTTTAACCAATCTTGTGCATCCAATATGTGATTTTGTGTCATTGATTGCACATTTAGGTCTTTTTCGTCCCCCCTAGGCTTATTCTAATTCAATTAGGGTTTTTAACCAATCTTGTGCATATAATAAGTGATTTTGTGTCATTGGTAATTCAATTAGGTAATTTTCGTCCTCACTAGGCTTATTCAAATCCAATTAGGGTTTTTAACTAATCTTGTGCATCCAATATGTCATTTTGTGTCATTTTGTGTCATTGGTTGAATATTTTGGTCATGTTCGTCCTCTCGAGGCTTATTCTAATCCATTTAGGGTTTTTAACCAATCTTGTGCATCTAATATGTGATTTGGTGTCATTGGTTGCACATTTAGGCATTTTCGTCCTCCCTAGGCTTATTCTAATCCAATTAGGGTTTTTAACCTATCTTGTGCATCCTATATGTGATTTTGTGTCATTTGTAATCCAATTAGGTCATTTTCGTCCTCGCTAAACTTATTCTAATCCAATTACGGTTTTTAACCAATTTTGTGCATCCAATATGTGATTTTGGGTCATTTTTTGTCATTCGGTTAACATTTAGGTAATTTTCGTCCTCCCTAGGCTTATTCTACTCCAATTCGGGTTTTTAACCAATCTTGTGCATCCAATATGTGATTTTGTGTCATTGGTTGCACATTTAGGTCATTTTCGTCCTCCCTAGGCTTATTCTAATCCCATTAGGGTTTTTAACCAATCTTGTGCATATAATAAGTGATTTTGTGTCATTGGTAATTCAATTAGGTCATTTTCGTCCTCCCCAGGCTTATTCTAATCCAATTAGGATTTTTATCCAATCTTGTGCATCCCATATGTGATTTTGTGTCAATTTGTGTCATTGGTTGCACATTTAGGTCATTTTGGTCCTCCCTAGGCTTATTCTAATCCAATTAGGGTTTTTAACCAATCTTGTGCATCCAATATGTGATTTTGTGTCATTGGTTGCACATTTAGGTCATATTCGTCCTCCCTAGGCTTATTCTAATCCACTTAGGGTTTTTAACCAATCTTGTGCATCCAATATGTGACTTTGTGTCATTGGTTGAACATTTAGGTCATTTTGGTCCTCCCTAGGCTTATTCTAATCCAATTAGGGTTTTTAACCAATCTTGTGCATCCAATATGTGATTTTGTGTCATTGGTTGCACATTTAGGTCATTTTCGTCCTCCCTAGGCTTATTCTAATCCAATTAGGGTTTTTAACCAATCTTGTGCATCCAATATGTGAGTTTGTGTCATTGGTTGAACATTTAGGTCATTTTGGTCCTCCCTAGGCTTATTCTAATCCAATTAGGGTTTTTAACCAATCTTATGCATCCAATATGTGATTTTGTGTCCTTTGTAATCCGATTAGGTCATTTTCGTCCTCGCTTAACTTATTCTAATCCAACTAGGGTTTTTAACCAATCTTGTGGATCCAATATGTGATTTTGTGTCATTGGTTGCACATTTAGGTCATTTTCGTCCTCCCTAGGCTTATTCTAATCCAATTAGGGTTTTTAACCAATCTTGTGCATATAATAAGTGATTTTGTGTTATTGGTAATCCAATAAGGTCATTTTCGTCCTCGCTAGGCTTATTCTAATCCAATTAGAGTTTTTAACCAATCTTGTGCATCCAATATGTGATTTTGTGTCATTGGTTGAACATTTAGGTCATTTTGGTCCTCCCTAGGCTTATTCTAATCCAATTAGGGTTTTTAACCAATCTTGTTCATATAATTAGTTATTTTGTGTTATTGGTAATCCAATTAGGTCGATTTCGTCCTCCCTAGGCTTATTCAAATCCAATTTGGGTTTTTAACTAATCTTGTGCATCCAATATGTGATTTTGTGTCATTTTGTGTCATTGGTTGAATATTTTGGTCATGTTCGTCCTATCGAGGCTTATTCTAATCCATTTAGGGTTTTTAACCAATCTTGTGCATCTAATATGTGATTTGGTGTCATTGGTTGCACATTTAGGTCATTTTCGTCCTCCCTAGGCTTATTCTAATCCAATTAGGGTTTTTAACCTATCTTGTGCATCCAATATGTGATTTTGTGTCATTTGTAATCAAATTAGGTCATTTTCGTCCTCGCTAAACTTATTCTAATCTAATTAGGGTTTTTAACCAATCTTGTGCATCCAATATGTGATTTTGTGTCATTGGTTGAACATTTAGGTCATTTTGGTCGTCCCTATGCTTATTCTAATCCAATTAGGGTTTTTAACCAATCTTGTGCATCCAATATGTGATTTTGTGTCATTTTGTGTCATTGGTTGAACATTTAGGTCATTTTCTTCCTCCCTAGGCTTATTCTAATCCAATTAGGGTTTTTAACCAATCTTGTGCATCCAATATGTGATTTTGTGTCATTGGTTGCACATTTAGGTCATTTTCGTCCTCCCTAGGCTTATTCTAATCCAATTAGGGTTTTTAACCAATCTTGTGCATCCAATTTGTGATTTTGTGTCATTGGTTGAATATTTAGGTCATTTTCGTCCTCCCTAGGCTTGTTCTAATCCAATTAGGGTTTTTAACCAATCTTGGGCATCCAATATGAGATTGTGTCATTGGTTGCACATTTAGGTCATTTTCGTCCTCCCTAGTTTTATTCTAATCCAATTAGGGTTTTTAACCAATCTTGTGCATCCAATATGTGATTTTGTGTCATTTTGTGTCATTGGTTGCACACTTAGGTAATTTTTTTTCTCCATAGGCTTATTCTAATCCAATTAGGGTACTTAACCAATCTTGTGCATATAATAAGTGATTTTGTGTCATTAGTAATCCAATTAGGTCATTTTCGTCCTCGCTAGGCTTATTCTAATCCAATTAGGGTTTGTAACCAATCTTATGCATCCAATATGTGATTTTGTGTCATTGGTAATCCAATTAGGTCATTTTCGTCCTCGCTAGGCTTATTCTAATCCAATTAGGGTTTTTAACCAATCTTGTGCATCCAATATGTGATTTTGTGTCATTTTGTGTCATTGGTTGAACATTTAGGTCATTTTCGTCCTCCCAAGGCTTATTCTAATCCAATTAGGGTTTTAAACCAATCTTCTACATCCAATATGTGATTTTGTGTCATTGGTTGAACATTTAGGTCATTTTCGTCCTCCCTAGGCTTATTCTAATCCAATTAGGGTTTTTAACCAATCTTGTGCATCCAATATGTGATTTTGTGTCATTGGTTGCACATTTAGGTCATTTTCGTCCTCCCTAGGCTTATTCTAATCCAATTAGGGTTTTTAACCAATCTTGTGCATATAATAAGTGATTTTATTTCATTGGTAACCCAATTAGGTCATTTTCGTCCTCGCTAGGCTTATTCTAATCCAATTAGGGTTTTTAACCAATCTTGTGCATCCAATATGTGATTTTGTGTCATTGGTTGCACATTTAGGTCATTTTCGTCCTCCCTAGGCTTATTCTAATCCAATTAGGGTTTTTAACCAATCTTGTGCATATAATAAGTTATTTTGTGTCATTGGTAATCCAATTAGGTCATTTTCGTCCTCCATAGGCTTATTCTAATCCAATTAGGGTTTTTAACCAATCTTTTGCATCCAATATGTGATTTTGTGTCATTGGTTCAACAATTAGGTCATTTTCGTCCTCGCTAGGCTTATTCTAATCCAATTAGGGTTTTTAACCAATCTTGTGCATCCAATATGTGATTTTGTGTCATTGGTTGCACATTTAGGTCATTTTCGTCCTCCCTAGGCTTATTCTAATCCAATTAGGGTTTTTAACCAATCTTGTGCATCTAATATGTGATTTTGTGTCATTGGTTGAACATTTAGGTCATTTTCGTCCTCCCTAGGCTTATTCTAATCCAATTAGGGTTTTTAACCAATCTTGTGCATCCAATATGTGATTTTGTGTCATCTTGTGTCATTGGTTGAACATTTAGGTCATTTTCGTCCTCCCTAGGCTTATTCTAATCCAATTAGGGTTTTTAACCAATCTTGTGCATCCAATATGTGATTTTGTGTCATTGGTTGAACATTTAGGTCATTTTCGTCCTCCCTAGGCTTATTCTAATCCAATTAGGGTTTTAACCAATCTTGTGCATCCAATATGTAATTTTGTGTCATTGGTTGAACATTTACGTCATTTTCGTCCTCCCTAGGCTTATTCTATTCCAATTAGGGTTTTTAACCAATCTTGTGCATCCAATATGTGATTTTGTGTCATTTTGTGTCATTGGTTGAACATTTAGGTCATTTTCGTCCTCCCTAGGCTTATTCTAATCCAATTAGGGTTTTTAACCAATCTTGTGCATCCAATATGTGATTTTGTGTCATTGGTTGCACATTTAGGTCATTTTCGTCCTCCCTAGGCTTATTCTAATCCAATTAGGGTTTTTAACCAATCTTGTGCATATAATAAGTGATTTTGTGTCATTGGTAATTCAATTAGGTCATTTTCGTCCTCACTAGGCTTATTCAAATCCAATTAGGGTTTTTAATTAATCTTCTGCATCCAATATGCGATTTTGTGTTATTTTGTGTCATTGGTTGAAATTTTGGTCATGTTCGTCCTCTAGAGGCTTATTCTAGTCCATTTATGGTTTTTAACCAATCTTGTGCATCAATATGTGATTTGGTGTCATTGGTTGCACATTTAGGTCATTTTCGTCCTCCCTAGGCTTATTTTAATCCAATTAGGGTTTTTAACCTATCTTGTGCATCCAATATGTGATTTTGTGTCATTTGTAATCCAATTAGGTCATTTTCGTCCTCGCTAAACTTATTCTAATCCAATTAGGGTTTTTAACCAATCTTGTGCATCCAATATGTGATTTTGTGTCATTGGTTGAACATTTAGGTCATTTTGGTCGTCCCTATGCTTATTCTAATCCAATTAGGGTTTTTAACCAATCTTGTGCATCCAATATGTGATTTTGTGTCATTGGTTGCACATTTAGGTCATTTTGGTCGTCCCTATGCTTATTCTAATCCAATTAGGGTTTTTAACCAATCTTGTGCATCCAATATGTGATTTTGTGTCATTGGTTGCACATTTAGGTCATTTTCGTCCTCCCTAGGCTTATTCTAATCCAATTAGGGTTTTTAACCAATCTTGGGCATCCAATATGTGATTTTGTGTCATTGGTTGCACATTTAAGTCATTTTCATCCTCCCTAGGCTTATTCTAATCCAATTAGGGTTTTTAACCAATCTTGTGCATATAATAAGTGATTTTATGTCATTGGTAATCCAATTAGGTCATTTTCGTCCTCGCTAGGCTTATTCTAATCCAATTAGAATTTTTAACCAATCTTATGCATCCAATATGTGATTTTGTGTCATTTTGTGTTATTGGTTGAACATTTATGTCATTTTCGTCCTCCCTAGGCTTATTCTAATCCAATTAGGGTTTTTAACCAATCTTGTGCATCCAATATGTGATTTTGTGTCATTGGTTGCACATTTAGGTCATTTTCGTCCTCCCTAGGCTTATTCTAATCCAATTAGGGTTTTTAACCAATCTTGTGCATATAATAAGTGATTTTATGTCATTGGTAATCCAATTAGGTCATTTTCGTCCTCGCTAGGCTTATGCTAATCCAAGTAGAATTTTTAACCAATCTTATGCATCCAATATGTGATTTTGTGTCATTTTGTGTTATTGGTTGAACATTTAGGCCATTTTCGTCCTCCCTAGGCTTATTCTAATCTAATTAGGGTTTTTAACCAATCTTATGCATCCAATATGTGATTTTGTGTCATTGGTTGCACATTGACGTCATTTTCGTCCTCCCTAGGCTTATTCTAATCCAATTAGGGTTTTTAACCAATCTTGTGCATCCAATATGTGATTTTGTGTCATTGGTTGCACATTTAGGTCATTTTCGTCCTCCCTAGGCTTATTCTAATCCAATTAGGGTTTTTAACCAATCTTGTGCATATAATAAGTGATTTTATGTCATTGGTAATCCAATAAGGTCATTTTCGTCCTCGCTAGGCTTATTCTAATCCAATTAGGGTTTTTAACCAATCTTATGCATCCAATATGTGATTTTGTGTCCTTTGTAATACGATTAGGTCATTTTCGTCCTCGCTTAACTTATTCTAATCCAACTAGGGTTTTTAACCAATCTTGTGCATCCAATATGTGATTTTGAGTCATTGGTTGCACATTTAGGTCATTTTCGTCCTCCCTAGGCTTATTCTAATCCAATTAGGGTTTTTAACCAATCTTGTGCATCCAATATGTGATTTTGTGTCATTGGTTGCACATTTAGGTCATTTTCGTCCTCCCTAGGCTTATTCTAATCCAATTAGGGTTTTTAACCAATCTTGTGCATCCAATATGTGATTTTGTGTCATTGGTTGAACATTTTGGTCATTTTTGTCCTCCCCAGGCTTATTCTAATCCAATTAGAATTTTAATCCAATGTTGTGCATCCCATATGCGATTTTGTGTCAATTTGTGTCATTGGTTGAACATTTAGGTCATTTTCGTCCTCCCTAGGCTTATTCTAATCCAATTAGGGTTTTTAACCAATCTTGTGCATCCAATATGTGATTTTGTGTCATTGGTTGCACATTTAGGTCATTTTCGTCCTCCCTAGGCTTATTCTAATGCAATTATGGTTTTTAACCAATCTTGTGCATATAATAAGTGATTTTATGTCATTGGTAATCCAATTAGGTCATTTTTGTCCTCGCTAGGCTTATTCTAATCCAATTAGGGTTTTTAACCAATCTTATGCATCCAATATGTGATTTTGTGTCATTTTGTGTCATAGGTTGAACATTTAGGTCATTTTCGTCCTCCCCAGGCTTATTCTAATCCACTTAGGATTTTTATCCAATCTTGTGCATCCAATATGTGATTTTGTGTCAATTTGTGTCATTGGTTGAACATTTAGGTCATTTTCGTCCTGCCTAGGCTTATTCTAATCCAATTAGGGTTTTTAACCAATCTTGTGCATCCAATATGTGATTTTGTGTCATTGGTTGCACATTTAGGTCATTTTCGTCCTCCCTAGGCTTATTCTAATCCAATTAGGGTTTTTAACCAATCTTGTGCATATAATAAGTGATTTTATGTCATTGGTAATCCAATTATGTCATTTTCGTCCTCGCTAGGCTTATTCTAATCCAATTAGGGTTTTTAACCAATCTTATGCATCCAATATGTGATTTTGTGTCATTTTGTGTCATTGGTTGAACATTTAGGTCATTTTCGTCCTCGCTAGGCTTATTCTAATCCAATTAGGGTTTTTGACCAATCTTATGCATCCAATAAGTGATTGTGTGTCATTTTGTGTCATTGGTTGAACATTTAGGTCATTTTCGTCCTCCCTAGGCTTATTCTAATCCAATTAGGGTTTTTAACCAATCTTGTGCATCCAATATGTGATTTTGTGTCATTGGTTGCACATTTAGGTTATTTTCGTCCTCCCAAGGCTTATTCTAATCCAATTAGGGTTTTTAACCAATCTTGTGCATATAATAAGTGATTTTGTGTCATTTGTAATCCAATTAGGTCATTTTCGTCCTCGCTAAACATATTCTAATCCAATTAGGGTTTTTAACCAATCTTGTGCATCCAATATGTGATTTTGTGTTATTGGTTGAACATTTAGGTCATTTTGGTCCTCCCTATGCTTATTCTAATCCAATTAGGGTTTTTAACCAATCTTGTGCATATAATAAGTGATTTTGTGTTATTGGTAATACAATTAGGTCATTTTCGTCCTCGCTAGGCTTATTCTAATCCAATTAGGGTTTTTTACCAATCTTGTGCATCCAATATGTGATTTTGTGTCATTGGTTGAACATTTAGGTCATTTTCGTCCTCCCTAGGCTTATTCTAATCCAATTACGGTTTTGAACCAATCTTGTGCATCCAATATGTGATTTTGTGTCATTGGTTGCACATTTAGGTCATTTTCGTCCTCCCTAGGCTTATTCTAATCCAATTAGGGTTTTTAACCAATCTTGTGCATCCAATATGTGACTTTGTGTCATTGGTTGAACATTTAGGTCATTTTGGTCCTCCCTAGGCTTATTCTAATCCAATTAGGGTTTTTAACCAATCTTATGCATCCAATATGTGATTTTGTGTCCTTTCTAATCCGATTAGGTCATTTTCGTCCTCGCTTAACTTATTCTAATCCAACTAGGGTTTTTAACCAATCTTGTGGATCCAATATGTGATTTTGTGTCATTGGTTGCACATTTAGGTCATTTTCGTCCTCCCTAGGCTTATTCTAATCCAATTAGGGTTTTTAACCAATCTTGTGCATATAATAAGTGATTTTGTGTTATTGGTAATCCAATAAGGTCATTTTCGTCCTCGCTAGGCTTATTCTAATCCAATTAGAGTTTTTAACCAATCTTGTGCATCCAATATGTGATTTTGTGTCATTGGTTGAACATTTAGGTCATTTTGGTCCTCCCTAGGCTTATTCTAATCCAATTAGGGTTTTTAACCAATCTTGTTCATATAATTAGTGATCTTGTGTCATTTGTAATGCAATTAGGTCATTTTCGTCCTCGCTAAACTTATTCTAATCCAATTAGGGTTTTTAACCAATCATGTGCATCCAATATGTGATTTTGTGTCATTGGTTGAACATTTAGGTTATTTTGGTCCTCCCTATGCTTATTCAAATCCAATTAGGGTTTTTAACCAATCTTGTGCATATAATAAGTGATTTTGTGTTATTGGTAATCCAATTAGGTCGTTTTCGTCCTCCCTAGGCTTATTCTAATCCAATTAGGATTTTTATCCAATCTTGTGCAACCCATATGTGATTTTGTGTCAATTTGTGACATTGGTTGAACATTTACGTCATTTTCGTCCTCCCTAGGCTTATTCTAATCCAATTAGGGTTTTTAACCAATCTTGTGCATCCAATATGTGATTTTGTGTCATTGGTTGCACATTTAGGTCATTTTCGTCCTCCCTAGGCTTATTCTAATCCAATTAGGGTTTTTAACCAATCTTGTGCATATAATAAGTGATTTTATGTCATTGGTAATCCAATTAGGTCATTTTCGTCCTCGCTAGGCTTATTCTAATCCAATTAGGGTTTTTAACAAATCTTATGCATCCAATATGTGATTTTGTGTCATTGGTTGAACATTTAGGTCATTTTCGTCCTCCCTCGGCTTATTCTAATCCAATTAGGGTTTTTAATCAATCTTATGCATCCAATATGTGATTTTGTGTCATTGGTTGCACATTTAGGTCATTTTCGTCCTCCCTAGGCTTATTCTAATCCAATTAGGGTTTTTAACCAATCTTGTGCATATAATAAGTGATTTTGTGTCATTGGTTGAACATTTAGGTCATTTTGGTCCTCCCTAGGCTTATTCTAATCCAATTAGGGTTTTTAACCAATCTTGTGCATCCAATATGTGATTTTGTGTCATTGGTTGCACATTTAGGTCATTTTCGTCCTCCCTAGGCTTATTCTAATCCAATTAGGGTTTTTAACCAATCTTGTGCATCCAATATGTGATTTTGTGTCAATTTGTGTCATTGGTTGAACATTTAGGTCATTTTCGTCCTCCCTAGGCTTATTCTAATCCAATTAGGGTTTTTAACCAATCTTGTGCATCCAATATGTGATTTTGTGTCATTGGTTGCACATTTAGGTCATTTTCGTCCTCCCTAGGCTTATTCTAATCCAATTAGGGTTTTTAACCAATCTTGTGCATATAATAAGTGATTTTGTGTCATTGGTAATCCAATAAGTTCATTTTCGTCCTCGCTAGACTTATTCTTATCCAATTAGGGTTTTTAACCAATCTTGTGCATCCAATATGTGACTTTGTGTCATTGGTTGAAAATTTAGGTCATTTATGTCCTCCCTAGGCTTATTCTAATCCAATTAGGGTTTTTAACCAATCTTGTGCATCCAATATGTGATTTTGTGTCATTGGTTGCACATTTAGGTCATTTTCGTCCTCCCTAGGCTTATTCTAATCGAATTAGGGTTTTTAACCAATCTTGTGCATATAATAAGTGATTTTATGTCATTGGTAATCCAATTAGGTCATTTTCGTCCTCGCTAGGCTTATTCTAATCCAATTAGGGTTTTTAACCAATCTTATGCATCCAATATGTGATTTTGTGTCATTTTGTGTCATTGGTTGAACATTTAGGTCATTTTCGTCCTCCCTAGGCTTATTTTAAACTAATTTGGGTTTTTAACCAATCTTGTGCATCCAATATGTGATTTTGTGTCATGGTTGAACATTTAGGTCATTTTCGTCCTCCCTAGGCTTATTCTAATCCAATTAGGGTTTTTAACCAATCTTGTGCATGTAATATGTGATTTTGTGTCATTGGTTGCACATTTAGGTCATTTTTGTCCTCCCTGGGCTTATTCTATTCCAATTAGGGTTTTTAACCAATCTTGTGCATATAATAAGTGATTTTATGTCTTTGGTAATCCAATTAGGTCATTTTGGTCCTCCCTATGCTTATTCTAATCCAATTAGGGTTTTTGACCAATCTTGTGCATATAATAAGTGATATTGTGTTATTGGTAATCCAATTAGGTCATTTTCGTCCTCGCTAGGCTTATTCTAATCCAATTAGGGTTTTTAACCAATCTTGTGCATCCAATATGTGATTTTGTGTCATTGGTTGCACATTTAGGTCATTTTCGTCCTCCCTAGGCTTATTCTAATCCAATTAGGGTTTTTAACCAATCTTGTGCATATAATAAGTGATTTTATGTCATTGGTAATCCAATTACGTCATTTTCGTCCTCGCTAGGCTTATTCTAATCCAATTAGGGTTTTTAACCAATCTTATGCATCCAATATGTGATTTTGTGTCATTTTGTGTCATTGGTTGCACATTTAGGTCATTTTCGTTCTCCCTAGGCTTATTTTAAACCAATTTGGGTTTTTAACCAATCTTGTGCATCCAATATGTGATTTTGTGTCATTGGTTGTACATTTAGGTCATTTTCGTCCTCCCTAGGCTTATTCTAATCCAATTAGGGTTTTTAACCAATCTTGTGCATATAATAAGTGATTTTATGTCATTGGTAATCCAATTAGGTCATTTTCGTCCTCGCTAGGCTTATTCTAATCCAATTTGAATTTTTAACCAATCTAATGCATCCAATATGTGATTTTGTGTCATTTTGTGTTATTGGTTGAACATTTAGGTCATTTTCGTCCTCCCTAGGCTTATTCTAATCCAATTAGGGTTTTTAACCAATCTTGTGCATCCAATATGTGATTTTGTGTCATTGGTTGCACATTTAGGTCATTTTCGTCCTCCCTAGGCTTATTCTAATCCAATTAGGGTTTTTAACCAATCTTGTGCATATAATAAGTGATTTTATGTCATTGGTAATCCAATTAGGTCATTTTCGTCCTCGCTAGGCTTATTCTAATCCAATTAGGGTTTTTAACCAATCTTGTGCATATAATAAGTGATTTTTTGTCATTGGTAATCCAATAAGTTCATTTTCTTCCTCGCTAGACTTATTCTAATCCAATTAGGGTTTTTAACCAATCTTGTGCATCCAATATGTGATTTTGTGTCATTGGTTGCACATTTAGGTCATTTTCGTCCTCCCTAGGCTTATTCTAATCCAATTAGGGTTTTTAACCAATCTTGTGCATCCAATATGTGATTTTGTGTCATTGGTTGAACATTTAGGCAAATTTCGTCCTCGCTAGGCTTATTCTAATCCAATTAAGATTTTTAACCAATCTTATGCATCCAATATGTGATTTTGTGTCATTGGTTGCACATTTAGGTCATTCTCGTCCTCCCTAGGCTTATTCTAATCCAATTAGGGTTTTTAACCAATCTTGTGCATCCAATATGTGATTTTGTGTCATTGGTTGCACATTTAGGTCATTTTCGTCCTCCCTAGGCTTATTCTAATCCAATTAGGGTTTTTAACCAATCTTGTGCATCCAATATGTGATTAGGTGTCATTGGTTGCACATTTAGGTCATTTTCGTCCTCCGTAGGCTTATTCTAATCCAATTAGGGTTTTTAACCAATCTTGTGCATCCAATATGTGATTTTGTGTCATTGGTTGCACATTTAGGTCATTTTCGTCCTCCCTAGGCTTATTCTAATCCAATTAGGGTTTTTAACCAATCTTGTGCATCCAATATGTGATTTTGTGTCATTGGTTGAACATTGAGGTCATTTTCGTCCTCCCTAGGCTTATTCTATTCCATTTAGGGTTTTTAACCAATCTTGTGCATCCAATATGTGATTTTGTGTCATTGGTTGAACATTTAGGTCATTTTCGTCCTCCCTAGGCTTATTCTAATCCAATTAGGGTTTTTAACCAATCTTGTTCATATAATAAGTGATCTTGTGTCATTTGTAATCCAATTAGGTCATTTTCGTCCTCGCTAAACTTATTCTAATCCAATTAGGGTTTTTAACCAATCATGTGCATCCAATATGTGATTTTGTGTCATTGGTTGAACATTTGGGTCATTTTCGTCCTCCCTAGGCTTATTCTAATCCATTTAGGGTTTTTAACCAATCTTGTGCATCCAATATGTGATTATGTGTCATTGGTTGCACATTTAGGTCATTTTCGTCCTCCCTAGACTTATTCTAATCCAATTAGGGTTTTTAACCAATCTTGTGCATCCAATATGTGATTTTGTGTCATTGGTTGAACATTTAGGTCATTTTCGTCCTCCCCAGGCTTATTCTAATCAAATTAGGATTTTTATCCAATCTTGTGCATCCCATATGTGATTTTGTGTCAATTTGTGTCATTGGGTGAACATTTTGGTCATTTTCGTTCTCCCTAGGCTTATTCTAATCCAATTAGGGTTTTTAACCAATCTTGTGCATCCAATATGTGATTTTGTGTCATTGGTTGCACATTTAGGTCATTTTCGTCCTCCCTAGGCTTATTCTAATCCAATTAGGGTTTTTAACCAATCTTATGCATCCAATATGTGATTTTGTGTCATTTTGTGTCATTGGTTGAACATTTAGGTCATTTTCGTCCTCCCTAGGCTTATTTTAATCCAATTTGGATTTTTAAACAATCTTGTGCATCAAATATGTGATTTTGTGTCATTGGTTGCACATTTCGGTCATTTTCGTCCTCCCTAGGCTTATTCTAAACCAATTAGGGTTTTTAACCAATCTTGTGCATATAATAAGTGATTTTGTGTCCTTTGTAATTCGATTAGGTCATTTTCGTCCTCGCTTAACTTATTCTAATCCAATTAGGGTTTTTAACCAATCTTGTGCATCCAATATGTGATTTTGTGTCATTGGTTGCACATTTAGGTCATTTTCGTCCTCCCTAGGCTTATTCTAATCCAATTAGGGTTTTTAACCAATCTTGTGCATATAATAAGTGATTTTATGTCATTGGTAATCCAATTAGGTCATTTTCGTCCTCGCTAGGCTTATTCTAATCCAATTAGGGTTTTTAACCAATCTTATGCATCCATTATGTGATTTTGTGTCCTTTGTAATCCGATTAGGTCATTTTCGTCCTCGCTTAGCTTATTCTAATCCAACTAGGGTTTTTAACCAATCTTGTGCATCCAATATGTGATTTTGAGTCATTGGTTGCACATTTAGGTCATTTTCGTCCTCCCTAGGCTTGTTCTAATCCAATTAGGGTTTTTAACCAATCTTGTGCATATAATAAGTGATTTTATGTCATTGGTAATCCAATTAGGTCATTTTCGTCCTCGCTAGGCTTATTCTAATCCAATTAGGGTTTTTAACCAATCTTATGCATCCATTATGTGATTTTGTGTCATTTTGTGTCATTGGTTGAACATTTAGGTCATTTTCGTCCTCCCTAGGCTTATTCT
>JBBPBQ010000006.1:6376100-6392783 GCA_037974755.1 Cicer yamashitae | reverse complement strand
ACAAAATGACACAAAATCACATATTGGATGCACAAGATTGGTTAAAAACCCTAATTGGATTAGAATAAGCCTAGGGAGGACCTAAATGACCTAAATGTTCAACCAATGACACAAAATGACACAAATTCACATATTGGATGCACAAGATTGGTTGAAAACCCTAATTGCATTAGAATAAGCCTAGGGAGGATGAAAATGACCTAAATGTGCAACCAATGATACAAAATCACATATTGGATGCACAAGATTGGTTAAAAACCCAAATTGGAATAGAATTAGCCTAGCGAGGATAACCAATAACACAAAATCACTTATTATATGCACAAGATTGGTTAGAAACCCTAATTGGATTAGAATAAGCCTAGGGAGGACGAAAATGACCTAAATGTTCAACCAATGACACAAAATCACATATTGGATGCACAAGATTTGTTAAAAACCCTAATTGGATTAGAATAAGTTTAGGGAGGACCAAAATGACTTAATTGGATTACAAATGACACAAAATCACTTGTTATATGCACAAGATTGGTTACAAACCCTAATTGGATTAGAATAAGCCTAGGGAGGACGAAAATGACCTAAATGTGCAACCAATGACACAAAATCACATATTGGATGCAGAAGATTGGCTAAAAACCCTAAATGGATTAGAATAAGCCTAGGGAGGACGAAAATGACCAAAATGTTCAACCAATGACACAAAATGACACAAAATCATATCTTGGATGCATAAGATTGGTTAAAAACCCAAATTGGATTAGAATAAGCCTAGGGAGGACGAAAATGACCTAAATGTTCAACCAATGACACAAAATGACACAAAATCACATATTGGATGCATAAGATTGGTTAAAAACCCTAATTGGATTAGAATAAGCCTAGCGAGGACGAAAATGACCTAATTGGATTACCAATGACATAAAATCACTTATTATATGCACAAGATTGGTTAAAAACCCTAATTGGATTAGAATAAGCCTAGGGAGGACGAAAATGACCTAAATGTGCAACCAATGACACAAAACACATATTGGATGCACAAGATTGGTTAAAAACCCATATTGGATTAAAACAAGCCTAGGCAGGACGAAAATGACCTAAATGTTCAACCAATGACACAAAATGACACCAAATCACATATTGGATGCATAAGATTGGTTAAAAACCCTAATTGGATTAGAATAAGCCTAGGGAGGACCTAAATGACCTAAATGTTCAACCAATGACACAAAATGACACAAATTCACATATTGGATGCACAAGATTGGTTGAAAACCCTAATTGCATTAGAATAAGCCTAGGGAGGATGAAAATGACCTAAATGTGCAACCAATGATACAAAATCACATATTGGATGCACAAGATTGGTTAAAAACCCAAATTGGAATAGAATTAGCCTAGCGAGGATAACCAATAACACAAAATCACTTATTATATGCACAAGATTGGTTAGAAACCCTAATTGGATTAGAATAAGCCTAGGGAGGACGAAAATGACCTAAATGTTCAACAAATGACACAAAATCACATATTGGATGCACAAGATTTGTTAAAAACCCTAATTGGATTAGAATAAGTTTAGGGAGGACCAAAATGACTTAATTGGATTACAAATGACACAAAATCACTTGTTATATGCACAAGATTGGTTACAAACCCTAATTGGATTAGAATAAGCCTAGGGAGGACGAAAATGACCTAAATGTGCAACCAATGACACAAAATCACATATTGGATGCAGAAGATTGGCTAAAAACCCTAAATGGATTAGAATAAGCCTAGGGAGGACGAAAATGACCAAAATGTTCAACCAATGACACAAAATGACACAAAATCATATCTTGGATGCATAAGATTGGTTAAAAACCCAAATTGGATTAGAATAAGCCTAGGGAGGACGAAAATGACCTAAATGTTCAACCAATGACACAAAATGACACAAAATCACATATTGGATGCATAAGATTGGTTAAAAACCCTAATTGGATTAGAATAAGCCTAGCGAGGACGAAAATGACCTAATTGGATTACCAATGACATAAAATCACTTATTATATGCACAAGATTGGTTAAAAACCCTAATTGGATTAGAATAAGCCTAGGGAGGACGAAAATGACCTAAATGTGCAACCAATGACACAAAATCACATATTGGATGCACAAGATTGGTTAAAAACCCTAATTGGATTAGAATAAGCCTAGGGAGGACGAAAATAACCTAAATGTTCAACCAATGACACAAATTGACACAAAATCACATATGGGATGCACAAGATTGGATAAAAATCCTAATTGGATTAGAATAAGCCTGGGGAGGACGAAAATGACCTAAATGTTCAACCAATGACACAAAGTCACATATTGGATGCACAAGATTGGTTAAAAACCCTAATTGGATTAGAATAAGCCTAGGGATGACGAAAATGACCTAAATGTGCAACCAATGACACAAAATCACATATTGGATGCACAAGATTGGTTAAAAACCCTAATTGGATTAGAATAAGCCTAGGGAGGACGAAAATGACCTAAATGTTCAACCAATGACACAAAATCACATATTGGATGCACAAGATTGGTTAAAAACCCTAATAGGATTAGAATAAGTCTGGGGAGGACGAAAATGACCTAAATGTGCAACCAATGACAAAAAATTACATATTGGATGCACAAGATTGGTTAAAAACCCTAATTGGATTAGAATAAGCCTAGGGAGGACGAAAATGACCTAAATGTGCAACCAATGACACAAAATCACATATTGGATGCACAAGATTGGTTAAAAACCCTAATTGGATTAGAATAAGCCTAGCAGGACGAAAATGACCTAAATGTGCAACCAATGAGACTAAATCACATATTCGATGCACAAGATTGGTTAAAAACCCTAATTGGATTAGAATAAGCCTAGGGAGTACGAAAATGACCTAAATGTGCAACCAATGACACAAAATCACATATTGGATGCACAAGATTGGTTAAAAACCCTAATTGGATTAGAATAAGCCTAGGGAGGACGAAAATGACCTAAATGTTCAACCAATAACACAAAATGACACAAAATCACATATTGGATGCATAAGATTGGTTAAAAATTCTAATTGGATTAGAATAAGCCTAGCGAGGACGAAAATGACCTAATTGGATTACCAATGACATAAAATCACTTATTATATGCACAAGATTGGTTAAAAACCCTAATTGGATTAGAATAAGCCTAGGGAGGACGAAAATGACCTAAATGTTCAACCAATAACACAAAATGACACAAAATCACATATTGGATGCATAAGATTGGTTAAAAATTCTAATTGGATTAGAATAAGCCTAGCGAGGACGAAAATGACCTAATTGGATTACCAATGACATAAAATCACTTATTATATGCACAAGATTGGTTAAAAACCCTAATTGGATTAGAATAAGCCTAGGGAGGACGAAAATGACCTAAATGTGCAACCAATGACACAAAATGACACAAAATCACATATTGGATGCATAAGATTGGTTAAAAAACCTAATTGGATTAGAATAAGCCTAGCGAGGACGAAAATCACCTAATTGGATTACCAATGACACAAAATGACACAAAATCACATATTGGATGCATAAGATTGGTTAAAAAACCTAATTGGATTAAAATAAGCCTATCGAGGACGAAAATGACCTAATGCGATTACCAATGACACAAAATCACTTATCATATGCACAAGATTGGTTAAAAACCCTAATTGGATTAGAATAAGCCTAGGGAGGACAAAAATGACCTAAGTGTTCAACCAATGACACAAAATGACACAAAATCACATATTGGATGCACAAGATTGGTTAAAAACCCTAATTGGATTAGAATAAGCCTAGGGAGGACGAAAATGACCTAAATGTTCAACCAATGACACAAAATCACATATTGGATGCACAAGATTGTTTAAAAACCCTAATTGGATTAGAATAAGCCTAGTAAGGACGAAAATGACCTAATTGGATTACCAATGACACAAAATCACTTATTGTATGCACAAGATTGGTTAAAAACCCTAATTGGATTAGAATAAGCCTAGGGAGGACGAAAATGACCTAAATGTGCAACCAATGACACAAAATCACATATTGGATGCACAAGATTGGTTAAAAACCCTAATTGGATTAGAATAAGCCTTGGGAGGACGAAAATGACCTAAATGTTCAACCAATGACACAAATTGACACAAAATCACATATTGGATGCACAAGATTGGATAAAAATCCTAATTGGATTAGAATAAGCCTAGCGAGGACGAAAATGACCTAAATGTTCAACCAATGACACAAAATGACACAAAATCACATATTGGATGCATAAGATTGGTTAAAAACCCTAATTGGATTAGAATAAGCCTAGCGAGGACGAAAATGACCTAAATGGATTACCAATAACGCAAAATCAGTTATTATATGCACAAGATTGGTTAAAAACCCTAATTGGATTAGAATAAGCATAGAGAGGATGAAAATGACCTAAATGTTCAACCAATAATACAAAATGACACAAAATCACATATTGGATGCACAAGATTGGTTAAAAACCCTAATTGGATTAGAATAAGCCTAGGGAGGACCTAAATGACCTAAATGTTCAACCAATGACACAAAATGACACAAATTCACATATTGGATGCACAAGATTGGTTGAAAACCCTAATTGCATTAGAATAAGCCTAGGGAGGATGAAAATGACCTAAATGTGCAACCAATGATACAAAATCACATATTGGATGCACAAGATTGGTTAAAAACCCAAATTGGAATAGAATTAGCCTAGCGAGGATAACCAATAACACAAAATCACTTATTATATGCACAAGATTGGTTAGAAACCCTAATTGGATTAGAATAAGCCTAGGGAGGACGAAAATGACCTAAATGTTCAACCAATGACACAAAATCACATATTGGATGCACAAGATTTGTTAAAAACCCTAATTGGATTAGAATAAGTTTAGGGAGGACCAAAATGACTTAATTGGATTACAAATGACACAAAATCACTTGTTATATGCACAAGATTGGTTACAAACCCTAATTGGATTAGAATAAGCCTAGGGAGGACGAAAATGACCTAAATGTGCAACCAATGACACAAAATCACATATTGGATGCAGAAGATTGGCTAAAAACCCTAAATGGATTAGAATAAGCCTAGGGAGGACGAAAATGACCAAAATGTTCAACCAATGACACAAAATGACACAAAATCATATCTTGGATGCATAAGATTGGTTAAAAACCCAAATTGGATTAGAATAAGCCTAGGGAGGACGAAAATGACCTAAATGTTCAACCAATGACACAAAATGACACAAAATCACATATTGGATGCATAAGATTGGTTAAAAACCCTAATTGGATTAGAATAAGCCTAGCGAGGACGAAAATGACCTAATTGGATTACCAATGACATAAAATCACTTATTATATGCACAAGATTGGTTAAAAACCCTAATTGGATTAGAATAAGCCTAGGGAGGACGAAAATGACCTAAATGTGCAACCAATGACACAAAACACATATTGGATGCACAAGATTGGTTAAAAACCCATATTGGATTAAAACAAGCCTAGGCAGGACGAAAATGACCTAAATGTTCAACCAATGACACAAAATGACACCAAATCACATATTGGATGCATAAGATTGGTTAAAAACCCTAATTGGATTCGAATAAGCCTAGCGAGGACAAAAATAAACTAATTGGATTACCAATGACATAAAATCACTTATTATTTGCACAAGAGTGGTTAAAAACCCTAATTGGATTAGAATAAGCCTAGGGAGGACGAAAATGACCTAAATGTGCAACCAATGACACAAAATCACATATTGGATGCACAAGATTGGTTAAAAACCCTAATTGGATTAGAATAAGCCTAGGGATGACGAAAATGACCAAAATTTTAAACCAACGACACAAATTGACACAAAATCACATTTGGGATGCACAAGATTGGATAAAAATCCTAATTGGATTAGAATAAGCCTGGGGAGGACGAAAATAACCTAAATGTTCAACAATTGACACAAAATCACATATTGGATGCACAAGATTGGTTAAAAACCCTAATTGGATTAGAATAAGCCTAGGGAGGACGAAAATGACCTAAATGTGCAACCAATGACACAAAATCACATATTGGATGCACAAGATTGTTTAAAAACCCTAATTGGATTAGAATAAGCCTAGGGAGGACGAAAATGACCTAAATGTGCAACCAATGACACAAAATCACATATTGGATGCACAAGATTGGTTAAAAACCCTAATTGGATTAGAATAAGTCTAGCGAGGAAGAAAATGAACTTATTGGATTACCAATGACAAAAAATCACTTATTATATGCACAAGATTGGTTAAAAACCCTAATTGGATTAGAATAAGCCTAGCGAGGACGAAAATGACCTAATTGGATTACCAATGACATAAAATCACTTATTATATGCACAAGATTGGTTAAAAACCCTAATTGGATTAGAATAAGCCTAGGGAGGACGAAAATGACCTAAATGTGCAACCAATGACACAAAATCACATATTGGATGCACAAGATTAGTTAAAAACCCTAATTGGATTAGAATAAGCCTAGGGAGGACGAAAATGACCTAAGTGTTCAACCAATGACACAAAATCACATATTGGATGCACAAGATTGGTTAAAAACCCTAATGGAATTAGAATAAGCCTAGGGAGGACGAAAATGACCTAATTGGATTACCAATGACATAAAATCACTTATTATATGCACAAGATTGGTTAAAAACCCTAATTGGATTAGAATAAGCCTAGGGAGGACGAAAATGACCTAAATGTGCAACCAATGACACAAAATCACATATTGGATGCACAAGATTGGGTAAAAACCCTAATTGGATTAGAATAAGCCTAGGGAGGACCAAAATGACCTAAATGTTCAACCAATAACACAAAATGACACAAAATCACATATTGGATGCATAAGATTGGTTAAAAATTCTAATTGGATTAGAATAAGCCTAGCGAGGACGAAAATGACCTAATTGGATTACCAATGACATAAAATCACTTATTATATGCACAAGATTGGTTAAAAACCCTAATTGGATTAGAATAAGCCTAGGGAGGACCAAAATGACCTAAATGTGCAACCAATGACACAAAATCACATATGGGATGCACAAGATTGGATAAAAATTCTAATTGGATTAGAATAAGCCTGGGGAGGACGAAAATGACCTAAATGTTTAACCAATGACAAAAAATCACATATTGGATGCACAAGATTGGTTAAAAACCCTAATTGGATTAGAATAAGCCTAGGGAGGACGAAAATGAGCTCAATGTGCAACCAATGACACAAAATCACATATTGGATGCACAAGATTGGTTAAAAACCCAAATTGGTTTAAAATAAGCCTAGCGAGGACGAAAATGACCTAAATGTTCAACCAATGACACAAAATGACACAAAATCACATATTGGATGCACAAGATTGGTTAAAAACCCTAATTGGATTAGAATAAGCCTATGGAGGACGAAAATGACCTAAATGTGCAACCAATGACACAAAATCACATATTGCATGCACAAGATTGGTTAAAAACCCTAATTGGATTAGAATAAGCCTAGGGAGGACGAAAATGACCTAAATGTTCAACCATGACACAAAATCACATATTGGATGCACAAGATTGGTTAAAAACCCTAATTGGATTACAATAAGCCTAGGGAGGACGAAAATGACCTAAATGTGCAACCAATGACACAAAATCACATATTGGATGCACAAGATTGGTTAAAAACCCTAATTGGCTTAGAATAAGCGTAGGGAGGACCAAAATGACCTTAATGTTCAACCAACGACACAAAATCACATATTGGATGCACAAGATTGGTTAAAAACCCTAATTGGATTAGAATAAGCCTAGGGAGGACGAAAATGACCTAAATGTTCAACCAATGACACAAATTGACACAAAATCACATATTGGATGCACAAGATTGGTTAAAAACCCTAATTGGATTAGAATAAGCCTAGGGAGGACGAAAATGACCTAAATGTGCAACCAATGACACAAAATCACATATTGGATGCACAAGATTGGTTAAAAACCCTAATTGGATTAGAATAAGCCTAGGGAGGACCAAAATGACCTAAATGTTCAACCAATGACACAAAGTCACATATTGGATGAACAAGATTGGTTAAAAACCCTAATTGGATTAGAATAAGTCTAGCGAGGACGAAAATGAACTTATTGGATTACCAATGCCAAAAAATCATTTATTATATGCACAAGATTGGTTAAAAACCCTAATTGGATTAGAATAAGCCTAGGGAGGACGAAAATGACCTAAATGTGCAACCAATGACACAAAATCACATATTGGATGCACAAGATTGGTTAAAAACCCAAATTGGTTTAAAATAAGCCTAGGGAGGACGAAAATGACCTAAATGTTCAACCAATGACACAAAATCACATATTGGATGCACAAGATTGGTTAAAAACCCTAATTGGATTAGAATAAGCCTAGCGAGGACGAAAATGACCTAATTGGAATACCAATGACACAAAATCACTTATTATATGCACAAGATTGGTTAAAAACCCTAATTGGATTAGAATAAGCCTAGCGAGGACGAAAATGACCTAATTGGATTACCAATGACACAAAATTACTTATTATATGCACAAGATTGGTTAAAAACCCTAATTGGATTAGAATAAGCCTAGGGAGGACGAAAATGACCTAAATGTTCAACCAATGACACAAAATGACACAAAATCACATATTGGATGCACAAGATTGGTTAAAAACCCTAAAACCCTAATTGGATTAGAATAAGCCTAGAGAGGACGAAAATGACCTAAATGTTCAACCAATGACACAAAATCACATATTGGATGCACAAGATTGGTTAAAAACCCTAATTGGATTAGAATAAGCCTAGGGAGGACGAAAATGACCTAAATGTGCAACCAATGACACAAAATCACATATTGGATGCCCAAGATTGGTTAAAAACCCTAATTGGATTAGAATAAGCCTAGGGAGGACCAAAATGACCTAAATGTTCAACCAATGACACAAAATCACATATTGGATGCACAAGATTGGTTAAAAACCCTAATTGGATTAGAAAAAAACTAGCGAGGACGAAAATGACCTAATTGGATTACCAATAACACAAAATCACTTATTATATGCACAAGATTGGTTAAAAACCCTAATTGGATTAGAATAAGCATAGGGATGACCAAAATGACCTAAATGTTCAACCAGTGACACAAAATCACATATTGGATGCACATGATTGGTTAAAAACCCTAATTGGAATAGAATAAGCCTACGGAGGACCAAAATGACCTAAATGTTCAACCAATGACACAAAGTCACATATTGGATGCACAAGATTGGTTAAAAACCCTAATTGGATTAGAATAAGTCTAGCGAGGACGAAAATGAACTTATTGGATTACCAATGCCAAAAAATCATTTATTATATGCACAAGATTGGTTAAAAACCCTAATTGGATTAGAATAAGCCTAGGGAGGACGAAAATGACCTAAATGTGCAACCAATGACACAAAATCACATATTGGATGCACAAGATTGTTTAAAAACCCTAATTGGATTAGAATAAGCCTAGGGAGGACGAAAATGACCTAAATGTGCAACCAATGACACAAAATCACATATTGGATGCACAAGATTGGTTAAAAACCCTAATTGGATTAGAATAAGGCTAGGGAGGACGAAAATGACCTAAATGTGCAACCAATGACACAAAATCACATATTGGATGCACAAGATTGGTTAAAAACCCAAATTGGTTTAAAGAAAGCCTAGGTAGGACAAAAATGACCTAAATGTTCAACCAATGACACAAAATGACACAAAATCACATATTGGATGCATAAGATTGGTTTAAAACCCTAATTGGATTAGAATAAGCCTAGCGAGGACGAAAATGACCTAATTGGATTACCAATGACATAAAATCACTTATTATATGCACAAGATTGGTTAAAAACCCTAATTGGATTAGAATAAGCCTAGGGAGGACGAAAATGACCTAAATGTGCAACCAATGACACAAAATCACATATTGGATGCACAAGATTGGGTAAAAACCCTAATTGGATTAGAATAAGCCTAGGGAGGACCAAAATGACCTAAATGTTCAACCAATAACACAAAATGACACAAAATCACATATTGGATGCATAAGATTGGTTAAAAATTCTAATTGGATTAGAATAAGCCTAGCGAGGACGAAAATGACCTAATTGGATTACCAATGACATAAAATCACTTATTATATGCACAAGATTGGTTAAAAACCCTAATTGGATTAGAATAAGCCTAGGGAGGACGAAAATGACCTAAATGTGCAACCAATGACACAAAATCACATATTGGATGCACAAGATTGGTTAAAAACCCTAATTGGATTAGAATAAGCCTAGGGAGAACGAAAATGACCTAAATGTGCAACCAATGACACAAAATCACATATTGGATGCACAAGATTGGTTAAAAACCCAAATTGGTTTAAAATAAGCCTAGGGAGGACGGAAATGACCTAAATGTTCAACCAATGACACAAAATGACACAAAATCACATATTGGATGCATAAGATTGGTTAAAAACCCTAATTGGATTAGAATAAGCCTAGGGAGGACGAAAATGACCTAAATGTGCAACCAATGACACAAAATCACATATTGGATGCACAAGATTGGTTAAAAACCCAAATTGGTTTAAAATAAGCCTAGGGAGGACGAAAATGACCTAAATGTTCAACCAATGACACAAAATGACACAAAATCACATATTGGATGCATAAGATTGGTTAAAAACCCTAATTGGATTAGAATAAGCCTAGCGAGGACGAAAATGACCTAATTGGATTACCAATGACATAAAATCACTTATTATATGCACAAGATTGGTTCAAAACCCTAATTAGATGAGAATAAGCCTAGGGAGGACGAAAATGACCTAAATGTGCAACCAATGACACAAAATCAGATATTGGATGCACAAGATTGGTTAAAAACCCTAATTGGATTAGAATAAATCTAGCGAGGACGAAAATGAACTTATTGGATTACCAATGCAAAAAAATCACTTATTATATGCACAAGATTGGTTAAAAACCCTAATTGGATTAGAATAAGCCTAGGGAGGACGAAAATGACCTAAACGTTCAACCAATGACACAAAATCACATATTGGATGCACAAGATTGGTTAAAAACCCTAATTGGATTAGAATAAGCCTAGCGAGGACGAAAATGACCTAATTGGATTACCAATAACACAAAATCACTTATTATATGCACAAGATTGGTCAAAAACCCTAATTGGATTAGAATAAGCATAGGGAGGACCAAAATGACCTAATTGGATTACCAAAGACATAAAATCCCTTATTATATGCACAAGATTGGTTAAAAACCCTAATTGGATTAGAATAAGCCTAGGGAGGACAAAAATGACCTAAATGTGCAACCAATGACACAAAATCACATATTGCATGCACAAGATTGGTTAAAAACCCTAATTGGATTAGAATAAGCCTAGGGAGGACGAAAATGACCTAAATGTTCAACCATGACACAAAATCACATATTGGATGCACAAGATTGGTTAAAAACCCAAATTCGTTTAAAATAAGCCTAGGGAGGACGAAAATGACCTAAATGTTCAACCAATGACACAAAATGACACAAAATCACATATTGGATGCATAAGATTGGTTAAAAACCCTAATTGGATTAGAATAAGCCTAGCGAGGACGAAAATGACCTAATTGGATTACCAATGACATAAAATCACTTATTATATGCACAAGATTGGTTAAAAACCCTAATTCGATTAGAATAAGCCTAGGGAGGACGAAAATGACCTAAATGTGCAACCAATGACACAAAATCACATATTGGATGCACAAGATTGGTTAAAAACCCTAATTGGATTAGAATAAGCCTAGGGAGGACATAAATGACCTAAATTTTCAACCAATGACACAAAGTCACATATTGGATGCACAAGATTGGTTAAAAACCCTAATTGGATAAGAATAAGTCTAGCGAGGACGAAAATGAACTTATTGGATTACCAATGACACAAAATCACTTATTATATGCACAAGATTGGTTAAAAACCCTAATTGGATTAGAATAAGCCTAGGGAGGACGAAAATGACCTAAATGTGCAACCAATGACACAAAATCACATATTGGATGCACAAGATTGGTTAAAAACCCTAAATTGATTAGAATAAGCCTAGGGAGGACGAAAATGACCTAAATGTTCACCCAATGACACAAAATCACATATTGGATGCACAAGATTGGTTAAAAACCCTAATTGGATTAGAATAAGCCTAGGGAGGACGAAAATGACCTAAATGTGCAACCAATGACACAAAATCACATATTGGATGCACAAGATTGGTTAAAAATTCTAATTGGATTAGAATAAGCCTAGCGAGGACGAAAATGACCTAATTGGATTACCAATGACATAAAATCACTTATTATATGCACAAGATTGGTTAAAAACCCTAATTGGATTAGAATAAGCCTAGGGAGGACCAAAATGACCTAAATGTGCAACCAATGACACAAAATCACATATGGGATGCACAAGATTGGATAAAAATTCTAATTGGATTAGAATAAGCCTGGGGAGGACGAAAATGACCTAAATGTTTAACCAATGACAAAAAATCACATATTGGATGCACAAGATTGGTTAAAAACCCTAATTGGATTAGAATAAGCCTAGGGAGGACGAAAATGAGCTCAATGTGCAACCAATGACACAAAATCACATATTGGATGCACAAGATTGGTTAAAAACCCAAATTGGTTTAAAATAAGCCTAGCGAGGACGAAAATGACCTAAATGTTCAACCAATGACACAAAATGACACAAAATCACATATTGGATGCACAAGATTGGTTAAAAACCCTAATTGGATTAGAATAAGCCTATGGAGGACGAAAATGACCTAAATGTGCAACCAATGACACAAAATCACATATTGCATGCACAAGATTGGTTAAAAACCCTAATTGGATTAGAATAAGCCTAGGGAGGACGAAAATGACCTAAATGTTCAACCATGACACAAAATCACATATTGGATGCACAAGATTGGTTAAAAACCCAAATTGGTTAAAAGTAAGCCTAGGGAGGACGAAAATGACCTAAATGTTCAACCAATGACACAAAATGACACAAAATCACATATTGGATGCATAAGATTGGTTAAAAACCCTAATTGGATTAGAATAAGCCTAGCGAGGACGAAAATGACGTAATTGGATTACCAATGACATAAAATCACTTATTATATGCACAAGATTGGTTAAAAACCATAATTGCATTAGAATAAGCCTAGGGAGGACGAAAATGACCTAAATGTGCAACCAATGACACAAAATCACATATTGGATGCACAAGATTGGTTAAAAACCCTAATTGGATTAGAATAAGCCTAGGGAGGACGAAAATGACGTCAATGTGCAACCAATGACACAAAATCACATATTGGATGCATAAGATTGGTTAAAAACCCTAATTAGATTAGAATAAGCCTAGGGAGGACGAAAATGGCCTAAATGTTCAACCAATAACACAAAATGACACAAAATCACATATTGGATGCATAAGATTGGTTAAAAATTCTACTTGGATTAGCATAAGCCTAGCGAGGACGAAAATGACCTAATTGGATTACCAATGACATAAAATCACTTATTATATGCACAAGATTGGTTAAAAACCCTAATTGGATTAGAATAAGCCTAGGGAGGACGAAAATGACCTAAATGTGCAACCAATGACACAAAATCACATATTGGATGCACAAGATTGGTTAAAAACCCTAATTGGATTAGAATAAGTTAAGCGAGGACGAAAATGACCTAATCGAATTACAAAGGACACAAAATCACTTATTATATGCACAAGATTGGTTAAAAACCCTAATTGGTTTAGAATAAGCCTAGGGAGGACGAAAATGACCGAAATGTGCAACCAATGACACAAAATCACATATTTGATGCACAAGATTGGTTAAAAATCCAAATTGGATTAAAATAAGCCTAGGGAGGACGAAAATGACCTAAATGTTCAACCAATGACACAAAATGACACAAAATCACATATTGGATGCATAAGATTGGTTAAAAACCCTAATTGGATTAGAATAAGCCTAGTGAGGACGAAAATGAACTTATTGGATTACCAATGACAAAAAATCACTTATTATATGAACAAGATTGGTTAAAAACCCTAATTGGATTAGAATAAGCCTAGGGAGGACCAAAATGACCTAAATGTTCAACCAATGACACAAAATCACATATTGGATGCACAAGATTGGTTAAAAACCCTAATAGGCTTAGAATAAACCTAGGGAGGACGAAAATGACCTAAATGTTCAACCCATGACACAAAATCACATATTGGATGCACAAGATTGGTTAAAAACCCTAATTAGATTAGAATAAGCCTAGCGAGGACGAAAATGACCTAATTGGATTACCAATAACACAAAATCACTTATTATATGCACAAGATTGGTTAAAAACCCTAATTGGATTAGAATAAGCATAGGGAGGACCAAATTGTCCTAAATGTTCAAACAATGACACAAAATCACATATTGGATGCACATGATTGGTTAAAAACCCTAGTTGGATTGGAATAAGTTTAGCGAGGACGAAAATGACCTAATTGGATTACAAATGACACAAAATCACTTATTATATGAACAAGATTGGTTTACAACCCTAATTGGATTAGAGTAAGCCTAGGGAATACCAAAATGACCTAAATGTGAAACCAATGACACAAATTGACACAAAATCACATATGGGATGCACAAGATTGGATAAAAATCCTAATTGGATTAGAATAAGCCTGGGGAGGACGAAAATGACCTAAATGTTTAACCAATGACACAAAATCACATATTGGATGCACAAGATTGGTTAAAAACCCTAATTGGATTAGAATAAGCCTAGGGAGGACGAAAATGACCTCAATGTGCAACCAATGACACAAAATCACATATTGGATGCACAAGATTGGTTAAAAACCCAAATTGGTTTAAAATAAGCCTAGGGAGGACGAAAATGACCTAAATGTTCAACCAATGACCCAAAATGACACAAAATCACATATTGGATGCATAAGATTGGTTAAAAACCCTAATTGGATTAGGATAAGCCTAGCGAGGACGAAAACTACCTAATTGGATTACCAATGACATAAAATCACTTATTATATGCACAAGATTGGTTAAAAACCCTAATTGGATTAGAATAAGCCTGGGGAGGCAAAAATGACCTAAATTTTCAACCAATGACACAAAATCACATATTGGATGCACAAGATTGGTTAAAAATCCTAATTGGATTAGAATAAGCCTAGGGAGGACCTAAATGACCTAAATGCTCAACCAATGACACAAAGTCACATATTGGATGCACAAGATTGGTTAAAAACCCTAATTGGATTATAAGTCTAGCGAGGACGAAAATGAACTTATTAGTTTACCAATGACAAAAAATCACTTATTATATGCACAAGATTGGTTAAAAACCCTAATTGGATTAGAATAAGCCTAGGGAGGACGAAAATGACCTAAATGTGCAACCAATGACACAAAATCACATATTCGAAGCACAAGATTGGTTAAAAACCCTAATTGGATTAGAATAAGCCTAGGGAGGACGAAAATGACCTAAATGTTCAACCAATAACACAAAATGACACAAAATCACATATTGGATGCATAAGATTGGTTAAAAATTCTAATTGGATTAGAATAAGCCTAGCGAGGACGAAAATGACCTAATTGGATTACCAATGACATAAAATCACTTATTATATGCACAAGATTGGTTAAAAACCCTAATTGGATTAGAATAAGCCTAGGGAGGACCAAAATGACCTAAATGTGCAACCAATGACACAAAATCACATATGGGATGCACAAGATTGGATAAAAATTCTAATTGGATTAGAATAAGCCTGGGGAGGACGAAAATGACCTAAATGTTTAACCAATGACAAAAAATCACATATTGGATGCACAAGATTGGTTAAAAACCCTAATTGGATTAGAATAAGCCTAGGGAGGACGAAAATGACCTCAATGTGCAACCAATGACACAAAATCACATATTGGATGCACAAGATTGGTTAAAAACCCAAATTGGTTTAAAATAAGCCTAGCGAGGACGAAAATGACCTAAATGTTCAACCAATGACACAAAATGACACAAAATCACATATTGGATGCACAAGATTGGTTAAAAACCCTAATTGGATTAGGATAAGCCTAGCGAGGACGAAAACTACCTAATTGGATTACCAATGACATAAAATCACTTATTATATGCACAAGATTGGTTAAAAACCCTAATTGGATTAGAATAAGCCTGGGGAGGACGAAAATGACCTAAATTTTCAACCAATGACACAAAATCACATATTGGATGCACAAGATTGGTTAAAAATCCTAATTGGATTAGAATAAGCCTAGGGAGGACCTAAATGACCTAAATGTTCAACCAATGACACAAAGTCACATATTGGATGCACAAGATTGGTTAAAAACCCTAATTGGATTA
>JBBPBQ010000006.1:6285533-6375600 GCA_037974755.1 Cicer yamashitae | reverse complement strand
AGGCTTATTCTAATCCAATTAGAATTTTTAACCAATCTAATGCATCCAATATGTGATTTTGTGTCATTTTGTGTCATTGGTTGAACATTTAGGTCATTTTCGTCCTCCCTAGGCTTATTCTAATCCAATTAGGGTTTTTAACCAATCTTGTGAATCCAATATGTGATTTTGTGTCATTGGTTGCACATTTAGGTCATTTTCGTCCTCCCTAGGCTTATTCTAATCCAATTAGGGTTTTTAACCAATCTTGTGCATATATAAAGTTATTTTGTGTCATTGGTAATTCAATTAGGTCATTTTGGTCCTCACTAGGATTATTCTAATCCAATTAGGGTTTTTAACCAATCTTGTGCATCCAATATGTGATTTTGTATCATTTTTTGTCATTGGTTGAACATTTTGGTCATTTTCGTCCTCCCGAGGCTTATTCTAATCCATTTAGGGTTTTTAACCAATCTTATGCATCCAATATGTCATTTTGTGTCATTTTGTGTCATTGGTTGAACATTTAGTTCATTTTCGTCCTCCCTAGGCTTATTCTAATCCAATTAGGGTTTTTAACCAATCTTGTGCATCCAATATGTGATTTTGTGTCATTGGTTGCACATTTATGTCATTTTCGTCCTCCCTAGGCTTATTCTAATCCAATTAGGGTTTTTAACAAATCTTTTGCATATAATAACTGATTTTGTGTCATTGGTAATCCAATTAGGTCATTTTCGTCCTCGCTAGGCTTATTATAATCCAATTAGGGTTTTTAACCAATCTTGTGCATCCAATATGTGATTTTGTGTCATTTTGTGTCATTGGTTGAACATTTAGGTCATTTTCGTCCTCCCTAGGCTTATTCTAATCCAAATTGGGTTTTTAACCAATATTGTGCATCCAATATGTGATTTGGTGTCATTGGTTGCACATTTAGGTCATTTTCGTCATCCCTAGGCTTATTCTAATCCAATTAGGGTTTTTAACCAATCTTGTGCATCCAATATGTGATTTTGTGTCATTTTGTGTCATTGGTTGAACATTTAGGTCATTTTCGTCCTCCCTAGGCTTATTCTAATCCAATTAGGATTTAAAACCAATCTTGTGCATCCAATATGTGATTTTGTGTCATTTTGTGTCATTGGTTGAACATTTAGGTCATTTTCGTCCTCCCTAGGCTTATTCTAATCCAATTAGTATTTTTAACCAATCTTGTGCATCCAATATGTGATTTTGTGTCATTGGTTGAACATTTTGGTCATTTTCGTCCTCCCAAGGCTTATTCTAATCCAATTTGAGTTTTTAACCAATCATGTGCATAATCTGTGATTTTGGTCATTGGTTGAACATTTAGCTCATTTTCGTCCACCCTAGGCTTATTCTAATCCAATTAGGGTTTTTAACCAATCTTGTGCATCCAATATGTGATTTTGTGTATTTGGTGTCATTGGTTGAACATTTAGGTCATTTTCGTCCTCCCTAGGCTTATTCTTATCCAATTAGGGTTTTTAACCAATCTTGTGCATCCAATATGTGATTTTGTGTCATTTTGTGTCATTGGTTGAACATTTAGGTCATTTTCGTCCTCCTTAGGCTTATTCTAATCCAATTAGGGTTTTTAACCAATCTTGTGCATCCAATATGTGATTTTGTGTCATTTTGTGTCATTGGTTGAACAACTAGGTCATTTTCGTCCTCCCTAGGCTTATTCTAATCCAATTAGGGTTTTTAACCAATCTTGTGCATCCAATATGTGATTTTGTGTCATTTTGTGTCATTGGTTGAACATTTAGGTCATTTTCGTCCTCCCTAGGCTTATTCTAATCCAATTAGGGTTTTTAACCAATCTTGTGCATCCAATATGTGATTTTGTGTCATTTTGTGTCATTGGTTGAACATTTGGGTCATTTTCGTCCTCCCTCGGCTTATTCTAATCCAATTAGGGTTTTTAACCAATCTTGTGCATCCAATATGTGATTTTGTGTCATTTTGTGTCATTGGTTGAACATTTAGGTCATTTTCGTCCTCCCTAGGCTTATTCTAATCCAATTAGGGTTTTTAACCAATCTTGTGCATCCAATATGTGATTTTGTGTCATTGGTTGCACATTTAGGTCATTTTCGTCCTCCCTAGGCTTATTCTAATCCAATTAGGGTTTTTAACCAATCTTGTGCATATAATAAGTGATTTTGTGTCATTGGTAATTCAATTAGGTCATTTTCGTCCTCACTAGGCTTATTCAAATCCAATTAGGGTTTTTAATTAATCTTCTGCATCCAATATGCGATTTTGTGTTATTTTGTGTCATTGGTTGAAATTTTGGTCATGTTCGTCCTCTAGAGGCTTATTCTAGTCCATTTATGGTTTTTAACCAATCTTGTGCATCAATATGTGATTTGGTGTCATTGGTTGCACATTTAGGTCATTTTCGTCCTCCCTAGGCTTATTTTAATCCAATTAGGGTTTTTAACCTATCTTGTGCATCCAATATGTGATTTTGTGTCATTTGTAATCCAATTAGGTCATTTTCGTCCTCGCTAAACTTATTCTAATCCAATTAGGGTTTTTAACCAATCTTGTGCATCCAATATGTGATTTTGTGTCATTGGTTGAACATTTAGGTCATTTTGGTCGTCCCTATGCTTATTCTAATCCAATTAGGGTTTTTAACCAATCTTGTGCATCCAATATGTGATTTTGTGTCATTGGTTGCCCATTTAGGTCATTTTCGTCCTCCCTAGGCTTATTCTAATCCAATTAGGGTTTTTAACCAATCTTGTGCATCCAATATGTGATTTTGTGTCATTTTGTGTCATTGGTTGAACATTTAGGTCATTTTCGTCCTCCCTAGGCTTATTCTAATCCAATTAGAGTTTTTAACCAATCTTGTGCATCCAATACGTGATTTTGTGTCATTTGTTGAACATTTAGGTCATTTTCGTCATCGCTATGCTTATTCTAATCCAATTAGGGTTTTTAACCAATCTTGTGCATCCAATATGTGATTTTGTGTCATTTTGTGTCATTGGTTGAACATTTAGGTCATTTTCGTCCTCCCTAGGCTTATTCTAATCCAATTAGGGTTTTTAACCAATCTTGTGCATCCAATATGTGATTTTGTGTCATTTTGTGTCATTGGTTGAACATTTAGGTCATTTTTGTCCTCCCTAGGCTTATTTTAATCCAATTATGGTTTTTAACCAATCTTGTGCATCCAATATGTGATTTTGTGTCATTGGTTGCACATTTAGGTCATTTTCGTCCTCCCTAGGCTTATTCTAATCCAATTAGGGTTTTTAACCAATCTTGTGCATCCAATATGTGATTTTGTGTCATTGGTTGAACATTTAGGTCATTTTGGTCATCCCTAGGCATGTTTTAATCCAATTAGGGTTTTTAACCAATCTTGTGCATCCAATATGTGATTTTGTGTCATTGGTTGCACATTTAGGTCATTTTCGTCCTCCCTAGGCTTATTCTAATCCAATTAGGGTTTTTAACCAATCTTGTGCATCCCATATGTGATTTTGTGTCAATTTGTGTCATTCGTTGAACATTTAGGTCATTTTCGTCCTCCCTAGGCTTATTCTAATCCAATTAGGGTTTTTAACCAATCTTGTGCATCCAATATGTGATTTTGTGTCATTGGTTGCACATTTAGGTCATTTTCGTCCTCCCTAGGCTTATTCTAATCCAATTAGGGTTTTTAACCAATCTTGTGCATCCAATATGTGATTAGGTGTCATTGGTTGCACATTTAGGTCATTTTCGTCCTCCGTAGGCTTATTCTAATCCAATTAGGGTTTTTAACCAATCTTGTGCATCCAATATGTGATTTTGTGTCATTGGTTGCACATTTAGGTCATTTTCGTCCTCCCTAGGCTTATTCTAATCCAATTAGGGTTTTTAACCAATCTTGTTCATATAATAAGTTATCTTGTGTCATTTGTAATCCAATTAGGTCATTTTCGTCCTCGCTAAACTTATTCTAATCCAATTAGGGTTTTTAACCAATCATGTGCATCCAATATGTGATTCTGTGTCATTGGTTAAACATTTAGGTCATTTTGGTCCTCCCTATGCTTATTCTAATCCAATTAGGGTTTTTAACCAATCTTGTGCATATAATAAGTGATTTTGTGTTATTGGTAATCCAATTAGGTCATTTTCGTCATCGCTAGGCTTATTCTAATCCAATTAGGTTTTTTTACCAATCTTGTGCATCCAATATGTGATTTTGTGTCATTGGTTGAACATTTAGATCATTTTGGTCGTCCCTATGCTTATTCTAATCCAATTAGGGTTTTTAACCAATCTTGTGCATCCAATATGTGATTTTGTGTCATTGGTTGCACATTTAGGTCATTTTCGTCCTCCCTAGGCTTATTCTAATCCAATTAGGGTTTTTAACCAATCTTGGGCATCCAATATGTGATTTTGTGTCATTGGTTGCACATTTAAGTCATTTTCATCCTCCCTAGGCTTATTCTAATCCAATTAGGGTTTTTAACCAATCTTGTGCATATAATAAGTGATTTTATGTCATTGGTAATCCAATTAGGTCATTTTCGTCCTCGCTAGGCTTATTCTAATCCAATTAGAATTTTTAACCAATCTTATGCATCCAATATGTGATTTTGTGTCATTTTGTGTTATTGGTTGAACATTTATGTCATTTTCGTCCTCCCTAGGCTTATTCTAATCCAATTAGGGTTTTTAACCAATCTTGTGCATCCAATATGTGATTTTGTGTCATTGGTTGCACATTTAGGTCATTTTCGTCCTCCCTAGGCTTATTCTAATCCAATTAGGGTTTTTAACCAACCTTGTGCATATAATAAGTGATTTTATTTAATTGGTAACCCAATTAGGTCATTTTCGTCCTCGCTAGGCTTATTCTAATCCAATTAGAGTTTTTAACCAATCTTGTGCATCCAATATGTGATTTTGTGTCATTTTGTGTCATTGGTTGAACATTTAGGTCATTTTCGTCCTCCCTAGGCTTATTCTAATCCAATTAGGGTTTTGAACCAATCTTGTGCATCCAATATGTGATTTTGTGTCATTGGTTGAACATTTAGGTCATTTTTGTCCTCCCTAAGCTTATTCTAATCCAATTAGGGTTTTTAACCAATCTTGTGCATCCAATATGTGATTTTGTGTCATTTTGTGTCATTGGTTGAACATTTAGGTCATTTTCGTCCTCCCTAGGCTTATTCTAATCCAAATTGGGTTTTTAACCAATATTGTACATCCAATATGTTATTTTGTGTCATTGGTTGCACATTTAGGTCATTTTCGTCCTCCCTAGGCTTATTCTAATCCAATTACGGTCTTTAACCAATCTTATACATATAATAAGTGATTTTGTGTCATTGGTAATCCAATAAGTTCATTTTCGTCCTCGCTAGACTTATTCTAATCCAATTAGGGTTTTTAACCAATCTTGTGCATCCAATATGTGACTTTGTGTCATTGGTTGAACATTTAGGTCATTTTGGTGCTCCCTAGACTTATTCTAATCCAATTAGGGTTTTTAACCAATCTTGTGCATCCAATATGTGATTTTGTGTCATTGGTTGCACATTTAGGTCATTTTCGTCCTCCCTAGGCTTATTGTAATCCAATTAGAGTTTTTAACCAATCTTGTGCATCCAATATGTGACTTTGTGTCACTGGTTGCACATTTAGGTCATTTTCGTCCTCCCTAGGCTTATTCTAATCCAATTGGGTTTTTAACCAATCTTGTGCATATAATAACTGATTTTGTGTCATTGGTAATCCAATTATGTCATTTTCGTCCTCGTTAGGCTTATTCTAATCCAATTAGGGTTTTTAACCAATCTTATGCATCCAATATGTGATTTTGTGTCATTTTGTGTCATTGGTTGAACATTTAGGTCATTTTCTTCCTCCCTAGGCTTATTCTAATCCAATTTGGGTTTTTAACCAATCTTGTGCATCCAATATGTGATTTTGTGTCATTGGTTGAACATTTAGGTCATTTTCGTCCTCCCCAGGCTTATTCTAATTCAATTAGGATTTTTATCCAATCTTGTGCATCCAATATGTGATTTTGTGTCAATTTGTGTCATTGGTTGATCATTTAGGTCATTTTCGTCCTCCCTAGGCTTATTCTACTCCAATTAGGGTTTTTAACCAATCTTGTGCATCCAATATGTGATTTTGTGTCATTGGTTGCACATTTAGGTCATTTTCGTCCTCCCTAGGTATATTCTAATCCAATTAGGGTTTTTAACCAGTCTTGTGCATCCAATATGTGACTTTGTGTCATTGGTTGAACATTTAGGTCATTTTGGTGCTCCCTAGACTTATTCTAATCCAATTAGGGTTTTTAACCAATCTTGTGCATCCAATATGTGATTTTGTGACATTGGTTGCACATTTAGGTCATTTTCGTCCTCCCTAGGCTTATTCTAATCCAATTAGGCTTTTTAACCAATCTTGCGCATCCAATATGTGATTTTGTGTCATTGGTTGAACATTTAGGCAAATTTTGTCCTCCCCAGGCTTATTCTAATCGAATTAGGATTTTTATCCAATCTTGTGCATCCCATATGTGATTTTGTGTCAATTTGTGTCATTGGTTGAACATTTAGGTCATTTTCGTCCTCCCTAGGCTTATTCTAATCCAATTATGGTTTTTAACCAATCTTGTGCATCCAATATGTGATTTTGTGTCATTGGTTGCACATTTAGGTCATTTTCGTCCTTCCTAGGCTTATTCTAATCCAATTAGGGTTTTTAACCAATCTTGTGCATCCAATATGTGATTTTGTGTCATTGGTTGAACATTTAGGTCATTTTCGTCCTCCCCAGGCTTATTCTAATCCAATTACGATTTTTATCCAATCTTGTGCATCCAATATGTGATTTTGTGTCAATTTGTGTCATTGGTTGAACATTTAGGTCATTTTCGTCCTCCCTAGGCTTATTCTAATCCAATTAGGGTTTTTAACCAATCTTGTGCATCCAATATGTGTTTTTGTGTCATTGGTTGCACATTTAGGTCATTTTCGTCCTCCCTAGGCTTATTCTAATCCAATTAGGGTTTTTAACCAATCTTGTGCATCCAATATGTGATTTTGTGTCATTGGTTGCACATTTAGGTCATTTTCGTCCTCCCTAGGCTTATTCTAATCCAATTAGGGTTTTTAACCAATCTTGTGCATCCAATATGTGATTTTGTGTCATTTTGTGTCATTGGTTGAACATTAAGGTCATTTTCGTCCTCCCTAGGCTTATTCTAATCCAATTAGGGTTTTTAACCAATCTTGTGCATCCAATATGTGATTTTGTGTCATTCTGTGTCATTGGTTGAACATTTAGGTCATTTTCGTCCTACCTAGGCTTATTCTAATCCAATTAGGGTTTTTAACGAATCTTGGGCATCCAATATGTTATTTTGTGTCATTGGTTGAACATTTTGTTCATTTTCAACCACCCTAGGCTTATTCTAATCCAATTAGGGTTTTCAACAAATCTTGTGCATCCAATATGTGATTTTGTGTCATTGGTTGAAAATTTAGGTCATTTTCGTCCTCCCTACGCTTATTCTAATCCAATTAGGGTTTTTAACCAATCTTGTGCATCCAATATGTGATTTTGTGTCATTTTGTGTCATTGGTTGAACATTTAGGTCATTTTCGTCCTCCCTAGGCTTATTCTAATCCAATTAGGGTTTTTAACCAATCTTGTGCATCCAATATGTGATTTTGTGTCATTTTGTGTCATTGGTTGAACATTTAGCTCATTTTTGTCCTCCCTAGGCTTATTCTAATCCAATTATGGTTTTTAACCAATCTTGTGCATCCAATATGTGATTTTGTGTCATTTTGTGTCATTGGTTGAACATTTAGGTCATTTTTGTCGTCCCTAGGCTTATTCTAATCCAATTAGGGTTTTTAACCAATCTTGTGCAGCCAATATGTGATTTTGTGTCATTGGTTGAACATTTAGGTCATTTTCGTCCTCCCTAGGCTTATTCTAATCCAATTATGGTTTTTAACCAATCTTGTGCATCCAATATGTGATTTTGTGTCATTTTGTGTCATTGGTTGAACATTTAGGTCATTTTTGTCCTCCCTAGGCTTATTCTAATCCAATTAGGGTTTTTAACCAATCTTGTGAATCCAATATGTGATTTTGTGTCATTGGTTGCACATTTAGGTCATTTTCGTCCTCCCTAGGCTTATTCTAATCCAATTAGGGTTTTTAACCAATCTTGTGCATCCAATATGTGATTTTGTGTCATTTTGTGTCATTGGTTGAACATTTTGGTCATGTTCGTCCTCTCGAGGCTTATTCTATTCCATTTAGGGTTTTTAGCCAATCTTGTGCATCCAATATGTGATTTGGTGTCATTGGTTGCACATTTAGGTCATTTTCTTCCTCCCTAGGCTTATTCTAATCCAATTAGGGTTTTTAACCTATCTTGTGCATATAATAAGTGATTTTGTGTCATTGGTAATCCAATTAGGTCATTTTCGTCCTCGCTAGGCTTATTCTAATCCAATTAGGGTTTTTAACCAATCTTGTGCATCCAATATGTGATTTTGTGTCATTGCTTGCACATTTAGGTCATTTTCGTCCTCCCTAGGCTTATTCTAATCCAATTAGGGTTTTTAACCAATCTTGTGCATATAATAAGTGATTTTGTGTCATTGGTAATCCAATTAGGTCATTTTCGTCCTCGCTAGGCTTATTCTAATCCAATTAGGGTTTTTAACAAATCTTGTGCATCCAATATGTGATTTTGTGTCATTTTGTGTCATTGGTTGAACATTTAGTTCATTTTCGTCCTCCCTAGGCTTATTCTAATCCAATTAGGGTTTTTAACCAATCTTGTGCATCCAATATGTGATTTTGTGTCATTGGTTGCACATTTATGTCATTTTCGTCCTCCCTAGGCTTATTCTAATCCAATTAGGGTTTTTAACAAATCTTTTGCATATAATAACTGATTTTGTGTCATTGGTAATCCAATTAGGTCATTTTCGTCCTCGCTAGGCTTATTATAATCCAATTAGGGTTTTTAACCAATCTTGTGCATCCAATATGTGATTTTGTGTCATTTTGTGTCATTGGTTGAACATTTAGGTCATTTTCGTCCTCCCTAGGCTTATTCTAATCCAAATTGGGTTTTTAACCAATATTGTGCATCCAATATGTGATTTTGTGTATTGGTTGCACATTTAGGTCATTTTCGTCCTCCCTAGGCTTATTCTAATCCAATTAGGGTCTTTAACCAATCTTATGCATATAATAAGTGATTTTGTGTCATTGGTAATCCAATAAGTTCATTTTCGTCCTCGCTAGACTTATTCTAATCCAATTAGGGTTTTTAACCAATCTTGTGCATCCAATATGTGACTTTGTGTCATTGGTTGAAAATTTAGGTCATTTTGGTGCTCCCTAGACTTATTCTAATCCAATTAGGGTTTTTAACCAATCTTGTGCATCCAATATGTGATTTTGTGTCATTGGTTGCACATTTAGGTCATTTTCGTCCTCCCTAGGCTTATTCTAATCCAATTAGGGTTTTTAACCAATCTTGTGCATCCAATATGTGATTTTGTGTCAATGGTTGCACATTTAGGTCATTTTCGTCGTCCCTATGCTTATTCTAATCCAATTAGGGTTTTTAACCAATCTTGTGCATATAATAACTGATTTGGTGTCATTGGTAATCCAATTATGTCATTTTCGTCCTCGTTAGGCTTATTCTAATCCAATTAGGGTTTTTAACCAATCTTATGCATCCAATATGTGATTTTGTGTCATTTTGTGTCATTGGTTGAACATTTAGGTCATTTTCGTCCTCCCTAGGCTTTTTCTAATCCAATTTGGGTTTTTAACCAATCTTGTGCATCCAATTTGTGATTTTGTGTCATTGGTTGCACATTTAGGTCATTTTTGTCCTCCCTAGGCTTATTCTAATCCAATCAGGGTTTTTAACCAATCTTTTGCATCCAATATGTGATTTTGTGTCATTGGTTCCACATTTAGGTCATTTTCGTCCTCCCTAGGCTTATTCTAATCCAATTAGGGTTTTTAACCAATCTTGTGCGTATAATAAGTGATTTTGTGTCATTGGTAATTCAATTAGGTCATTTTCGTCCTCACTAGGCTTATTCAAATGCAATTAGGGTTTTTAACAAATCTTGTGCATCCAATATGTGATTTTGTGTCATTTTGTGTCATTGGTTGAACATTTTGGTCATGTTCGTCCTCTCGAGGCTTATTCTATTCCATTTATGGTTTTTAACCAATCTTGTGCATCCAATATGTGATTTGGTGTCATTGGTTGCACATTTAGGTCATTTTCTTCCTCCCTAGGCTTATTCTAATCCAATTAGGGTTTTTAACCTATCTTGTGCATATAATAAGTGATTTTGTGTCATTGGTAATCCAATTAGGTCATTTTCGTCCTCGCTAGACTTATTCTAATCCAATTAGGGTTTTTAACCAATCTTGTGCATCCAATATGTGATTTTGTGTCATTTTTTCTCATTGGTTGAACATTTAGGTCATTTTCGTCCTCCCTAGGCTTATTCTAATCCAATTAGGGTTTTTAACCAATCTTGTGCATGCAATATGTGATTTTGTGTCATTGGTTGCACATTTAAGTCATTTTCCTCGTCCCTAAGCTTATTCTAATCCAATTAGGGTTTTTAACCAATCTTGTGCATCCAATATGTGATTTTGTGTCATTTTGTGTCATTGGTTGAACATTTAGGTCATTTTCGTCTTCCCTAGGCTTATTCTAATCCAAATTGGGTTTTTAACCAATATTGTGCATCCAATATGTGATTTTGTGTCATTGGTTGCACATTTAGGTCATTTTCGTCCTCCCTAGGCTTATTCTAATCCAATTACGGTCTTTAACCAATCTTATACATATAATAAGTGATTTTGTGTCATTGGTAATCCAATAAGTTCATTTTCGTCCTCGCTAGACTTATTCTAATCCAATTAGGGTTTTTAACCAATCTTGTGCATCCAATATGTGACTTTGTGTCATTGGTTGAACATTTAGGTCATTTTGGTGCTCCCTAGACTTATTCTAATCCAATTAGGGTTTTTAACCAATCTTGTGCATCCAATTTGTGATTTTGTGTCATTGGTAGCACATTTAGGTCATTTTCGTCCACCCTAGGCTTATTCTAATCCAATTAGGGTTTTTAACCAATCTTGTGCATCCAATATGTGATTTTGTGTCATTTTGTGTCATTGGTTGAACATTTAGGTCATTTTCGTCCTCCCTAGTCATATTGTAATCCAATTAGGATTTATATCCAATCTTGTGCATCCCATATGTGATTTTGTGTCATTGGTTGTACATTTAGGTCATTTTCGTCCTCCCTAGGCTTATTCTAATCCAATTAGGGTTTTTAACCAATCTTGTGCATCCAATATGTGATTTTGTGTCATTGGTTGCACATTTAGGTCATTTTCGTCCTCCCTAGGCTTATTCTAATCCAATTAGGGTTTTTAACCAATCTTGTGCATCCAATATGTGATTTTGTGTCATTGGTTGAATATTTAGGTCATTTTGGTCCTCCCTATGCTTATTCTAATCCAATTAGGGTTTTAACTAATCTTGTGCATCCAATATGTGATTTTGTGTCAATGGTTGCACATTTAGGTCATTTTCGTCCTCCCTAGGCTTATTCTAATCCAATTAGGGTTTTTAACCAATCTTGTGCATATAATAAGTGATTTTTTGTCATTGGTAATCCATTAAAGTTCATTTTTTTCCTCCCTAGACTTATTCTAATCCAATTAGGGTTTTTAACCAATCTTGTGCATCCAATATGTGATTTTGTGTCATTGGTTGCACATTTAGGTCATTTTCGTCCTCCCTAGGCTTATTCTAATCCAATTAGGGTTTTTAACCAATCTTGTGCATCCAATATGTGATTTTGTGTCATTGGTTGCACATTTAGGTCATTTTCGTCCTCCCTAGGCTTATTCTAATCCAATTAGGGTTTTTAACCAATCTTATGCATATAATAAGTGATTTTGTGTCATTGGTAATCCAATTAGGTCATTTTCGTCCTCGCTAGGCTTATTCTAATCCAATTAGGGTTTTTGACCAATCTTATGCATCCAATATGTGATTTTGTGTCATTTTGTGTCATTGGTGATCCAATTATGTCATATTCGTCCTCGCTAGGCTTATTGTAATCCAATTAGGGTTTTTAACCAATCTTGTGCATCCAATATGTGATTTTGTGTCATTGGTTGCACATTTAGGTCATTTTCGTCCTCCCTAGGCTTATTCTAATCCAATTAGGGTTTTTAACCAATCTTGTGCATCCCATATGTGATTTTGTGTCAATTTGTGTCATTCGTTGAACATTTAGGTCATTTTCGTCCTCCCCTGGCTTATTCTAATCCAATTAGGGTTTTTAACCAATCTTGTGCATCCAATATGTGATTTTGTGTCATTGGTTGCACATTTAGGTCATTTTCGTCCTCCCTAGGCTTATTCTAATCCAATTAGGGTTTTTAACCAATCTTGGGCATCCAATATGTGATTTTGTGTCATTGGTTGCACATTTAAGTCATTTTCATCCTCCCTAGGCTTATTCTAATCCAATTAGGGTTTTTAACCAATCTTGTGCATATAATAAGTGATTGTATGTCATTGGTAATCCAATTAGGTCATTGTCGTCCTCGCTAGGCTTATTCTAATCCAATTAGAATTTTTAACCAATCTTATGCATCCAATATGTGATTTTGTGTCATTTTGAGTTATTGGTTGAACATTTATGTCATTTTCGTCTTCCCTAGGCTTATTCTAATCCAATTAGGGTTTTTAACCAATCTTGTGCATCCAATATGTGATTTTGTGTCATTGGTTGCACATTTAGGTCATTTTCGTCCTCCCTAGGCTTATTCTAATCCAATTAGGGTTTTTAACCAATCTTGTGCATCCAATAGGTGATTTTGTGTCATTGGTTGCACATTTAGGTCATTTTCGTCCTCCCTAGGTATATTCTAATCCAATTAGGGTTTTTAACCAATCTTGTGCATCCAATAGGTGATTTTGTGTCATTGGTTGAACATTTAGGTCATTTTCGTCCTCCCTAGGCTTATTCTAATCCAATTAGGGTTTTTAACCAATCTTGTGCATGCAATATGTGATTTTGTGTCATTGGTTGCACATTTAGGTCATTTTCGTCCTCCCTAGGCTTATTCTAATCCAATTAGGGTTTTTAACCAATCTTGTGCATCCAATAGGTGATTTTGTGTCATTGGTTGCACATTTAGGTCATTTTCGTCCTCCCTAGGTATATTCTAATCCAATTAGGGTTTTTAACCAATCTTGTGCATATAATAAGTGATTTTGTGTCATTGGTAATCCAATTAAGTCATTTTCGTCCTCGCTAGGCTTATTCTAATCCAATTAGGGTTTTTAACCAATCTTGTGCATCCAATATGTGATTTTGTGTCATTTTTTCTCATTGGTTGAACATTTAGGTCATTTTCGTCCTCCCTAGGCTTATTCTAATCCAATTAGGGTTTTTAACCAATCTTGTGCATGCAATATGTGATTTTGTGTCATTGGTTGCACATTTAGGTCATTTTCGTCCTCCCTAGGCTTATTCTAATCCAATTAGGGTTTTTAACCAATCTTGTGCATCCAATATGTGATTTTGTGTCATTTTGTGTCATTGGTTGAAAATTTAGGTCATTTTCGTCCTCCATAGGCTTATTCTAATCCAAATTGGGTTTTTAACCAATATTGTGCATCCAATATGTGATTTTGTGTCATTGGTTGCACATTTAGGTCATTTTCGTCTTTCCTAGGCTTATTCTAATCCAATTAGGGTCTTTAACCAATCTTATGCATATAATAAGTGATTTTGTGTCATTGGTAATCCAATAAGTTCATTTTCGTCCTCGATAGACTTATTCTAATCCAATTAGGGTTTTTTACCAATCTTGTGCATCCAATATGTGACTTTGTGTCATTGGTTGAACATTTAGGTCATTTTGGTCCTCCCTAGACTTATTCTAATCCAATTAGGGTTTTTAACCAATCTTGTGCATCCAATTTGTGATTTTGTGTCATTGGTTGCACATTTAGGTCATTTTTGTCCTCCCTAGGCTTATTCTAATCCAATTAGGGTTTTTAACCAATCTTGTGCATCCAATATGTGATTTTGTGTCATTTTGTGTCATTGGTTTAACATTTAGGTCATTTTCGTCCTCCCTAGGCTTATTCTAATCCAATCAGGGTTTTTAACCAATCTTTTGCATCCAATATGTGATTTTGTGTCATTGGTTCCACATTTAGAACATTTTCGTCCTCCCTAGGCTTATTCTAATCCAATTAGGGTTTTTAACCAATCTTGTGCGTATAATAAGTGATTTTGTGTCATTGGTAATTCAATTAGGTCATTTTCGTCCTCACTAGGCTTATTCAAATGCAATTAGGGTTTTTAACAAATCTTGTGCATCCAATATGTGATTTTGTGTCATTTTGTGTCATTGGTTGAACATTTTGGTCATGTTCGTCCTCTCGAGGCTTATTCTATTCTATTTAGGGTTTTTAACCAATCTTGTGCATCCAATATGTGATTTGGTGTCATTGGTTGCACATTTAGGTCATTTTCTTCCTCCCTAGGCTTATTCTAATCCAATTAGGGTTTTTAACCTATCTTGTGCATATAATAAGTGATTTTGTGTCATTGGTAATCCAATTAGGTCATTTTCGTCCTCGCTAGACTTATTCTAATCCAATTAGGGTTTTTAACCAATCTTGTGCATCCAATATGTGATTTTGTGTCATTTTTTCTCATTGGTTGAACATTTAGGTCATTTTCGTCCTCCCTAGGCTTATTCTAATCCAATTAGGGTTTTTAACCATTCTTGTGCATTCAATATGTGATTTTGTGTCATTGGTTGCACATTTAGGTCATTTTCGTCCTCCCTAGGCTTATTCTAATCCAATTAGGGTTTTTAACCAATCTTGTGCATCCAATATGTGATTTTGTGTCATTTTGTGTCATTGGTTGAACATTTATGTCATTTTCGTCCTCCCTAATCTTATTCTAATCCAATTAGGGTTTTTAACCAATCTTGTGCATCCAATAGGTGATTTTGTGTCATTGGTTGCACATTTAGGTCATTTTCGTCCTCCCTAGGTATATTCTAATCCAATTAGGGTTTTTAACCAATCTTGTGCATATAATAAGTGATTTTGTGTCATTGGTAATCCAATTAAGTCATTTTCGTCCTCGCTAGGCTTATTCTAATCCAATTAGGGTTTTTAACCAATGTTGTGCATCCAATATGTGATTTTGTGTCATTTTTTCTCATTGGTTGAACATTTAGGTCATTTTCGTCCTCCCTAGGCTTATTCTAATCCAATTAGGGTTTTTAACCAATCTTGTGCATGCAATATGTGATTTTGTGTCATTGGTTGAACATTTAGGTCATTTTCGTCCTCCCTAGGCTTATTCTAATCCAATTAAGGTTTTTAACCAATCTTGTGCATCCAATATGTGATTTTGTGTAATTTTATGTCATTGGTTGAACATTTAGGTCATTTTCGTCCTCCATAGGCTTATTCTAATCCAATTAGGGTTTTTAACCAATCTTGTGCATCCAATATGTGATTTTGTGTCAATGGTTGAACATTTAGGTCATTTTCGTCCTCCCTAGGCTTATTCTAATCCAATTAGGGTTTTTAACCAATCTTGTGCATCCAATATGTGATTTTGTGTCATTGGTTGATCATTTAGGTCATTTTCGTCCTCCCTAGGCTCATTCTAATCCAATTAGGGTTTTTAACCAATCTTGTGCATCCAATATGTGATTTTGTGTCATTGGTTGAACATTTAGGTCATTTTCGTCCTCCCTAGGCTTATTCTAATCCAATTAAGGTTTTTAACCAATCTTATGCATCCAATATGTGATTTTGTGTAATTTTATGTCATTGGTTGAACATTTAGGTCATTTTCGTCCTCCATAGGCTTATTCTAATCCAATTAGGGTTTCTAACCAATCTTGTGCATCCAATATGTGATTTTGTGTCAATGGTTGAACATTTAGGTCATTTTCGTCCTCCCTAGGCTTATTCTAATCCAATTAGGGTTTTTAACCAATCTTGTGCATCCAATATGTGATTTTGTGTCATTGGTTGATCATATAGGTCATTTTCGTCCTCCCTAGGCTTATTCTAATCCAATTAGGGTTTTTAACCAATCTTGTGCATCCAATATGTGATTTTGTGTCATTTTGTGTCATTGGTTGAACATTTAGGTCATTTTCGTCCTCCCTAGGCTTATTCTAATCCAATTAGGGTTTTTAACCAATCTTGTGCATCCAATATGTGATTTTGTGTCATTTTGTGTCATTGGTTTATCATTTAGGTCATTTTCGTCCTCCCTAGCCTTTTTCTAATCCAATTAGGGTTTTTAACCAATCTTGTGCATCCAATATGTGCTTTTTGTCATTGGTTGAACATTTAGGTCATTTTTGTCCTCCCTAGGCTCTTTTTAATCCAATTAGGGTTTTTAACCAATCTTGTGCATCCAATATGTGATTTTGTGTCATTGGTTGAACATTTAGGTCATTTTCGTCCTCCCTAGGCTTATTCTAATCCAATTAGCGTTTTTAACCAATCTTGTGCATCCAATATGTGATTTTGTGTCATTTTCTGTCATTGGTTGAACATTTAGGTCATTTTTGTCCTGCCTAGGCTAATTCTAATCCAATTAAGGTGTTTAACCAATCTTGTGCATCCAATATCTGATTTTGTGTCATTTTGTGTCATTGGTTGAACATTTAGGTCATTTTCGTCCTCCCTAGGCTTATTCTAATCCAATTAGGGTTTTTAACCAATCTTGTGCATCCAATATGTGATTTTGTGTCATTTTGTGTCATTGGTTGAACATTTAGGTCATATTCGTCCTCCCTAGGCTTATTCTAATCCAATTAAGGTTTTTAACCAATCTTGTGCATCCAATATGTGATTTTGTGTCATTTTGTGTCATTGGTTGAACATTTAGGTCATTTTCGTCCTCCCTAGGCTTATTCTAATCCAATTAGGGTTTTTAACCAATCTTGTGCATCCAATATGTGATTTTGTGTCATTTTGTGTCATTGGTTGAACATTTAGGTCATTTCGTCCTCCCTAGGCTTATTCTAAAACAATTAGGGTTTTTAACCAATCTTGTGCATCCAATATGTGATTTTGTGTCATTTTGTGTCATTGGTTGAACATTTAGGTCATTTTCGTCCTCCCTAGGCTTATTCTAATCCAATTAGGGTTTTTAACCAATCTTGTGCATCCAATATGTGATTTTGTGTCATTGGTTGAACATTTAGGTCATTTTTGTCCTCCCTAGGCTTATTCTAATCCAATTAGGGTTTTTAACCAATCTTGTGCATCCAATATGTGATTTTGTGTCATTTTGTGTCATTGGTTGAACATTTAGGTCATTTTCGTCCTTGCTAGGCTTATTCTAATCCAATTAGGGTTTTTAACCAATCTTGTGCATCCAATATGTGATTTTGTGTCATTGGTTGAACATTTAGGTCATTTTCGTCCTCCCTAGGCTTATTCTAATCCAATTAGGGTTTTTAACCAATCTTGTGCATCCAATATGTGATTTTGTGTCATTTTGTGTCATTGGGTGAACATTTAGGTCATTTTCGTCCTCCCTAGGCTTATTCTAATCCAATTAGGGTTTTTAACAAATCTTGTGCATCCAATATGTGATTTTGTGTCATTTTGTGTCATTGGTTGAACATTTAGGTCATTTTCGTCCTCCCTAGGCTTATTCTAATCCAATTAGGGTTTTTAACCAATCTTGTGCATCCAATATGTGATTTTGTGTCATTTTGTGTCATTGGTTGAACATTTAGGTCATTTTCGTCCTCCCTAATCTTATTTTAATCCAATTAGGGTTTTTAACCAATCTAGTGCATCCAATATGTGATTTTGTGTCATTAGTTGAACATTTAGATCATTTTCGTCCTCCCTAGGCTTATTCTAATCCAATTAGGGTTTTTAACCAATCTTGTGCATCCAATATGTGATTTTGTGTCATTTTGTGTCATTGGTTGAACATTTAGGTCATTTTCGTCCTCCCTAGGCTTATTCTAATCCAATTAGGGTTTTTAACCAATCTTGTGCATCCAATATGTGATTTTGTGTCATTTTGTGTCATTGGTTGAACATTTAGGTCATTTTTTCCTCCTTATTCTTATTCTAATCCAATTACGGTTGTTAACCTATCTTGTGCATCCAATATGTGACTTTGTGCCATTTTGTGTCATTGGTTGAACATTTAGTTCATTTTTGTCCTCCTTATTCTTATTCTAATCCAATTAAGGTTGTTAACCTATCTTGTGCATCCAATATATGATTTTGTGTCGTTGGTTGATCATTTAGGTCATTTTCGTCCTCCCTAGGCTTATTCTAATACAATTAGGGTTTTTGACCAATCTTGTGCCTCCAATATGTGATTTTGTGTCATTGGTTGAACATTGAGGTCATTTTCGTCCTCCCTAGGCTTATTCTAATCCAATTAGGGTTTTTAACCACTAGTGCATCCAATATGTGATTTTGTGTCATTTTGTGTCATTGGTTGAACATTTAGGTCATTTTCGTCCTCCCTAGGCTTATTCTAATCCAATTAGGGTTTTTAACCAATCTTGTGCATCCAATATGTGATTTTGTGTCATTTAGGTAATTTTCGTCCTCCCTAGGCTTATTCTAATCCAAAAAGGGTTTTTAACCAATCTTGTGCATCCAATATATGATTTTGTGTCCTTGGTTGAACATTTAGGTCATTTTCATCCTCCCTAGGCTTATTCTAATCCAATTAGGGTTTTTAACCAATCTTGTGCATCCAATATGTGATTTTGTGACATTGGTTGAACATTGAGGTCATTTTCGTCCTCCCTAGGCTTATTCTAATCCAATTAGGGTTTTTAACCACTAGTGCATCCAATATGTGATTTTGTGTCATTTTGTGTCATTGGTTGAACATTTAGGTCATTTTCGTCCTCCCTAGGCTTATTCTAATCCAATTAGGGTTTTTAACCAATCTTGTGCATCCAATATGTGATTTTGTGTCACTTTTTATCATTGTATGAACATTTAGGTAATTTTCATCCTCCTTAGGCTTATTCTAATCCAATTAGGGTTTTTCACCAATCTTGTGCATCCAATATGTGATTTTGTGTCATTTTGTGTCATTGGTTGAACATTTAGGTCATTTTCGTCCTCCCTAGGCTTATTCTAATCCAATTAGGGTTTTTAACCAATCTTGTGCATCCAATATGTGATTTTGTGTCATCTTGTGTCATTGGTTGAACATTTAGGTCATTTTCGTCCTCCGTAGGCTTATTGTAATCCAATTAGGGTTTTTAACCAATCTTGTGCATCCAATATGTGATTTTGTGTCATTTTGTGTCATTGGTTGCACACTTTGGTCATTTTTGTCCTCCCTAGGCTTATTCTATTCCAATTAGGGTTTTTAACCAATCTTGTGCATCCAATATGTGATTTTGTGTCATTTTGTGTCATTGGTTGCACACTTAGGTCATTTTTGTCCTCCCTAGGCTTATTCTAATCCAATTAGGGTTTTTAACCAATCTTGTGCATATAATAAGTGATTTTGTGTCATTGGTAATCGAATTAGGTCATTTTCGTCCTCGATAGGCTTATTTTAATCCAATTAGGTTTTTTAACCAATCTTATGCATCCAATATGTGATTTTGTGTCATTTTGTGTCATTGGTAATCCAATTAGGTGATTTTCGTCCTCGCTAGGCTTATTCTAATACAATTAGGGTTTTTAACCAATCTTGTGCATCCAATTTGTGATTTTGTGTCATTGGTTGCACATTTAGGTCATTTTTGTCCTCCCTAGGCTTATTCTAATCCAATTAGGGTTTTTAACCAATCTTGTGCATCCAATATGTGATTTTGTGTCATTGGTTGCACATTTAGGTCATTTTCGTCCTCCCTAGGCTTATTCTAATCCAATTAGGGTTTTTAACCAATCTTGTGCATATAATAAGTCATTTTGTGTCATTGGTAATCCAATTAGGTCATTTTTGTCCTCGCTAGGCTTATTCTAATCCAATTAGGGTTTTTAACCAATCTTATGCATCCAATATGTGATTTTGTGTCATTTTGTGTCATTGGTAATCCAATTAGGTCATTTTCGTCCTCGCTAGGCTTATTGTAATCCAATTAGGGTTTTTAACCAATCTTGTGCATATAATAAGTGATTTTGTGTCATTGGTTGCACATTTAGGTCAATTTCGTCCTCCCTAGGCTTATTCTAATCCAATTAGGGTTTTTAACCAATCTTGTGCATGCAATATGTGATTTTGTGTCATTGGTTGCACATTTAGGTCATTTTCGTCCTCCCTAGGCTTATTCTAATCCAATTAGGGTTTTTAACCAATCTTGTGCATCCAATAGGTGATTTTGTGTCATTGGTTGCACATTTAGGTCATTTTCGTCCTCCCTAGGTATATTCTAATCCAATTAGGGTTTTTAACCAATCTTCTGCAAATAATAAGTGATTTTGTGTCATTGGTAATCCAATTAATTCATTTTCGTCCTCGCTAGGCTTATTCTAATCCAATTAGGGTTTTTAACCAATGTTGTGCATCCAATATGTGATTTTGTGTCATTTTTTCTCATTGGTTGAACATTTAGGTCATTTTCGTCCTCCCTAGGGTTATTCTAATCCAATTAGGGTTTTTAACCAATCTTGTGCATGCAATATGTGATTTTGTGTCATTGGTTGCACATTTAGGTCATTTCCGTCCTCCCTAGGCTTATTCTAATCCAATTAGGGTTTTTAACCAATCTTGTGCATCCAATATGTAATTTTGTGTCATTGGTTGAACATTTAGGCAAATTTCGTCCTCCCCAAGCTTATTCTAATCCAATTAGGATTTTTATCCAATCTTGTGCATCCCATATGTGATTTTGTGTCAATTTGTGTCATTGGTTGAACATTTAGGTCATTTTCGTCCTCCCTAGGCTTATTCTAATCCAATTAGGGTTTTTAACCAATATTGTGCATCCAATATGTGATTTTGTGTCATTGGTTGCACATTTAGGTCATTTTTGTCCTCCCTAGGCTTATTCTAATCCAATTAGGGTTTTTAACCTATCTTGTGCATATAATAAGTGATTTTGTGTCATTGGTAATCCAATTAGGTCATTTTCGTCCTCGCTAGACTTATTCTAATCCAATTAGGGTTTTTAACCAATCTTGTGCATCCAATATGTGATTTTGTGTCATTTTTTCTCATTGGTTGAACATTTAGGTCATTTTCGTCCTCCCTAGGCTTATTCTAATCCAATTAGGGTTTTTAACCATTCTTGTGCATTCAATATGTGATTTTGTGTCATTGGTTGCACATTTAGGTCATTTTCGTCCTCCCTAGGCTTATTCTAATCCAATTAGGGTTTTTAACCAATCTTGTGCATCCAATATGTGATTTTGTGTCATTTTGTGTCATTGGTTGAACATTTATGTCATTTTCGTCCTCCCTAATCTTATTCTAATCCAATTAGGGTTTTTAACCAATCTTGTGCATCCAATAGGTGATTTTGTGTCATTGGTTGCACATTTAGGTCATTTTCGTCCTCCCTAGGTATATTCTAATCCAATTAGGGTTTTTAACCAATCTTGTGCATCCAATAGGTGATTTTGTGTCATTGGTTGAACATTTAGGTCATTTTCGTCCTCCCTAGGCTTATTCTAATCCAATTAGGGTTTTTAACCAATCTTGTGCATGCAATATGTGATTTTGTGTCATTGGTTGCACATTTAGGTCATTTTCGTCCTCCCTAGGCTTATTCTAATCCAATTAGGGTTTTTAACCAATCTTGTGCATCCAATAGGTGATTTTGTGTCATTGGTTGCACATTTAGGTCATTTTCGTCCTCCCTAGGTATATTCTAATCCAATTAGGGTTTTTAACCAATCTTGTGCATATAATAAGTGATTTTGTGTCATTGGTAATCCAATTAAGTCATTTTCGTCCTCGCTAGGCTTATTCTAATCCAATTAGGGTTTTTAACCAATGTTGTGCATCCAATATGTGATTTTGTGTCATTTTTTCTCATTGGTTGAACATTTAGGTCATTTTCGTCCTCCCTAGGCTTATTCTAATCCAATTAGGGTTTTTAACCAATCTTGTGCATGCAATATGTGATTTTGTGTCATTGGTTGAACATTTAGGTCATTTTCGTCCTCCCTAGGCTTATTCTAATCCAATTAGGGTTTTTAACCAATCTTGTGCATGCAATATGTGATTTTGTGTCATTGGTTGCACATTTAGGTCATTTTCGTCCTCCCTAGGCTTATTCTAATCCAATTAGGGTTTTTAACCAATCTTGTGCATCCAATAGGTGATTTTGTGTCATTGGTTGCACATTTAGGTCATTTTCGTCCTCCCTAGGCTTATTCTAATCCAATTAGGGTTTTTAACCAATCTTGTGCATATAATAAGTGATTTTGTGTCATTGGTAATTCAATTAGGTCATTTTCGTCCTCACTAGGCTTATTCAAATCCAATTAGGGTTTTTAACTAATCTTGTGCATCCAATATGTGATTTTGTGTCATTTTGTGTCATTGGTTGAACATTTAGGTCATTTTCGTCCTCCCTAGGCTTATTCTAATCCAATTAGGGTTTTTAACCAATCTTGTGCATCCAATATGTGATTTTGTGTCATTTTGTGTCATTGGTTGAACATTTAGGTCATTTTCCTCCTCCCTAGGTTTATTCTAATCCAATTAAGGTTTTTAACCAATCTTGTGCATCGAATATGTGATTTTGTGTCATTTTGTGTCATTGGTTGAACATTTAGGTCATTTTCGTCCTCCCTAGGCTTATTCTAATCCAATTAGGGTTTTTAACTAATCTTGTGCATCCAATATGTGATTTTGTGTCATTTTGTGTCATTGGTTGAACATTTAGGTCATTTTCGTCCTCCCTAGGCATATTCTAATCCAATTAGGGTTTTTAACCAATCTTGTGCATCCAATATGTGATTTTGTGTCATTGGTTGCACATTTAGGTCATTTTTGTCCTCCCTAGGCTTATTCTAATCCAATTAGGGTTTTTAACCAATCTTGTGCATCCAATATGTGATTTTGTGTCATTTTGTGTCATTGGTTGAATATTTAGGTCATTTTCATCCTCCCTAGGCTTGTTCTAATCCAATTAGGGTTTTTAACCAATCTTGGGCATCCAATATGAGATTGTGTCATTGGTTGCACGTTTAGGTCATTTTCGTCCTCCCTAGTTTTATTCTAATCCAATTAGGGTTTTTAACCAATCTTGTGCATATAATAAGTGATTTTATGTCATTGGTAATCCAATTAGGTCATTTTCGTCCTCGCTAGGCTTATTCTAATCCAATTAGGGTTTTTAACCAATCTTGTGCATCCAATATGTGATTTTGTGTCATTTTGTGTCATTGGTTGAACATTTAGGTCATTTTCGTCCTCCCTAGGCTTATTCTAATCCAATTAGGGTTTTTAACCATCCTTGTGCATCCAATATGTGATTTTGTGTCATTTTGTGTCATTGGTTGAACATTTAGGTCATTTTCGTCCTCCCTAGGCTTATTCTAATCCAATTAGGGTTTTTAACCAATCTTGTGCATCCAATATGTGATTTTGTGTCATTGGCTGACCATTTAGGTCATTTTCGTCCTCCCTAGGCTTATTCTAATCCAATTAGGGTTTTTAACCCATCTTGTGCATCCAATATGTGATTTTGTGTCATTTTGTGTCATTGGTTGAACATTTAGGTCATTTTCGTCCTCCCTAGGCTTATTCTAATCCAATTAGGGTTTTTAACCAATCTTGTGCATCCAATATGTGATTTTGTGTCATTGGTTGAACATTTAGGTCATTTTCGTCCTCCCTAGGCTTATTATAATCCAACTAGGGTTTTTAACCAATCTTGTGCATCCAATATGTGATTTTGTGTCATTTTGTGTCATTGGTTGAACATTTAGGTCATTTTCGTCCTCCCTAGGCTTATTCTAATCCAATTAGGGTTTTTAACCAATCTTGTGCATCCAATATGTGATTTTGTGTCATTGGTTGAACATTTAGTTCATTTTCGTCCTCCCTAGGCTTATTCTATTCCATTTAGGGTTTTTAACCAATCTTCTGCATCCAATATGTGATTTTGTGTCATTTTGTGTCATTGGTTCAACATTTAGGTCATTTTCGTCCTCCCTAGGGTTATTTTAATCCAATTAGGATTTTTAACCAATCTTGTGCATCCAATATGTGATTTTGTGTCATTTTGTGTCATTGGTTGAACATTTAGGTCATTTTCGTCCTCCCTAGGCTTATTCTAATCCAATTAGGGTTTTTAACCAATCTTGTGCATCCAATATGTGATTTTGTGTCATTTTGTGTCATTGGTTGAACATTTAGGTCATATTCGTCCTCCCTAGGCTTATTCTAATCCAATTAAGGTTTTTAACCAATCTTGTGCATCCAATATGTGATTTTGTGTCATTTTGTGTCATTGGTTGAACATTTAGGTCATTTTCGTCCTCCCTAGGCTTATTCTAATCCAATTAGGGTTTTTAACCAATCTTGTGCATCCAATATGTGATTTTGTGTCATTTTGTGTCATTGGTTGAACATTTAGGTCATTTTATTCCTCCTTAGGCCTATTCTAATCCAATTATGGTTTTTAACCAATCTTGTGCATCCAATATGTGATTTTGTGTCATTTTGTGTCATTGGTTGAACATTTAGGTCATTTTCGTCCTCCCTAGGCTTATTCTAATCCAATTAGGGTTTTTAACCAATCTTGTGCATCCAATATGTGATTTTGTGTCATTGGTTGAACATTTAGGTCATTTTCGTCCTCCCTAGGGTTATTCTTATCCAATTAGGGTTTTTAACCAATCTTGTGCATCCGATATGTGATTTTGTGTCGTTGGTTGCACATTTAGGTCATTTTTGTCCTCCCTAGGCTTATTCTAATCCAATTAGGGTTTTTAACCAATTTTGTGCATATAATAAGTGATTTTCTGTCATCGGTAATCCAATTAGGTGATTTTCGTCCTCGCTAGGCTTATTCTAATCCAATTAGGGTTTTTAACCAATCTTGTGCATCCAATATGTGATTTTTTGTCATTGGTTGCACATTTAGGTCATTTTCGTCCTCCCTAGGCTTATTCTAATCCAATTTGGGTTTTTAACCAATCTTGTGCATCCAATATGTGATTTTGTGTCATTGGTTGCACATTTAGGTCATTGTTGTCCTCCCTATGCTTATTCTAATCCAATTAGGGTTTTTAACCAATCTTGTGCATATAATAATTGATTTTCTGTCATCGGTAATCCAATTAGGTGATTTCGTCCTCCCTAGGCTTATTCGAATCCAATTAGGGTTTTTAACCAATCTTGTGCATCCAAAATGTGATTTTCTGTCATTGGTTGCACATTTAGCTCATTTTCGTCCTCTCTAGGCTTATTCTAATCCAATTCGGGTTTTTAACCAATCTTGTGCATCCAATATGTGATTTTGTGTCATTTTGGGTCATTGGTTGAACATTTAGGTCATTTTCGTCCTCCCTAGGCTTATTCTAATCCAATTAGGGTTTTTAACAATTCTTGTGCATCCAATATGTGATTTTGTGTCATTGGTTGCACATTTAGGTCATTTTTGTCCTCCCTAGGCTTATTCTAATCCAATTAGGGTTTTTAATCAATCTTGTGCATCCAATATGTGATTTTGTGTCATTGGTTGAACATTTAGGTCATTTTCGTCCTCCCTAGGCTTATTCTAATCCAATTAGGTTTATTAACCAATCTTGTGCATCCAATATGTGATTTTGTGTCATTGGTTGCAAATTTAAGTTATTTTCGTCCTCCCTATGCTTATTCTAATCCAATTAGGGTTTTTAACCAATCTTGTGCATATAATAAGTGATTTTGTGTCATTGGTAATTCAATTCGGTCATTTTCGTCCTCACTAGACTTATTCAAATCCAATTAGGGTTTTTAACTAATCTTGTGCATCCAATATGTGATTTTGTGTCATTTTGTGTCATTTTGTGTCATTGGTTGAACATTTTGGTCATGTTCGTCCTCTCAAGGCTTATTCTAATCCATTTAGGGTTTTTAACCAATCTTGTGCATACAATATGTGATTTTGTGTCATTGGTTGCACATTTTGGTCATTTTCGTCCTCCCTAGGCTTATTCTAATCCAATTAGGGTTTTTAACCAATCTTGTGCATCCAATATGTGATTTTGTGTCATTGGTTGAACATTTAGGTCATTTTCGTCCTCCCCAGGCTTATTCTAATCCAATTAGGATTTTTATCCAATCTTGTGCATCCCATATGTGATTTTGTGTCAATTTGTGACATTGGTTGAACATTTAGGTCATTTTCGTCCTCCCTAGGCTTATTCTAATCCAATTAGGGTTTTTAACCAATCTTGTGCATCCAATATGTGATTTTGTGTCATTGGTTGCACATTTAGGTCATTTTCGTCCTCCCTAGGCTTATTCTAATCCAATTAGGGTTTTTAACCAATCTTGTGCATATAATAAGTGATTTTGTGTCATTGGTAATTCAATTAGGTCATTTTCGTCCTCACTAGGCTTATTCAAATCCAATTAGGGTTTTTAACTAATCTTCTGCATCCAATATGCGATTTTGTGTTATTTTGTGTCATTGGTTGAAATTTTGGTCATGTTCGTCCTCTAGAGGCTTATTCTAGTCCATTTATGGTTTTTAACCAATCTTGTGCATCAATATGTGATTTGGTGTCATTGGTTGCACATTTAGGTCATTTTCGTCCTCCCTAGGCTTATTCTAATCCAATTAGGGTTTTTAACCTATCTTGTGCATCCAATATGTGATTTTGTGTCATTTGTAATCCAATTAGGTCATTTTCGTCCTCGCTAAACTTATTCTAATCCAATTAGGGTTTTTAACCAATCTTGTGCATCCAATATGTGATTTTGTGTCATTGGTTGAACATTTAGGTCATTTTGGTCGTCCCTATGCTTATTCTAATCAAATTAGGGTTTTTAACCAATCTTGTGCATCCAATATGTGATTTTGTGTCATTGGTTGCACATTTAGGTCATTTTCGTCCTCCCTAGGCTTATTCTAATCCAATTAGGGTTTTTAACCAATCTTGTGCATCCAATATGTGACTTTGTGTCATTGGTTGAACATTTAGGTCATTTTGGTGCTCCCTAGACTTATTCTAATCCAATTAGGGTTTTTAACCAATCTTGTGCATCCAATATGTGATTTTGTGTCATTTTGTGTCATTGGTTGAACATTTAGGTCATTTTCGTCCTCCTTAGGCTTATTCTAATCCAATTAGGGTTTTTAACCAATCTTGTGCATCCAATATGTGATTTTGTGTCATTTTGTGTCATTGGTTGAACAACTAGGTCATTTTCGTCCTCCCTAGGCTTATTCTAATCCAATTAGGGTTTTTAACCAATCTTGTGCATCCAATATGTGATTTTGTGTCATTTTGTGTCATTGGTTGAACATTTAGGTCATTTTCGTCCTCCCTAGGCTTATTCTAATCCAATTAGGGTTTTTAACCAATCTTGTGCATCCAATATGTGATTTGGTGTCATTGGTTGAAAATTTAGGTCATTTTCGTCCTCCCTAGGCTTATTCTAATCCAATTAGCGTTTTTAACCAATCTTGTGCGTCCAATATGTGATTTTGTGTCATTGGTTGAACATTTAGGTCATTTTCGTCCTCCACAGGCTTATTCTAATCCAATTAGGGTTTTTAACCAATCTTGTGCATCCAATATGTGAAATTGTGTCATTGGTTGAACATTTAGGTCATTTTCGTCCTCCCTAGGCTTATTCTAATCCAATTAGGGTTTTTAACCAATCTTGTGCATCCAATATGTGATATTGTGTCATTGGTTGAACATTTAGGTCATTTTCGTCCTCGCTAGGCTTATTCTAATCCAATTAGGGTTTTTAACCAATCTTGTGCATCCAATATGTGATTTTGTGTCATTTTGTGTCATTGGTTGAACATTTAGGTCATTTTCGTCCTCCCTAGGCTTATTCTAATCCAATTAGGGTTTTTAACCAATCTTGTGCATCCAATATGTGATTTTGTGTCATTGGTTGAACATTTAGGTCATTTTCGTCCTCCCTAGCCTTATTCCAATCCAATTAGGGTTTTTAACCAATCTTGTGCATATAATAATTGATTTTGTGTCATTGGTAATCCAATTAGGTCATTTTCGTCCTCGCTAGGCTTATTCTAATCCAATTAGGGTTTTTAACCAATCTTGTGCATCCAATATGTGATTTTGTGTCATTTTGTGTCATTGGTTGAAAATTTAGGTCATTTTCGTCCTCCCTAGGCTTATTCTAATCCAATTAGGATTTTTAACCAATCTTGTGCATCCAATATGTGATTTTGTGTCATTGGTTGAACATTTAGGTCATTTTCGTCCTCCCTAAGGTTATTCTAATCCAATTAGGGTTTTTAACCAATCTTGTGCATCGAATATGTCATTTTGTGTCATTGGTTGAACATTTGGGTCATTTTCGTCTTCCATAGGCTTATTCTAATCCAATTAGGGTTTTTAACCAATCTTGTGCATCCAATATGTGATTTTGTGTCATTTTGTGTCATTGGTTGAACATTTAGGTCATTTTCGTCCTCCCTAGGCTTATTCTAATCCAATTAGGGTTTTTAACCAATCTTGTGCATCCAATATGTGATTTTTTTGTCATTTTGTGTCATTGGTTGAACATTTAGGTCATTTTCGTCCTCCCAAGGCTTATTCTAATCCAATTAGGATTTTTAACCAATCTTGTGCATCCAATATGTGATTTTGTGTCATTCGTTGAAAATTTTTGTCATTTTCGTTCTCCCAAGGCTTATTCTAATCCAATTAGGGTTTTTAACCAATCTTGTGCATCCAATATGTGATTTTGTGTCATTTTGTGTCATTGGTTGAACATTTAGGTCATTTTCGTCCTCCCTAGGCTTATTCTAATCCAATTAGGGTTTTTAACCAATCTTGTGCATCCAATATGTGATTTTGTGTCATTGGCTTAACATTTAGGTCATTTTCGTCCTCCCTAGGCTTATTCTAATCCAATTAGGATTTTTAAACAATCTTGTGCATCCAATATCTGATTTTTTGTCATTTTGTGTCATTGGTTGAACATTTAGGTCATTTTCGTCCTCCCTAGGCTTATTCTAATCCAATTAGGATTTTTAACCAATCTTGTGCATCCAATATGTGATTTTGTGTCATTCGTTGAAAATTTTTGTCATTTTCGTTCTCCCAAGGCTTATTCTAATCCAATTAGGGTTTTTAACCAATCTTGTGCATCCAATATGTGATTTTGTGTCATTTTGTGTCATTGGTTGAACATTTAGGTCATTTTCGTCCTCCCTAGGCTTATTCTAATCCAATTAGGGTTTTTAACCAATCTTGTGCATCCAATATGTGATTTTGTGTCATTGGTTGCACATTTAGGTCATTCTTGTTCTCCCTAGGCTTATTCTAATCCAATTAGGATTTTTAACCAATCTTGTGCATCCAATATGTGATTTTGTGTCATTCTGTGTCATTGGTTGAACATTTAGGTCATTTTCGTCCTCCCTAGGATTATTCTAATCCAATTAGGATTTTTAACCAATCTTGTGCATAAAATAAGTGATTTTGTGTTATTTGTAATCCAATTAGGTCATTTTCGTCCTCGCTAGGATTATTCTAATCCAATTAGGGTTTTTAACCAATCTTCTGCATCCAATATGTGATTTTGTGTCATTTTGTGTCATTGGTTGAACATTTAGGTCATTTTCGTCGTCCCTAGGCTTATTCTAATCCAATTTGGGTTTTTCACCAATCTTGTGCATCGAATATGTGATTTTGTGTCATTGGTTGCACATTTAGGTCATTTCCGACCTCCCTAGGCTTATTCTAATCCAATTAGGGTTTTTAACCAATCTTGTGCATATAATAAGTGATTTTGTGTCATTTGTAATCCGATTACGTCATTTTTGTCCTCACTAAACTTATTCTAATCCAATTAGGGTTTTTAACCAATCTTGTGCATCCAATATGTGATTTTGTGTCATTGGTTGAACATTTAGGTCATTTTCGTCCTCCCTAGGCTTATTGTAATCCAATTAGGATTTTTATCCAATCTTGTGCATCCCATATGTGATTTTGTGTCATTGGTTGCACATTTAGGTCATTTTCGTCCCCCCTAGGCTTATTCTAATCCAATTAAGGTTTTTAACCAATCTTTTGCATATAATAAGTGATTTTGTGTCATTGGTTGAACATTTTGGCAAATTTCATCCTCCCCAGGCTTATTCTAATCCAATTAGGATTTTTGTCCAATCTTGTGCATCCCATATGTGATTTTGTGTCAATTTGTGTCATTGGTTGAACATTTAGATCATTTTCGTCCTCCCTAGGCTTATTCTAATCAGATTAGGGTTTTTAACCAATCTTGTGCATCCAATATGTGATTTTGTGTCATTGGTTGCACATTTAGGTCATTTTCGTCCTCCCTATGCTTATTCTAATCCAATTAGGGTTTTTAACCAATCTTGTGCATATAATAACTGATTTTGTGTCATTGGTAATCCAATTATGTCATTTTCGTCCTCGTTAGGCTTATTCTAATCCAATTAGGGTTTTTAACCAATCTTATGCATCCAATATGTGATTTTGTGTCATTTTGTGTCATTGGTTGAACATTTAGGTCATTTTCATCCTCCCTAGGCTTATTCTAATCCAATTTGGGTTTTTAACCAATCTTGTGCATCCAATATGTGATTTTGTGTGATTTTGTGTCATTGGTTGAACATTTAGGTCATTTTCGTCCTCCCTAGGCTTATTCTAATCCAATTAGGGTTTTTCACCAATCTTGTGCATTCAATATGTGATTTTGTGTCATTGGTTGCACATTTATGTTATTTTCGTCCTCCCTAGGATTATTCTAATCCAATTAGGGTCTTTAACCAATCTTGTGCATCCAATATGTGATTTTGTGTCATTGGTTGCACATTTAGGTCATTTTCGTCCTCCCTAGGCTTATTCTAATCCAATTAGGGTTTTTAACCAATCTTGTGCATCCAATATGTGATTTTGTGTCATTGGTTGAACATTTAGGCAAATTTCGTCCTCCCCAGGCTTATTCTAATCCAATTAGGATTTTTATCCAATCTTGTGCATCCCATATGTGATTTTGTGTCAATTTGTGTCATTGGTTTAACATTTAGGTCATTTTCGTCCTCCCTAGGCTTATTCTAATCCAATTAGGGTTTTTAAACAATCTTGTGCATCCAATATGTGATTTTGTGTCATTGGTTGCACATTTAGGTCATTTTCGTCCTCCCTAGGCTTATTCTAATCCAATTAGGGTTTTTAACCAATCTTGTGCATATGATAACTGATTTTGTGTCATTGGTAATCCAATTAGGTCATTTTCGTCCTCGTTAGGCTTATTCTAATCCAATTAGGGTTTTTAACCAATCTTATGCATCCAATATGTGATTTTGTGTCATTGGTTGAACATTTAGGTCATTTTCGTCCTCCCTAGGCTTATTCTAAGTCAATTTGGGTTTTTAACCAATCTTGTGCATCCAATATGTGATTTTGTGGTATTGGTTGCACATTTAGGTCATTTTTGTCCTCCCTAGGCTTATTCTAATCCAATTAGGGTTTTTAACCAATCTTGTGCATCCAATATGTGATTTTGTGTCATTTTGTGTCATTGGTTGAACATTTAGGTCATTTTCGTCCTCCCTAGGCTTATTCTAATCCAATTAGGGTTTTTAACCAATCTTGTGCATCCAATATGTGATTTTCTGTCATTGGTTGCACATTTAGGTCATTTTCGTCCTCCTAAGGCTTATTCTAATCCAATTAGGGTCTTTAACCAATCTTGTGCATATAATAAGTGATTTTGTGTCATTGGTAATCCAATAAGTTCATTTTCGTCCTCGCTAGACTTATTCTAATCCAATTAGGGTTTTTAACCAATCTTGTGCATCCAATATGTGATCTTGTGTCATTGGTTGTACATTTAGGTCATTTCGTCCTCCCTAGGCTTATTCTAATCCAATTAGGGTTTTTAACCAATCTTGTGCATCCAATATGTGATCTTGTGTCATTGGTTGTACATTTAGGTCATTTTCGTCCTCCCTAGGCTTATTCTAATCCAATTAGGGTTTTTAACCAATCTTGTGCATCCAATATGTGATTTTGTGTCATTTTGTGTCATTGGTTGAACATTTAGGTCATTTTCGTCCTCCCTAGGCTTATTCTAATCCAATTAGAGTTTTTAACCAATCTTGTGCATCCAATACGTGATTTTGTGTCATTTGTTGAACATTTAGGTCATTTTCGTCATCGCTATGCTTATTCTAATCCAATTAGGGTTTTTAACCAATCTTGTGCATCCAATATGTGATTTTGTGTCATTTTGTGTCATTGGTTGAACATTTAGGTCATTTTCGTCCTCCCTAGGCTTATTCTAATCCAATTAGGGTTTTTAACCAATCTTGTGCATCCAATATGTGATTTTGTGTCATTTTGTGTCATTGGTTGAACATTTAGGTCATTTTCGTCCTCCCTAGGCTTATTCTAATCCAATTAGGGTTTTTAACCAATCTTGTGCATCCAATTTGTGATTTTGTGTCATTTTCTGTCATTTTGTGTCATATGTAATCCAATTAGGTCATTTTCGTCCTCCCTAGGCTTATTCTAATCCAATTAGGGTTTTTAACCAATCTTGTGCATCCAATATGTGATTTTGTGTCATTTTGTGTCATTGGTTGAACATTTAGGTCATTTTCGTCCTCCCTAGGCTTATTCTAATCCAATTAGGGTTTTTAACCAATCTTGTGCATCCAATATGTCATTTTTTGTCATTTTGTGTCATTGGTTGAACATTTACGTAATTTTCGTCCTCCCTTAGCTTATTCTAAACCAATTAGGGTTTTTAACCAATCTTGTGCATCCAATATGTGATTTTGTGTCATTTTGTGTCATTTGTTGAACATTTAGGTCATTTTCGTCCTCCCTAGGCTTATTCTAATCCAATTAGGGTTTTTAACCAATCTTGTGCATCCAATATGTGATTTTGTGTCCTTTTATGTCATTGGTTGAACATTTAGGTCATTTGGGTCCTCCCTAGGCTTATTCTAATCCAATTAGGGTTTTTAACCAATCTTGTGCATCCAATATGTGATTTTGTGTCATTTTGTGTCATTGGTTGAACATTTAGGTCATTTTCGTCCTCCCTAGGCTTATTCTAATCCAATTAGGGTTTTTAACCAATCTTGTGCATCCAATATGTGATTTTGTGTCATTTTGTGCTATTGGTTGAACATTTAGGTCATTTTCGTCCTCCCTAGGCTTATTCTAATCCAATTAGGGTTTTTAACCAATCTTGTGCATCCAATATGTGATTTTGTGTCATTGGTTGAACATTTAGGTCATTTTCGTCCTACCTTGGCTTATTCTAATCCAATTAGGGTTTTTAACCAATCTTGTGCATCCAATATGTGATTTTGTGTCATTGGTTGAACATTTAGGTCATTTTCGTCCTCCCTAGGCTTATTCTAATCCAATTAGGGTTTTTAACCAATCTTGTGCATCTAATATTTGATTTTGTGTCATTGGTTGAACATTTAGGTCATTTTCGTCCTCCCTAGGCTTATTCTAATCCAATTAGGGTTTTTAACCAATCTTGTGCATCCAATATGTGATTTTGTGTCATTTTGTGTCATTGGTTGAACATTTAGGTCATTTTCGTCCTCCCTAGGCTTATTCTAATCCAATTAGGGTTTTTAACCAATCTTGTGAATATAATAAGTGATTTTGTGTCATTGGTAATCCAATTAGGTCATTTTCGTCCTCACTAGGCTTATTCTAATCCAATTAGGGTTTTTAACCAATCTTGTGCATCCAATATGTGATTTTATGTCATTTTGTGTCATTGGTTGAACATTTAGGTCATTTTCGTCCTCCCTAGGCTTATTCTAATCCAATTAGGGTTTTTAACCAATCTTGTGCATCCAATATGTGATATTGTGTCATTGGTTGAACATTTAGGTCATTTTCGTCCTCGCTAGGCTTATTCTAATCCAATTAGGGTTTTTAACCAATCTTGTGCATCCAATATGTGATTTTGTGTCATTTTGTGTCATTGGTTGAACATTTAGGTCATTTTCGTCCTCCCTAGGCTTATTCTAATCCAATTAGGGTTTTTAACCAATCTTGTGCATCCAATATGTGATTTTGTGTCATTGGTTGAACATTTAGGTCATTTTCGTCCTCCCTAGTCTTATTCTGATCCAATTAGGGTTTTTAACCAATCTTGTGCATCTAATATGTGATTTTGTGTCATTTTGGGTCATTGGTTGAACATTTAGGTCATTTTCGTCCTCCCTAGGCTTATTCTAATCCAATTAGGGTTTTTAACCAATCTTGTGCATCCAATATGTGATTTTGTGTCATTTTGTGTCATCAGTTGAACATTTAGGTCGTTTTCGTCCTCCCTAGGCTTATTCTAATCAAATTAGGGTTTTTAACCAATCTTGTGCATCCAATATGTGATTTTGTGTCATTTTGTGTCATTGGTTGAACATTTAGGTCATTTTCGTCCTCCCTAGGCTTATTCTAATCCAATTAGGGTTTTTAACCAATCTTGTGCATCCAATATGTGATTTTGTGTCATTTTGTGTCATTGGTTGAACATTTAGGTCATTTTCGTCCTCCCTAGGCTTATTCGAATACAATTACGATTTTTAACGAATCTTGTGCATCCAATATGTGATTTTGTGTCATTGGTTGAACATTTAGGTCATTTTCGTCCTCCCTAGGCTTATTCTAATCCAATTAGGGTTTTTAACCAATCTTGTGCATCCAATATGTGATTTTGTGTCATTTCGTGTCATTGGTTGAACATTTAGGTCATTTTCGTCCTCCCTAGGCTTATTCTAATCCAATTAGGGTTTTTAACCAATCTTGTGCATCCAATATGTGATTTTGTGTCATTGGTTGCACATTTAGGTCATTTTCGTCCTCCCTAGGCTTATTGTAATCCAATTAGAGTTTTTAACCAATCTTGTGCATCCAATATGTGACTTTGTGTCACTGGTTGCACATTTAGGTCATTTTCGTCCTCCCTAGGCTTATTCTAATCCAATTGGGTTTTTAACCAATCTTGTGCATATAATAACTGATTTTGTGTCATTGGTAATCCAATTATGTCATTTTCGTCCTCGTTAGGCTTATTCTAATCCAATTAGGGTTTTTAACCAATCTTATGCATCCAATATGTGATTTTGTGTCATTTTGTGTCATTGGTTGAACATTTAGGTCATTTTCGTCCTCCCTAGGCTTTTTCTAATCCAATTTGGGTTTTTAACCAATCTTGTGCATCCAATTTGTGATTTTGTGTCATTGGTTGCACATTTAGGTCATTTTTGTCCTCCCTAGGCTTATTCTAATCCAATCAGGGTTTTTAACCAATCTTTTGCATCCAATATGTGATTTTGTGTCATTGGTTCCACATTTAGGTCATTTTCGTCCTCCCTAGGCTTATTCTAATCCAATTAGGGTTTTTAACCAATCTTGTGCGTATAATAAGTGATTTTGTGTCATTGGTAATTCAATTAGGTCATTTTCATCCTCACTAGGCTTATTCAAATGCAATTAGGGTTTTTAACTAATCTTGTGCATCCAATATGTGATTTTGTGTCATTTTGTGTCATTGGTTGAACATTTTGGTCATGTTCGTCCTCTCGAGGCTTATTCTATTCCATTTAGGGTTTTTAACCAATCTTGTGCATCCAATATGTGATTTGGTGTCATTGGTTGCACATTTAGGTCATTTTCTTCCTCCCTAGGCTTATTCTAATCCAATTAGGGTTTTTAACCTATCTTGTGCATATAATAAGTGATTTTGTGTCATTGGTAATCCAATTAGGTCATTTTCGTCCTCGCTAAGCTTATTCTAATCCAATTAGGGTTTTTAACCAATCTTGTGCATCCAATATGTGGTTTTGTGTCATTTTTTCTCATTGGTTGAACATTTAGGTCATTTTCGTCCTCCCTAGGCTTATTCTAATCCAATTAGGGTTTTTAACCAATCTTGTGCATGCAATATGTGATTTGGTGTCATTGGTTGCACATTTAGGTCATTTTCGTCCTCCCTAGGCTTATTCTAATCCAATTAGGGTCTTTAACCTATCTTGTGCATCCAATATGTGATTTTGTGTCATTTGTAATCCAATTAGGTCATTTTCGTCCTCGCTAGAATTATTCTAATCCAATTAGGGTTTTTAACCAATCTTGTGAATCCAATATGTGACTTTGTGTCATTGGTTGAACATTTAGGTCATTTTGGTCCTCCCTAGACTTATTCTAATCCAATTAGGGTTTGTAACCAATCTTGTGCATCCAATATGTCATTTTGTGTCATTTTGTGTCATTGGTTGAACATTTAGGTCATTTTCGTCCTCCCTAGGCTTATTCTAATCCAATTAGGGTTTTTAACCAATCTTGTGCATCCAATATGTGATTTTGTGTCATTGGTTGCACATTTAGGTCATTTTCGTCCTCCCTAGGCTTATTCTAATCCAATTAGGGTTTTTAACCAATCTTGTGCATATAATAAGTGATTTTGTGTCATTGGTAATTCAATTAGGTCATTTTCGTCCTCACTAGGCTTATTCAAATCCAATTAGGGTTTTTAACTAATCTTCTGCATCCAATATGCGATTTTGTGTTATTTTGTGTCATTGGTTGAAATTTTGGTCATGTTCGTCCTCTAGAGGCTTATTCTAGTCCATTTATGGTTTTTAACCAATCTTGTGCATCAATATGTGATTTGGTGTCATTGGTTGCACATTTAGGTCATTTTCGTCCTCCCTAGGCTTATTCTAATCCAATTAGGGTTTTTAACCTATCTTGTGCATCCAATATGTGATTTTGTGTCATTTGTAATCCAATTAGGTCATTTTCGTCCTCGCTAAACTTATTCTAATCCAATTAGGGTTTTTAACCAATCTTGTGCATCCAATATGTGATTTTGTGTCATTGGTTGAACATTTAGGTCATTTTGGTCGTCCCTATGCTTATTCTAATCCAATTAGGGTTTTTAACCAATCTTGTGCATCCAATATGTGATTTTGTGTCATTGGTTGCACATTTAGGTCATTTTCGTCATCCCTAGGCTTATTGTAATCCAATTAGGGTTTTTAACCAATCTTGTGCATCCAATATGTGATTTTGTGTCATTGGTTGCACATTTAGGTCATTTTCGTCCTCCCTAGGCTTATTCTAATCCAATTAGGGTTTTTAACCAATCTTGTGCATCCATTATGTGATTTTGTGTCATTGGTTGAACATTTAGGTCATTTTCGTCCTCCCTAGGCTTATTCTAATCCAATTAGGGTTTTTATCCAATCTTGTGCATCCAATATGTGATTTTGTGTCATTGGTTGAACATTTAGGTCATTTTCATCCTCCCTATGCTTATTATAATCCAATTAGGGTTTTTAACCATTCTTGTGCATCCAATGTGTGATTTTGTGTCATTTTATGTCATTGGTTGAACATTTAGGTCATGTTCGTCCTCCCTAGGCTTATTCTAATCCAATTAGGGTTTTTAACCAATCTTGTGCATCCAATATGTGATTTTGTGTGATTGGTTGATCATTTAGGTCATTTTCGTCCTCCCTAGGCTTATTCTAATCCAATTAGGGTTTTTAACCAATCTTGTGCATCCAATATGTGATTTTGTGTCATTTTGTGTCATTGGTTGAACATTTAGGTCATTTTCGTCCTCCCTAGGCTTATTCTAATCTAATTAGGGTTTTTAACCAATCTTGTGCATCCAATATGTGATTTTGTGTCATTTTGTGTCATTGGTTGAACATTTAGGTCATTTTCGTCTTCCCTAGGCTTATTCTAAACCAATTAAGGTTTTTTACCAATCTTGTGCATCCAATATGTGATTTTGTGTCATTTTGTGTCATTGGTTGAACATGTAGGTCATTTTCGTCCTCCCTAGGCTTATTCTAATCCAATTAGGGTTTTTAACCAATCTTGTGCATCCAATATGTGATTTTGTGTCATTTTGTGTCATTGGTTGAACATTTAGGTCATTTTCGTCCTCCCTAGGCTTATTCTAATCCAATTAGGGTTTTTAACCAATCTTGTGCATCCAATATGTGATTTGGTGTCATTGGTTGAAAATTTAGGTCATTTTCGTCCTCCCTAGGCTTATTCTAATCCAATTAGCGTTTTTAACCAATCTTGTGCGTCCAATATGTGATTTTGTGTCATTGGTTGAACATTTAGGTCATTTTCGTCCTCCACAGGCTTATTCTAATCCAATTAGGGTTTTTAACCAATCTTGTGCATCCAATATGTGATTATGTGTTGTTTTGTGTCATTGGTTGAACATTTAGGTCATTTTCGTCCTCCCTAGGCTTATTCTAATCCAATTAGGGTTTTTAACCAATCTTGTGCATCCAATATGTGATTTTGTGTCATTTTGTGTCATTGGTTGAACATTTAGGTCATTTTCGTCCTCCCTAGGCTTATTCTAATCCAATTAGGGTTTTTAACCAATCTTGTGCATCCAATATGTGATTTTGTGTCATTTTGTGTCATTGGTTGAACATTTAGGTCATTTTCGTCCTCCCTAGGCTTATTCTAATCGAATTAGGGTTTTTAACCAATCTTGTGCATCCAATATGTGATTTTATGTCATTGGTTGAACATTTAGGTCATTTTCGTCCTCCCTAGGCTTATTCTAATCCAATTAGGGTTTTTAACCAATCTTGTGCATCCAATATGTGATTTTGTGTCATTGGTTGCACATTTAGGTCATTTTCGTCCACCCTAGGCTTATTGTAATCCAATTAGAGTTTTTAACCAATCTTGTGCATCCAATATGTGATTTTGTGTCATTGGTTGCACATTTAGGTCATTTTCGTCCTCCCTAGGCTTATTCTAATCCAATTTGGGTTTTTAACCAATCTTGTGCATCCAATATGTGATTTTGTGTCATTGGTTGCACATTTAGGTCATTTTTGTCCTCCCTAGGCTTATTCTAATCCAATTAGGGTTTTTAACCAATCTTGTGCATCCAATATGTGATTTTGTGTCATTTTGTGTCATTGGTTGATCATTTAGGTCATTTTCGTCCTCCCTAGGCTTATTCTAATCCAATTAGGGTTTTTAACCAATCTTGTGCATCCAATATGTGATTTTGTGTCATTTGTTGAACATTTAGGTCATTTTCGTCCTCCCTAGGCTTATTCTAATCCAATTAGGGTTTTTAACCAATCTTGTGCATCCAATATGTGATTTTGTGTCATTAGTTGAACAATTAGGTCGTTTTCGTCCTCCCTAGGCTTATTCGAATCCAATTAGGGTTTTTAACCAATCTTGTGCATCCAATATGTGATTTTGTGTCATTTTGTGTCATTTGTTGAACATTTAGGTCATTTTCGTCCTCCCTAGGCTTATTCTAATCCAATTAGGGTTTTTAACCAATCTTGTGCATCCAATATGTGATTTTGTGTCATTTTGTGTCATTGGTTGAACATTTATGTCATTTTCGTCCTCCCTAGGCTTATTCTAATCCAATTAGGGTTTTTAACCAATCTTGTGCATCCAATATGTGATTTTGTGTCATTTTGTGTCATTTGTTGAACATTTAGGTCATTTTCGTCCTCCCTAGGCTTATTCTAATCCAATTAGGGTTTTTAACCAATCTTGTGCATATAATAAGTGATTTTGTGTCATTGGTAATCCAATTAGGTCATTTTCGTCCTCGCTAGGCTTATTCTAATCCAATTAGGGTTTTTAACCAATCTTGTGCATCCAATATGTCATTTTGTGTCATTGGTTGAACATTTAGGTCATATTCGTCCTCCCTAGGCTTATTCTAATCCAATTAGGGTTTTTAACCAATCTTGTGCATCCAATATGTGATTTTGTGTCATTGGTTGAACATTTAGGTCATTTTTGTCCTCCCTATGCTTATTCTAATCCAATTAGGGTTTTTAACCAATCTTGTGCATCCAATATGTGATTTTGTGTCATTGGTTGCACATTTAGGTCATTTTCGTCTTCCCAAGGCTTATTCTAATCCAATTAGGGTTTTTAACCAATCTTGTGCATCCAATATGTGATTTTGTGTCATTTTGTGTCATTGGTTGAACATTTAGGTCATTTTAGTCCTCCCTATGCTTGTTCTAATGCAATTAGGGTTTTTAACCAATCTTGTGCATCCAATATGTGATTTTGTGTCATTGGTTGCACATTTAGGTCATTTTTGTCCTCCCTAGGCTTATTCTAATCCAATTAGGGTTTTTAACCAATCTTGTGCATCCAATATGTGATTTTGTGTCATTTTGTGTCATTGGTTGAACATTTAGGTCATTTTCGTCCTCCATAGGCTTATTCTAATCCAAATTGGGTTTTTAACCAATATTGTGCATCCAATATGTGATTTTGTGTTATTGGTTGCACATTTAGGTCATTTTCATCCTCCCTAGGCTTATTCTAATCCAATTAGGGTCTTTAACCAATCTTATGCATATAATAAGTGATTTTGTGTCATTGGTAATCCAATAAGTTCATTTTCGTCCTCGCTAGACTTATTCTAATCCAATTAGGGTTTTTTACCAATCTTGTGCATCCAATATGTGACTTTGTGTCATTGATTGAACATTTAGGTCATTTTGGTCCTCCCTAGACTTATTCTAATCCAATTAGGGTTTTTAACCAATCTTGTGCATCTAATATGTGATTTTGTGTCATTGGTGGCACATTTAGGTCATTTTCGTCCTCCCTAGGCTTATTCTAATCCAATTAGGGTTTTTAACCAATCTTGTGCATCCAATATGTGATTTTGTGTCATTGGTTGAACATTTAGGCAAATTTCGTCCTCCCCAGGCTTATTCTAATCCAATTAGGATTTTTATCCAATCTTGTGCATCCCATATGTGATTTTGTGTCAATTTGTATCATTTGTTGAACATTTAGGTCATTTTCGTCCTCCCTAGGCTTATTCTAATCCAATTAGGGTTTTTAACCAATCTTGTGCATCCAATATGTGATTTTGTGTCATTGGTTGCACATTTAGGTCATTTTCGTCCTCCCTAGGCTTATTCTAATCCAATTAGGGTTTTTAACCAATCTTGTGCATATAATAAGTGATTTTGTGTCATTGGTAATTCAATTAGGTCATTTTCGTCCTCACTAGGCTTATTCAAATCCAATTAGGGTTTTTAACTAATCTTCTGCATCCAATATGCGATTTTGTGTTATTTTGTGTCATTGGTTGAAATTTTGGTCATGTTCGTCCTCTAGAGGCTTATTCTAGTCCATTTATGGTTTTTAACCAATCTTGTGCATCAATATGTGATTTGGTGTCATGGGTTGCACATTTACGTCATTTTCGTCCTCCCTAGGCTTATTTTAATCCAATTTGGGTTTTTAACCTATCTTGTGCATCCAATATGTGATTTTGTGTCATTTGTAATCCAATTAGGTCATTTTCGTCCTCGCTAAACTTATTCTAATCCAATTAGGGTTTTTAACCAATCTTGTGCATCCAATATGTGATTTTGTGTCATTGGTTGAACATTTAGGTCATTTTGGTCGTCCCTATGCTTATTCTAATCCAATTAGGGTTTTTAACCAATCTTATGCATCCAATATGTGATTTTGTGTCATTGGTTGCACATTTAGGTCATTTTCGTCCTCCCTAGGCTTATTCTAATCCAATTAGGGTTTTTAACCAATCTTGTGCATCCAATATGTGACTTTGTGTCATTGGTTGAACATTTAGGTCATTTTGGTACTCCATAGGCTTATTCTAATCCAATTAGGGTTTTTAAGCAATCTTGTGCATCCAATATGTGATTTTGTGTCATTGGTTGCAGATTTAGGTCATTTTCATCCTCCCTAGGCTTATTTTAATCCAATTAGGGGTTTTAACCAATCTTGGGCATCCAATATGTGATTTTGTGTCAATTGTTAAACATTTAGGTCATTTTCGTCCTCCCCAGGTTTATTCTAATCCAATTAGGATTTTTATCCAATCTTGTGCATCCCATATGTGATTTTGTGTCAAATTGTGTCATTGGTTGCACATTTAGGTCATTTTGGTCCTCCCTACGCTTATTCTAATCCAATTAGGGTTTTTAACCAATCTTCTTCATATAATAAGTGATTTTGTGTCATTTGTAATCCAGTTAGGTCATTTTTGTCCTCGTTAAACTTATTCTAATCCAATTAGGGTTTTTAACCAATCTTGTTCATATAAGAAGTGATCTTGTGTCATTTGTAATCCAATTAGGTCATTTTCGTCCTCGCTAAACTTATTCTAATTTAATTAGGGTTTTTAACCAATCATGTGCATCCAATATGTGATTTTGTGTCATTGGTTGAACATTTAGGTTATTTTGGTCCACCCTATGCTTATTCTAATCCAATTAGGGTTTTTAACCAATCTTGTGCATATAATAAGTGATTTTGTGTTATTGGTAATACAATTAGGTCATTTTCGTCCTCGCTAGGCTTATTCTAATCCAATTAGGGTTTTTTACCAATCTTGTGCATCCAATATGTGATTTTGTGTCATTGGTTGAACATTTAGGTCATTTTCGTCCTCCCTAGGCTTATTCTAATCCAATTAGGGTTTTTAACCAATCTTGTGCATCCAATATGTGATTTTGTGTCATTGGTTGAATATTTAGGTCATTTACGTCCTCCCTAGAGTAATTCTAATCCAATTAGTGTTTTTAACCAATCTTGTGCATCCAATATGTGATTTTGTGTCATTGGTTGAACATTTAGGTCATTTTCGTCCTCCCTAGGCTTATTCTAATCCAATTAGGGTTTTTAACCAATCTTGTGCATCCAATATGTGATTTTGTGTCATTGGTTGAACATTTAGGTCATTTTCGTCCTCCCTAGGCTTAATCTAATCCAAATTGGGTTTTTAACCAATAATGTGCATCCAATATGTGATTTTGTGTCATTGGTTGCACATTTAGGTCATTTTCGTCCTCCCTAGGCTTATTCTAATCCAATTAGGGTCTTTAACCAATATTGTGCATCCAATAAGTGATTTTGTGTCATTGGTAATCCAATAAGTTCATTTTCGTCCTCGCTAGACTTATTCTAATCCAATTAGGGTTTTTTACCAATCTTGTGCATCCAATATGTGACTTTGTGTCATTGATTGAACATTTAGGTCATTTTGGTCCTCCCTAGACTTATTCTAATCCAATTAGGGTTTTTAACCAATCTTGTGCATCTAATATGTGATTTTGTGTCATTGGTTGCACATTTAGGTCATTTTCGTCATCCCTAGGCTTATTCTAATCCAATTAGGGTTTTTAACCAATCTTGTGCATCCAATATGTGATTTTGTGTCTTTGGTTGAACATTTAGGTCATTTTCGTCCTCCCTAGGCTTATTCTAATCCAAATTGGGTTTTTAACCAATAATGTGCATCCAATATGTGATTTTGTGTCATTGGTTGCACATTTAGGTCATTTTCGTCCTCCCTAGGCTTATTCTAATCCAATTAGGGTCTTTAACCAATATTGTGCATCCAATAAGTGATTTTGTGTCATTGGTAATCCAATAAGTTCATTTTCGTCCTCGCTAGACTTATTCTAATCCAATTAGGGTTTTTAACCAATCTTGTGAATCCAATATGTGACTTTGTGTCATTGGTTGAACATTTAGGTCATTTTGGTGCTCCCTAGACTTATTCTAATCCAATTAGGGTTTTTAACCAATCTTGTGCATCCAATATGTGATTTTTTGTCATTGGTTGGACATTTAGGTCATTTTCGTCCTCCCTAGGCTTATTCTAATCGAATTAGGGTTTTTAACCAATCTTGTGCATCCAATATGTGATTTTGTGTCATTGGTTGAACATTTAGGCAAATTTCATCCTCCCTAGGCTTATTCTAATCCAATTAGGATTTTTGTCCAATCTTGTGCATCCCATATGTGATTTTGTGTCAATTTGTGTCATTGGTTGAACATTTAGGCCATTTTCGTCCTCCCTAGGCTTATTCTAATCCAATTAGGGTTTTTAACCAATCTTGTGCATCCAATATGTGATTTTGTGTCATTGGTTTCACATTTAGGTCATTTTCGTCCTCCCTATGCTTATTCTAATCCAATTAGGGTTTTTAACCAATCTTGTGCATATAATAACTGATTTTGTGTCATTGGTAATCCAATTATGTCATTTTCGTCCTCGTTAGGGTTATTCTAATCCAATTAGGGTTTTTAACCAATCTTATGCATCCAATATGTGATTTTGTGTCATTTTGTGTCATTGGTTGAACATTTAAGTCATTTTCTTCCTCCCTAGGCTTATTCTAATCCAATTTGGATTTTTAACCAATCTTGTGCATCCAATATGTGATTTTGTGTCATTGGTTGCACATTTAGGTCATTTTCGTCCTCACTAGGCATATTCTAATCCAATTAGGGTTTTTAACCAATCTTGTGCATATAATAAGTGATTTTGTGTCATTGGTAATCCAATTAGGTCATTTTCGTCCTCCCTAGGCTTATTCTAATCCAATTAGGGTTTTTAACCAATCTTGTGCATCCAATATGTGATTTTGTGTCATTGGTTGGACATTTAGGTCATTTTCGTCCTCCCTAGGCTTATTCTAATCGAATTAGGGTTTTTAACCAATCTTGTGCATCCAATATGTGATTTTGTGTCATTGGTTGAACATTTAGGCAAATTTCATCCTCCCTAGGCTTATTCTAATCCAATTAGGATTTTTGTCCAATCTTGTGCATCCCATATGTGATTTTGTGTCAATTTGTGTCATTGGTTGAACATTTAGGCCATTTTCGTCCTCCCTAGGCTTATTCTAATCCAATTAGGGTTTTTAACCAATCTTGTGCATCCAATATGTGATTTTGTGTCATTGGTTTCACATTTAGGTCATTTTCGTCCTCCCTATGCTTATTCTAATCCAATTAGGGTTTTTAACCAATCTTGTGCATATAATAACTGATTTTGTGTCATTGGTAATCCAATTATGTCATTTTCGTCCTCGTTAGGCTTATTCTAATCCAATTAGGTTTTTTAACCAATCTTATGCATCCAATATGTGATTTTGTGTCATTTTGTGTCATTGGTTGAACATTTAAGTCATTTTCTTCCTCCCTAGGCTTATTCTAATCCAATTTGGATTTTTAACCAATCTTGTGCATCCAATATGTGATTTTGTGTCATTGGTTGCACATTTAGGTGATTTTTGTCCTCCCTAGGCTTATTCTAATCCAATTAGGGTTTTTAACCAATCTTGTGCATCCAATATGTGATTTTGTGTCATTTTGTGTCATTGGTTGAACATTTAGGTCATTTTCGTCCTCCCTAGGCTTATTCTAATCCAATTAGGATTTTTAACCAATCTTGTGCATCCAATATGTGATTTTGTGTCATTGTTTGCACATTTAGGTCATTTTGGTCCTCCCTAGGCTTATTCTAATTCAATTAGGGTTTTTAACCAATCTTGTGCATCTAATATGTGATTTTGTGTCATTGGTTGCACATTTAGGTCATTTTCGTCCTCCCTAGGCTTATTCTAATCCAATTAGGGTTTTTATAAAAACTTGTGCATCCAATATGTGATTTTGTGTCATTGGTTGAACATTTAGGCAAATTTCGTCCTCCCCAGGCTTATTCTAATCCAATTAGGATTTTTATCCAATCTTGCGCATCCAATATGTGATTTTGTGTCAATTTGTGTCATTGGTTGAACATTTAGGTCATTTTCGTCCTCCCTAGGCTTATTCTAATCCAATTAGGGTTTTTAACCAATCTTGTGCATCCAATATGTGATTTTGTGTCATTGGTTGCACATTTAGGTCATTTTCATCCTCCCTATGCTTATTCTAATCCAATTAGGGTTTTTAACCAATCTTGTGCATCCAATATGTGATTTTGTGTCATTGGTTGAACATTGAGGTCATTTTCGTCCTCCCTAGGCTTATTCTAATCCAATCAGGGTTTTTAACCAATCTTTTGCATCCAATATGTGATTTTGTGTCATTGGTTCCACATTTAGGTCATTTTCGTCCTCCCTAGGCTTATTCTAATCCAATTAGGGTTTTTAACCAATCTTGTGCGTATAATAAGTGATTTTGATTCATTGGTAATTCAATTAGGTCATTTTCGTCCTCACTAGGCTTATTCAAATGCAATTAGGGTTTTTAACTAATCTTGTGCATCCAATATGTGATTTTGTGTCATTTTGTGTCATTGGTTGAACATTTTGGTCATGTTCGTCCTCTCGAGGCTTATTCTATTCCATTTAGGGTTTTTAGCCAATCTTGTGCATCCAATATGTGATTTGGTGTCATTGGTTGCACATTTAGGTCATTTTCTTCCTCCCTAGGCTTATTCTAATCCAATTAGGGTTTTTAACCTATCTTGTGCATATAATAAGTGATTTTGTGTCATTGGTAATCCAATTAGGTCATTTTCGTCCTCGCTAGGCTTATTCTAATCCAATTAGGGTTTTTAACCAATCTTGTGCATCCAATATGTGATTTTGTGTCATTTTTTCTCATTGGTTGAACATTTAGGTCATTTTCGTCCTCCCTAGGCTTATTCTAATCCAATTAGGGTTTTTAACCAATCTTGTGCATCCAATATGTGATTTTGTGTCATTGGTTGCACATTTAGGTCATTTTCGTCCTCCCTAGGCTTATTCTAATCCAATTAGGGTTTTTAACCAATCTTGTGCATCCAATATGAGATTTTGTGTCATTGGTGGCACATTTAGGTCATTTTCGTCCTCCCTAGGCTAATTCTAATCCAATTAGGGTTTTTAACCAATCTTGTGCATCCAATATGTGATTTTGTGTCATTGGTTGCACATTTAGGTCATTTTCGTCCTCCCTAGGCTTATTCTAATCCAATTAGGGTTTTTAACCAATCTTGTGCATCCAATATGTGATTTTGTGTCTTTGGTTGCACATTTAGGTCATTTTCGTCCTCCCTAGGCTTATTCTAATCCAATTAGGGTTTTTAACCAATCTTGTGCATCCAATATGTGATTTTGTGTCATTTTGTGTCATTGGTTGAACATTTAGGTCTTTTTCGTCCTCCCTAGGCTTATTCTAATCCAATTACGAGTTTTAACCAATCTTGTGCATCCAATATGTGATTTTGTGTCATTGGTTGATCATTTAGGTGAGTTTTGTCCTCCCTAGGCTTATTCTAATCCAATTAGGGTTTTTAACCAATCTTGTGCATCCAATATGTGATTTTGTGTCATTTTGTGTCATTGGTTGAACATTTAGGTCATTTTCGTCCTCCCTAGGCTTATTCTAATCCAATTAGGGTCTTTAACCAATCTTGTGCATATAATAAGTGATTTTCTGTCATTGGTAATCCAATAAGTTCATTTTCGTCCTCGCTAGATTTATTCTAATCCAATTAGGGTTTTTAACCAATCTTGTGCATCCAATATGTGACTTTGTGTCATTGGTTGAACATTTAGGTCATTTTGGTCCTCCCTAGAGTTATTCTAATCCAATTAGGGTTTTTAACCAATCTTGTGCATCCAATATGTGATTTTGTGTCATTGGTTGCACATTTAGGTCATTTTCGTCCTCCCTAGGCTTATTCTAATCCAATTAGGATTTTAATCCAATGTTGTGCATCCCATATGCGATTTTGTGTCAATTTGTGTCATTGGTTGAACATTTAGGTCATTTTCGTCCTCCCTAGGCTTATTCTAATCCAATTAGGGTTTTTAACCAATCCTGTGCATCCAATATGTGATTTTGTGTCATTGGTTGCACATTTAGGTCATTTTTGTCCTCCCTAGGCTTATTCTAATCCAATTAGGGTTTTTAACCAATCTTGTGCATCCAATATGTGATTTTGTGTCATTTTGTGTCATTGGTTGAACATTTAGGTCATTTTCGTCCTCCCTAGGCATATTCTAATCCAATTAGGGTTTGTAACCAATCTTGTGCATCTAATATGTGATTTTGTGTCATTGGTTGAACATTTAGGTCTTCTTCGTCCTCCCTAGGCTTATTCTAATCCAATTAGGGTTTTTAACCAATCTTGTGCATCCAATATGTGATTTTGTGTCATTTTGTGTCATTGGTTGAACATTTAGGTCATTTTCGTCCTCCCTAGGCTTATTCTAATCCAATTAGGGTTTTTAACCAATCTTGTGCATCCAATATGTGATTTTGTGTCATTTTGTGTCATTGGTTGAACATTTAGGTCATTTTCGTCCTCCCTAGGCTTATTCTAATCCAATTAGGGTTTTTAACCTATCTTGTGCATCCAATATGTGATTTTGTGTCATTTTGTGTCATTGCTTGAACATTTAGGTCATTTTCGTCCTCCCTAGGCTTATTCTAATCCAATTAGGGTTTTTAACCAATCTTGTGCATCCAATATGTGATTTTGTGTCATTGGTTGAACATTTAGGTCATTTTTGTCCTCCCTATGCTTATTCTAATCCAATTAGGGTTTTTAACCAATCTTGTGCATCCAATATGTGATTTTGTGTCATTGGTTGCACATTTAGGTCATTTTCGTCTTCCCAAGGCTTATTCTAATCCAATTAGGGTTTTTAACCAATCTTGTGCATCCAATATGTGATTTTGTGTCATTTTGTGTCATTGGTTGAACATTTAGGTCATTTTAGTCCTCCCTATGCTTGTTCTAATGCAATTAGGGTTTTTAACCAATCTTGTGCATCCAATATGTGATTTTGTGTCATTGGTTGCACATTTAGGTCATTTTTGTCCTCCCTAGGCTTATTCTAATCCAATTAGGGTTTTTAACCAATCTTGTGCATCCAATATGTGATTTTGTGTCATTTTGTGTCATTGGTTGAACATTTAGGTCATTTTCGTCCTCCATAGGCTTATTCTAATCCAAATTGGGTTTTTAACCAATATTGTGCATCCAATATGTGATTTTGTGTTATTGGTTGCACATTTAGGTCATTTTCATCCTCCCTAGGCTTATTCTAATCCAATTAGGGTCTTTAACCAATCTTATGCATATAATAAGTGATTTTGTGTCATTGGTAATCCAATAAGTTCATTTTCGTCCTCGCTAGACTTATTCTAATCCAATTAGGGTTTTTTACCAATCTTGTGCATCCAATATGTGACTTTGTGTCATTGATTGAACATTTAGGTCATTTTGGTCCTCCCTAGACTTATTCTAATCCAATTAGGGTTTTTAACCAATCTTGTGCATCTAATATGTGATTTTGTGTCATTGGTTGCACATTTAGGTCATTTTCGTCATCCCTAGGCTTATTCTAATCCAATTAGGGTTTTTAACCAATCTTGTGCATCCAATATGTGATTTTGTGTCTTTGGTTGAACATTTAGGTCATTTTCGTCCTCCCTAGGCTTATTCTAATCCAAATTGGGTTTTTAACCAATAATGTGCATCCAATATGTGATTTTGTGTCATTGGTTGCACATTTAGGTCATTTTCGTCCTCCCTAGGCTTATTCTAATCCAATTAGGGTCTTTAACCAATATTGTGCATCCAATAAGTGATTTTGTGTCATTGGTAATCCAATAAGTTCATTTTCGTCCTCGCTAGACTTATTCTAATCCAATTAGGGTTTTTTACCAATCTTGTGCATCCAATATGTGACTTTGTGTCATTGATTGAACATTTAGGTCATTTTGGTCCTCCCTAGACTTATTCTAATCCAATTAGGGTTTTTAACCAATCTTGTGCATCTAATATGTGATTTTGTGTCATTGGTTGCACATTTAGGTCATTTTCGTCCTCCCTAGGCTTATTCTAATCCAATTAGGGTTTTTAACCAATCTTGTGCATCCAATATGTGATTTTGTGTCATTGGTTGAACATTTAGGCAAATTTCGTCCTCGCTAGGCTTATTCTAATCCAATTAAGATTTTTAACCAATCTTATGCATCCAATATGTGATTTTGTGTCATTGGTTGCACATTTAGGTCATTCTCGTCCTCCCTAGGCTTATTCTAATCCAATTAGGGTTTTTAACCAATCTTGTGCATCCAATATGTGATTTTGTGTCATTGGTTGCACATTTAGGTCATTTTCGTCCTCCCTAGGCTTATTCTAATCCAATTAGGGTTTTTAACCAATCTTGTGCATCCCATATGTGATTTTGTGTCAATTTGTGTCATTCGTTGAACATTTAGGTCATTTTCGTCCTCCCTTGGCTTATTCTAATCCAATTAGGGTTTTTAACCAATCTTGTGCATCCAATATGTGATTTTGTGTCATTGGTTGCACATTTAGGTCATTTTCGTCCTCCCTAGGCTTATTCTAATCCAATTAGGGTTTTTAACCAATCTTGTGCATCAGATATGTGATTTTGGGTCATTTTGTGTCATTGGTTGAACATTTAGGTCATATTCGTTCTCCCTAGGCTTATTCTAATCCAATTAGGGTTTTTAACCAATCTTGTGCATATAATAAGTGATTTTATGTCATTGGTAATCCAATTAGGTCATTTTCGCCCTCGCTAGGCTTATTCTAATCCAATTAGGGTTTTTAATCAATCTTATGCATCCAATATGTGATTTTGTGTCATTTTGTGTCATTGGTTGAACATTTAGGTCATTTTCGTCTTCCCTAGGCTTATTCTAATCCAATTTGGGTATTAAACCAATCTTGTGCATCCAATATGTGATTTTCTGTCATTGGTTGCACATTTAGGTCATTTTCGTCCTCCCTAGGCTTATTCTAATCCAATTAGGGTTTTTAACCAATCTTGTGCATCCAATATGTGATTTTGTGTCATTTTGTGTCATTGCTTGAACATTTAGATCATTTTTGTCCTCCATAGGCTTATTCTAATCCAATTAGGGTTTTTCACCAATCTTGTGCATCGTATATGTGATTGTGTCATTGATTGCACATTTAAATCATTTTCGTCCTCGCTAGGCTTATTCTAATCCAATTAGGGTTTTTAACCAATCTTATGCATCCAATATTTTATTTTGTGTCATTTTGTGTCATTGGTTGAACATTTAGGTCATTTTCGTCCTCCCTAGGCTTATTCTAATCCAATTTGGGTTTTTAACCAGTCTTGTGCATTCAATATGTGATTTTGTGTCATTGGTTGCACATTTAGGTCATTTTCGTCCTCCCTAGGCTTATTCTAATCCAATTAGGGTTTTTAACCAATCTTGTGCATCCAATATGTGATTTTGTGTCATTTTGTGTCATTGGTTGAACATTTAGGTCATTTTCGTCCTCCATAGGCTTATTCTAATCCAAATTGGGTTTTTAACCAATATTGTGCATCCAATATGTGATTTTGTGTCATTGGTTGCACATTTAGGTCATTTTCATCCTCCCTAGGCTTATTCTAATCCAATTAGGGTCTTTAACCAATCTTATGCATATAATAAGTGATTTTGTGTCATTGGTAATCCAATAAGTTCATTTTCGTCCTCGCTAGACTTATTCTAATCCAATTAGGGTTTTTAACCAATCTTGTGTATCCAATATGTGACTTTGTGTCATTGGTTGAACATTTAGGTCATTTTGGTGCTCCCTAGACTTATTCTAATCCAATTAGGGTTTTTAACCAATCTTGTGCATCCAATATGTGATTTTGTGTCATTGGTTGGACATTTAGGTCATTTTCGTCCTCCCTAGGCTTATTCTAATCGAATTAGGGTTTTTAACCAATCTTGTGCATCCAATATGTGATTTTGTGTCATTGGTTGAACATTTAGGCAAATTTCGTCCTCCCTAGGCTTATTCTAATCCAATTAGGATTTTTGTCCAATCTTGTGCATCCCATATGTGATTTTGTGTCAATTTGTGTCATTGGTTGAACATTTAGGCCATTTTCGTCCTCCCTAGGCTTATTCTAATCCAATTAGGGTTTTTAACCAATCTTGTGCATCCAATATGTGATTTTGTGTCATTGGTTTCACATTTAGGTCATTTTCGTCCTCCCTATGCTTATTCTAATCCAATTAGGGTTTTTAACCAATCTTGTGCATATAATAACTGATTTTGTGTCATTGGTAATCCAATTATGTCATTTTCGTCCTCGTTAGGCTTATTCTAATCCAATTAGGTTTTTTAACCAATCTTATGCATCCAATATGTGATTTTGTGTCATTTTGTGTCATTGGTTGAACATTTAAGTCATTTTCTTCCTCCCTAGGCTTATTCTAATCCAATTTGGATTTTTAACCAATCTTGTGCATCCAATATGTGATTTTGTGTCATTGGTTGCACATTTAGGTGATTTTTGTCCTCCCTAGGCTTATTCTAATCCAATTAGGGTTTTTAACCAATCTTGTGCATCCAATATGTGATTTTGTGTCATTTTGTGTCATTGGTTGAACATTTAGGTCATTTTCGTCCTCCCTAGGCTTATTCTAATCCAATTAGGATTTTTAACCAATCTTGTGCATCCAATATGTGATTTTGTGTCATTGTTTGCACATTTAGGTCATTTTGGTCCTCCCTAGGCTTATTCTAATTCAATTAGGGTTTTTAACCAATCTTGTGCATCTAATATGTGATTTTGTGTCATTGGTTGCACATTTAGGTCATTTTCGTCCTCCCTAGGCTTATTCTAATCCAATTAGGGTTTTTATAAAAACTTGTGCATCCAATATGTGATTTTGTGTCATTGGTTGAACATTTAGGCAAATTTCGTCCTCCCCAGGCTTATTCTAATCCAATTAGGATTTTTATCCAATCTTGCGCATCCAATATGTGATTTTGTGTCAATTTGTGTCATTGGTTGAACATTTAGGTCATTTTCGTCCTCCCTAGGCTTATTCTAATCCAATTAGGGTTTTTAACCAATCTTGTGCATCCAATATGTGATTTTGTGTCATTGGTTGCACATTTAGGTCATTTTCATCCTCCCTATGCTTATTCTAATCCAATTAGGGTTTTTAACCAATCTTGTGCATCCAATATGTGATTTTGTGTCATTGGTTGAACATTGAGGTCATTTTCGTCCTCCCTAGGCTTATTCTAATCCAATCAGGGTTTTTAACCAATCTTTTGCATCCAATATGTGATTTTGTGTCATTGGTTCCACATTTAGGTCATTTTCGTCCTCCCTAGGCTTATTCTAATCCAATTAGGGTTTTTAACCAATCTTGTGCGTATAATAAGTGATTTTGATTCATTGGTAATTCAATTAGGTCATTTTCGTCCTCACTAGGCTTATTCAAATGCAATTAGGGTTTTTAACTAATCTTGTGCATCCAATATGTGATTTTGTGTCATTTTGTGTCATTGGTTGAACATTTTGGTCATGTTCGTCCTCTCGAGGCTTATTCTATTCCATTTAGGGTTTTTAGCCAATCTTGTGCATCCAATATGTGATTTGGTGTCATTGGTTGCACATTTAGGTCATTTTCTTCCTCCCTAGGCTTATTCTAATCCAATTAGGGTTTTTAACCTATCTTGTGCATATAATAAGTGATTTTGTGTCATTGGTAATCCAATTAGGTCATTTTCGTCCTCGCTAGGCTTATTCTAATCCAATTAGGGTTTTTAACCAATCTTGTGCATCCAATATGTGATTTTGTGTCATTGGTTGCACATTTAGGTCATTTTCGTCCTCCCTAGGCTTATTCTAATCCAATTAGGGTTTTTAACCAATCTTGTGCGTCCAATATGTGATTTTGTGTCATTGGTTGAATATTTAGGTCATTTTCGTCCTCCCTAGGCTTGTTTTAATCCAATTAGGGTTTTTAACCAATCTTGGGCATCCAATATGAGATTGTGTCATTGGTTGCACATTTAGGTCATTTTCGTCCTCCCTAGTTTTATTCTAATCCAATTAGGGTTTTTAACCAATCTTGTGCATATAATAAGTGATTTTGTGTCATTGGTAATCCAATTAGGTCATTTTCGTCCTCCCTAGGCTTATTCTAATCCAATTAGGGTTTTTAACCAATCTTGTGCATCCAATATGTGATTTTGTGTCATTGGTTGGACATTTAGGTCATTTTCGTCCTCCCTAGGCTTATTCTAATCCAATTAGGGTTTTTAACCAATCTTGTGCATATAATAAGTGATTTTGTGTCATTGGTAATCCAATTAGGTCATTTTCGTCCTCGCTAGGCTTATTCTAATCCAATTAGGGTTTTTAACCATTCTTGTGCATCCAATATGTGATTTTGTGTCATTTTGGGTCAGTGGTTGAACATTTAGGTCATTTTCGTCCTCCCTAGGCTTATTCTAATCCAATTAGGGTTTTTAACCAATCTTGTGCATCCAATATGTGACTTTGTGTCATCGGTTGCACATTTAGGTCATTTTCGTCCTCCCTAGGCTTATTCTAATCCAATTAGGGTTTTTAACCAATCTTGTGCATCCAATATGTGATTTTGTGTCATTGGTTGCACATTTAGGTCATTTTCGTCCTCCCTAGGCTTATTCTAATCCAATTAGGGTTTTTAACCAATCTTGTGCATATAATAAGTGATTTTGTGTCATTGGTAATCCAATTAGGTCATTTTCGTCCTCGCTAGGCTTATTCTAATCCAATTAGGGTTTTTAACCAATCTTGTGCATCTAATATGTGATTTTGTGTCATTTTGTGTCATTGGTTGAAAATTTAGGTTATTTTCGTCCTCCCTAGGCTTATTCTAATCCAATTAGGGTTTTTAACCAATCTTGTGCATCCAATATGTGATTTTGTGTCATTGGTTGCACATTTAGGTCATTTTCGTCCTCCCTAGGCTTATTCTAATCCAATTAGGGTTTTTAACCAATCTTGTGCATCCAATATGTGATTTTGTGTCATTTGTTGCACATTTAGGTCATTTTCGTCCTCCCTAGGCTTATTCTAATCCAATTAGGGTTTTTAACCAATCTTGTGCATCCAATATGTGATTTTGTGTCATTGGTTGCACATTTAGGTCATTTTCGTCCTCCGTAGGCTTATTCTAATCCTATTAGTGTTTTTAACCAATCATGTGCATCCAATATGTGATTTTGTGTCATTTTGTGTCATTGGTTGAACATTTAGGTCATTTTCGTCCTCCCTAGGCTTATTCTAATCCAATTAGGGTTTTTAACCAATCTTGTGCATCCAATATGTGATTTTGTGTCATTGGTTGCACATTTAGGTCATTTTCATCCTCCCTATGCTTATTCTAATCCAATTAGGGTTTTTAACCAATCTTGTGCATATAATAACTGATTTTGTGTCATTGGTAATTCAATTATGTCATTTTCGTCCTCGTTAGGCTTATTCTAATCCAATTGGGGTTTTTAACCAATCTTATGCATCCAATATGTGATTTTGTGTCATTTTGTGTCATTGGTTGAACATTTAAGTCATTTTCGTCCTCCCTAGGCTTATTCTAATCCAATTTGGGTTTTTAACCAATCTTGTGCATCCAATATGTGATTTTGTGTCATTGGTTGCACATTTAGGTCATTTTTGTCCTCCCTAGGCTTATTCTAATCCAATTAGGGTTTTTAACCAATCTTGTGCATCCAATATGTGATTTTGTGTCATTGGTTTCACATTTAGGTCATTTTCGTCCTCCCTATGCTTATTCTAATCCAATTAGGGTTTTTAACCAATCTTGTGCATATAATAACTGATTTTGTGTCATTGGTAATCCAATTATGTCATTTTCGTCCTCGTTAGGCTTATTCTAATCCAATTAGGGTTTTTAACCAATCTTATGCATCCAATATGTGATTTTGTGTCATTTTGTGTCATTGGTTGAACATTTAGGTCATTTTCGTTCTCCCTAGGCTTATTCTAATCCAATTTGGGTTTTTAACCAATCTTATGCATCCAATATGTGATTTTGTGTCATTGGTTGCACATTTAGGTCATTTTTGTCCTCCCTAGGCTTATTCTAATCCAATTAGGGTTTTTAACCAATCTTGTGCATCCAATATGTGATTTTGTGTCATTGGTTGCACATTTAGGTCATTTTCGTCCTCCCTAGGCTTATTCTAATCCAATTAGGGTTTTGAACCAATCTTGTGCATCCAATATGTGATTTTGTGTCATTGGTTGCACATTTAGGTCATTTTTGTCCTCCCTAGGCTTATTCTAATCCAATTAGGGTTTTTAACCAATCTTGTGCATCCAATATGTGATTTTGTGTCATTGGTTGAACATTTAGGTCATTTTCTTTCTCCCTAGGCTTATTCTAATCCAATTAGGGTTTTTAACCAATCTTGTGCATCCAATATGTGATTTTGTGTCATTTTGTGTAATTGGTTGAACATTTAGGTCATTTTCGTCCTCCCTAGGCTTATTCTAATCCAATTAAGGTTTTTCACCAATCTTGTGCATCGAATATGTAATTTTGTGTCACTGGTTGCACATTTAGGTCATTTTAGTCCTCCCTAGGCTTATTCTAATCCAATTAGGGTTTTTAACCAATCTTGTGCATCCAATATGTGATTTTGTGTCATTGGTTGCACATTTAGGTCATTTTCGTCCTCCCTAGGCTTATTCTAATCCAATTAGCGTTTTTAACCAATCTTGTGCATCCAATATGTGATTTTGTGTCATTGGTTGCACATTTAGGTCATTTTCGTCCTCCTTAGGCTTATTCTAATCCAATTAGGGTTTTTAACCAATCTTGTGCATCCAATATGTGATTTTGTGTCATTGGTTGCACATTTAGGTAATTTTCGTCCTCCCTAGGCTTATTCTAATCCAATTAGGGTTTTTAACCAATCTTGTGCATCCAATATGTGATTTTGGGTCATTGGTTGAACATTTAGGTCATTTTCGTCCTCCCTAGGCTTATTCTAATCCAATTAGGGTTTTTAACCAAGCTTGTGCATCCAATATGTGATTTTGTGTCATTGGTTGTACATTTAGGTCATTTTCGTCCTCCCTAGGCTTATTCTAATCCAATTAGGGTTTTTAACCAATCTTGTGCATTCAATATGTGATTTTGTGTCATTGGTTGAACATTTAAGTCATTTTCGCCCTCCCTAGGCTTATTCTTATCCAATTAGGGTTTTTAACCAATCTTATGCATCCAATATGTGATTTTGTGTCATTGGTTGCACATTTAGGTCATTTTCGTCCTCCCTAGGATTATTCTAATCCAATTAGGGTTTTTAACCAATCTTGTGCATATAATAAGTGATTTTTCGTCATTGGTAATCCAATTAGGTCATTTTCGTCCTCCCTAGGCTTATTCTAATCCAATTAGGGTTTTTAACCAATCTTGTGCATCCAATATGTGATTTTGTGTCATTGGTTGCACATTTATGTCATTTTCGTCCTCCCTAGGCTTATTCTAATCCAATTAGGGTTTTTAACCAATCTTGTGCATCCAATATGTGATTTTGTGTCATTTTGTGTCATTGGTTGAACATTTAGGTCATTTTCGTCCTCCATAGGCTTATTCTAATCCAAATTGGGTTTTTAACCAATATTGTGCATCCAATATGTGATTTTGTGTTATTGGTTGCACATTTAGGTCATTTTCATCCTCCCTAGGCTTATTCTAATCCAATTAGGGTCTTTAACCAATCTTATGCATATAATAAGTGATTTTGTGTCATTGGTAATCCAATAAGTTCATTTTCGTCCTCGCTAGACTTATTCTAATCCAATTAGGGTTTTTTACCAATCTTGTGCATCCAATATGTGACTTTGTGTCATTGGTTGCACATTTAGGTCATTTTGGTCCTCCCTAGACTTATTCTAATCCAATTAGGGTTTTTAACCAATCTTGTGCATCTAATATGTGATTTTGTGTCATTGGTTGCACAATTAGGTCATTTTCGTCCTCCCTAGGGTTATTCTAATCCAATTAGGGTTTTTAACAAATCTTGTGCATCCAATTTGTGATTTTGTGTCATTGGTTGAACATTTACGCAAATTTCGTCCTCCCCAGGCTTATTCTAATCCAATTAGGATTTTTATCCAATCTTGCGCATCCAATATGTGATTTTGTGTCAATTTGTGTCATTGGTTGAACATTTAGGTCATTTTCGTCCTCCCTAGGCTTATTCTAATCCAATTAGGGTTTTTAACCAATCTTGTGCATCCAATATGTGATTTTGTGTCATTGGTTGCACATTTAGGTCATTTTCATCCTCCCTATGCTTATTCTAATCCAATTAGGGTTTTTAACCAATCTTGTGCATCCAATATGTGATTTTGTGTCATTGGTTGCACATTTAGGTCATTTTCGTCCTCACTAGGCATATTCTAATCCAATTAGGGTTTTTAACCAATCTTGTGCATATAATAAGTGATTTTGTGTCATTGGTAATCCAATTAGGTCATTTTCGTCCTCCCTAGGCTTATTCTAATCCAATTAGGGTTTTTAACCAATCTTGTGCATCCAATATGTGATTTTGTGTCATTGGTTGGACATTTAGGTCATTTTCGTCCTCCCTAGGCTTATTCTAATCCAATTAGGGTTTTTAACCAATCTTGTGCATCCAATATGTGATTTTGTGTCATTGGTTGAACATTTAGGTCATTTTCGTCCTCCCTAGGCTGATTCTAATCCAATTAGGGTTTTTAACCAATCTTGTGCAACGAATATTTGATTTTGTGTCATTGGTTGCATATTTAGGTAATCTTCGTCCTCCCTAGGCTTATTCTAATCCAATTAGGGTTTTTAACCAATCTTGTGCATCCAATATGTGATTTTGTGTCATTTTGTGTCATTGGTTTAACATTTAGGTAATTTTCGTCCTCCCTAGGCTTATTCTAATCCAATTAGGGTTTTTAACCAATCTTGTGCATCCAATATGTGATTTTGTGTCATTGGTTGAACATTTAGGTCATTTTCGTCCTCCCTAGGCTTATTCTAATCCAATTAGGGTTTTTAACCAATCTTGTGCATCCAATATGTGATTTTTTGTCGTTGGTTGCACATTTAGGTCATTTTTGTCCTCCCTAGGCTTATTCTAATCCAATTAGGGTTTTTAACCAATCTTGTGCATATAATAAGTGATTTTCTGTCATCGGTAATCCAATTAGGTGATTTTCGTCCTCGCTAGGCTTATTCTAATCCAATTAGGGTTTTTAACCAATCTTGTGCATCCAATATGTGATTTTGTGTCATTGGTTGCACATTTAGGTCATTTTCGTCCTCCCTAGGCTTATTCTAATCCAATTAGGGTTTTTAACCAATCTTGTGCATCCAATATGTGACTTTGTGTTATTGGTTGAACATTTAGGTCATTTTGGTCCTCCCTAGGCTTATTCTAATCCAATTAGGGTTTTTAACCAATCTTCTGCATCCAATATGTGATTTTGTGTCATTGGTTGCACATTTAGGTCATTTTCGTCCTCCCTAGGCTTATTCTAATCCAATTAGGGTTTTTAACCAATCTTGTGCATCCAATATGTGATTTTGTGTCATTGGTGGCACATTTAGGTCATTTTCGTCCTCCCTAGGCTTATTCTAATCCAATTAGGGTTTTTAACCAATCTTGTGCATCCAATATGTGATTTTATGTCATTGATTGTACATTTACGTCATTTTCGTCCTCCCCAGGCTTATTCTAATCCAATTAGGATTTTTATCCAATCTTGTGCATACCATATGTGATTTTGTGTCAATTTGTGTCATTGGTTGAACATTTAGGTCATTTTCGTCCTCCCTAGGCTTATTCTAATCCAATTAGGGTTTTTAACCAATCTTGTGCATCCAATATGTGATTTTGTGTCATTGGTTGCACATTTAGGTCATTTTTGTCCTCCCTAGGCTTATTTTAATCTAATTAGGGTTTTTAACCAATCTTGTGCATCCAATATGTGATTTTGTGTCATTGGTTGCACATTTAGGTCATTTTCGTCCTCCCTAGGCTTATTCTAATCCAATTAGGGTTTTTAACCAATCTTGTGCATCGAATATGTGATTTAGTGTCATTGGTTGCACATTTAGGTCATTTTCGTCCTGCTAGGCTTATTCTAATCCAATTAGGGTTTTTAACCAATCTTGTGCATCCAATATGTGATTTTGTGTCATTGGTTGCACATTTAGGTCATTTTCGTCCTCCCTAGGCTTATTCTAATCCAATTAGGGTTTTTAACCAATCTTGTGCATCCAATATGTGACTTTGTGTCATTGGTTGCACATTTAGGTCATTTTCGTCCTCCCTAGGCTTATTCTAATCCAATTAGGGTTTTTAACCAATCTTGTGCATCCAATATGTGATTTTGTGTCATTGGTTGCACATTTAGGTCATTTTCGTCCACCCTAGGCTTATTGTAATCCAATTAGAGTTTTTAACCAATCTTGTGCATCCAATATGTGATTTTGTGTCATTGGTTGCACATTTAGGTCATTTTCGTCCTCCCTAGGCTTATTCTAATCCAATTAGGGTTTTTAACCAATCTTGTGCATCCAATATGTGACTTTGTGTCATTGGTTGAACATTTAGGTCATTTTGGTGCTCTCTAGACTTATTCTTATCCAATTAGGGTTTTTAACCAATCTTGTGCATCCAATATGTGATTTTGTGTCATTGGTTGCACATTTAGGTCATTTTCGTCTTCCATAGGCTTATTCTAATCCAATTAGTGTTTTTAACCAATCTTGTGCATCCAATATGTGATTTTGTGTCAATTTGTGTCATTGGTTGAACATTTAGGTCATTTTCGTCCTCCCTAGGCTTATTCTAATCCAATTAGGGTTTTTAACCAATCTTGTGCATCCAATATGTGATTTTGTGTCATTGGTTGCACATTTAGGTCATTTTCGTCCTCCCAAGGCTTATTCTAATCCAATTAGGATTTTTATCCAATCTTGTGCATCCAATATGTGATTTTGTGTCAATTTGTGTCATTGGTTGAACATTTAGGTCATTTTCGTCCTCCCTAGGCTTATTCTAATCCAATTAGGGTTTTTAACCAATCTTGTGCATCCAATATGTGATTTTGTGTCATTGGTTGCACATTTAGGTCATTTTCGTCCTCCCTTGGCTTATTCTAATCCAATTAGGGTTTTTAACCAATCTTGTGCATATAATAAGTGATTTTATGTTATTGGTAATCCTATTAGGTCATTTTCGTCCTCGCTAGGCTTATTCTAATCCAATTAGGGTTTTTAACCAATCTTATGCATCCAATATGTGATTTTGTGTCATTTTGTGTCATTGGTTGAACATTTAGGTCATTTTCGTCCTCGCTAGGCTTATTCTAATCCAATTAGGATTTTTATCCAATCTTGTGCATCCAATATGTGATTTTGTGTCAATTTGTGTCATTGGTTGAACATTTAGGTCATTTTCGTCCTCCCTAGGCTTATTCTAATCCAATTAGGGTTTTTAACCAATCTTGTGCATCCAATATGTGATTTTGTGTCATTGGTTGCACATTTAGGTCATTTTCATCCTCCCTATGCTTATTCTAATCCAATTAGGGTTTTTAACCAATCTTGTGCATATAATAACTGATTTTGTGTCATTGGTAATTCAATTATGTCATTTTCGTCCTCGTTAGGCTTATTCTAATCCAATTGGGGTTTTTAACCAATCTTATGCATCCAATATGTGATTTTGTGTCATTTTGTGTCATTGGTTGAACATTTAAGTCATTTTCGTCCTCCCTAGGCTTATTCTAATCCAATTTGGGTTTTTAACCAATCTTGTGCATCCAATATGTGATTTTGTGTCATTGGTTGCACATTTAGGTCATTTTTGTCCTCCCTAGGCTTATTCTAATCCAATTAGGGTTTTTAACCAATCTTGTGCATCCAATATGTGATTTTGTGTCATTGGTTTCACATTTAGGTCATTTTCGTCCTCCCTATGCTTATTCTAATCCAATTAGGGTTTTTAACCAATCTTGTGCATATAATAACTGATTTTGTGTCATTGGTAATCCAATTATGTCATTTTCGTCCTCGTTAGGCTTATTCTAATCCAATTAGGGTTTTTAACCAATCTTATGCATCCAATATGTGATTTTGTGTCATTTTGTGTCATTGGTTGAACATTTAAGTCATTTTCTTCCTCCCTAGGCTTATTCTAATCCAATTTGGATTTTTAACCAATCTTGTGCATCCAATATGTGATTTTGTGTCATTGGTTGCACATTTAGGTCATTTTCGTCCTCACTAGGCATATTCTAATCCAATTAGGGTTTTTAACCAATCTTGTGCATATAATAAGTGATTTTGTGTCATTGGTAATCCAATTAGGTCATTTTCGTCCTCCCTAGGCTTATTCTAATCCAATTAGGGTTTTTAACCAATCTTGTGCATCCAATATGTGATTTTGTGTCATTGGTTGCACATTTAGGTCATTTTTGTCCTCCCTAGGCTTATTCTAATCCAATTAGGGTTTTTAACCAATCTTGTGCATATAATAACTGATTTTGTGTCATTGGTAATCCAATTATGTCATTTTCGTCCTCCCTAGGCTTATTCTAATCCAATTAGGGTTTTTAACCAATCTTGTGCATCCAATATGTGATTTTGTGTCATTGGTTGAACATTTAGGCAAATTTCATCCTCCCTAGGCTTATTCTAATCCAATTAGGATTTTTGTCCAATCTTGTGCATCCCATATGTGATTTTGTGTCAATTTGTGTCATTGGTTGAACATTTAGGCCATTTTCGTCCTCCCTAGGCTTATTCTAATCCAATTAGGGTTTTTAACCAATCTTGTGCATCCAATATGTGATTTTGTGTCATTGGTTTCACATTTAGGTCATTTTCGTCCTCCCTATGCTTATTCTAATCCAATTAGGGTTTTTAACCAATCTTGTGCATATAATAACTGATTTTGTGTCATTGGTAATCCAATTATGTCATTTTCGTCCTCGTTAGGCTTATTCTAATCCAATTAGGGTTTTTAACCAATCTTATGCATCCAATATGTGATTTTGTGTCATTTTGTGTCATTGGTTGAACATTTAGGTCATTTTCGTTCTCCCTAGGCTTATTCTAATCCAATTTGGGTTTTTAACCAATCTTATGCATCCAATATGTGATTTTGTGTCATTGGTTGCACATTTAGGTCATTTTTGTCCTCCCTAGGCTTATTCTAATCCAATTAGGGTTTTTAACCAATCTTGTGCATCCAATATGTGATTTTGTGTCATTGGTTGCACATTTAGGTCATTTTCGTACTCCCTAGGCTTATTCTAATCCAATTAGGGTTTTTAACCAATCTTGTGCATCGAATATGTGACTTAGTGTCATTGGTTGCACATTTAGGTCATTTTCGTCCTCCTTGGCTTATTCTAATCCAATTAGGGTTTTTAACCAATCTTGTGCATCCAATATGTGATTTTGTGTCATTGGTTGCACATTTAGGTCATTTTCGTCCTCCCTAGGCTTATTCTAATCCAATTAGGGTTTTTAACCAATCTTGTGCATCCCATATGTGATTTTGTGTCAATTTGTGTCATTCGTTGAACATTTAGGTCATTTTCGTCCTCCCTTGGCTTATTCTAATCCAATTAGGGTTTTTAACCAATCTTGTGCATCCAATATGTGATTTTGTGTCATTGGTTGCACATTTAGGTCATTTTCGTCCTCCCTAGGCTTATTCTAATCCAATTAGGGTTTTTAACCAATCTTGTGCATCAGATATGTGATTTTGGGTCATTTTGTGTCATTGGTTGAACATTTAGGTCATATTCGTTCTCCCTAGGCTTATTCTAATCCAATTAGGGTTTTTAACCAATCTTGTGCATATAATAAGTGATTTTATGTCATTGGTAATCCAATTAGGTCATTTTCGCCCTCGCTAGGCTTATTCTAATCCAATTAGGGTTTTTAATCAATCTTATGCATCCAATATGTGATTTTGTGTCATTTTGTGTCATTGGTTGAACATTTAGGTCATTTTCGTCTTCCCTAGGCTTATTCTAATCCAATTTGGGTATTAAACCAATCTTGTGCATCCAATATGTGATTTTCTGTCATTGGTTGCACATTTAGGTCATTTTCGTCCTCCCTAGGCTTATTCTAATCCAATTAGGGTTTTTAACCAATCTTGTGCATCCAATATGTGATTTTGTGTCATTTTGTGTCATTGCTTGAACATTTAGATCATTTTTGTCCTCCATAGGCTTATTCTAATCCAATTAGGGTTTTTCACCAATCTTGTGCATCGTATATGTGATTGTGTCATTGATTGCACATTTAAATCATTTTCGTCCTCGCTAGGCTTATTCTAATCCAATTAGGGTTTTTAACCAATCTTATGCATCCAATATTTTATTTTGTGTCATTTTGTGTCATTGGTTGAACATTTAGGTCATTTTCGTCCTCCCTAGGCTTATTCTAATCCAATTTGGGTTTTTAACCAGTCTTGTGCATTCAATATGTGATTTTGTGTCATTGGTTGCACATTTAGGTCATTTTCGTCCTCCCTAGGCTTATTCTAATCCAATTAGGGTTTTTAACCAATCTTGTGCATCCAATATGTGATTTTGTGTCATTTTGTGTCATTGGTTGAACATTTAGGTCATTTTCGTCCTCCATAGGCTTATTCTAATCCAAATTGGGTTTTTAACCAATATTGTGCATCCAATATGTGATTTTGTGTCATTGGTTGCACATTTAGGTCATTTTCATCCTCCCTAGGCTTATTCTAATCCAATTAGGGTCTTTAACCAATCTTATGCATATAATAAGTGATTTTGTGTCATTGGTAATCCAATAAGTTCATTTTCGTCCTCGCTAGACTTATTCTAATCCAATTAGGGTTTTTAACCAATCTTGTGTATCCAATATGTGACTTTGTGTCATTGGTTGAACATTTAGGTCATTTTGGTGCTCCCTAGACTTATTCTAATCCAATTAGGGTTTTTAACCAATCTTGTGCATCCAATATGTGATTTTGTGTCATTGGTTGGACATTTAGGTCATTTTCGTCCTCCCTAGGCTTATTCTAATCGAATTAGGGTTTTTAACCAATCTTGTGCATCCAATATGTGATTTTGTGTCATTGGTTGAACATTTAGGCAAATTTCGTCCTCCCTAGGCTTATTCTAATCCAATTAGGATTTTTGTCCAATCTTGTGCATCCCATATGTGATTTTGTGTCAATTTGTGTCATTGGTTGAACATTTAGGCCATTTTCGTCCTCCCTAGGCTTATTCTAATCCAATTAGGGTTTTTAACCAATCTTGTGCATCCAATATGTGATTTTGTGTCATTGGTTTCACATTTAGGTCATTTTCGTCCTCCCTATGCTTATTCTAATCCAATTAGGGTTTTTAACCAATCTTGTGCATATAATAACTGATTTTGTGTCATTGGTAATCCAATTATGTCATTTTCGTCCTCGTTAGGCTTATTCTAATCCAATTAGGTTTTTTAACCAATCTTATGCATCCAATATGTGATTTTGTGTCATTTTGTGTCATTGGTTGAACATTTAAGTCATTTTCTTCCTCCCTAGGCTTATTCTAATCCAATTTGGATTTTTAACCAATCTTGTGCATCCAATATGTGATTTTGTGTCATTGGTTGCACATTTAGGTGATTTTTGTCCTCCCTAGGCTTATTCTAATCCAATTAGGGTTTTTAACCAATCTTGTGCATCCAATATGTGATTTTGTGTCATTTTGTGTCATTGGTTGAACATTTAGGTCATTTTCGTCCTCCCTAGGCTTATTCTAATCCAATTAGGATTTTTAACCAATCTTGTGCATCCAATATGTGATTTTGTGTCATTGTTTGCACATTTAGGTCATTTTGGTCCTCCCTAGGCTTATTCTAATTCAATTAGGGTTTTTAACCAATCTTGTGCATCTAATATGTGATTTTGTGTCATTGGTTGCACATTTAGGTCATTTTCGTCCTCCCTAGGCTTATTCTAATCCAATTAGGGTTTTTATAAAAACTTGTGCATCCAATATGTGATTTTGTGTCATTGGTTGAACATTTAGGCAAATTTCGTCCTCCCCAGGCTTATTCTAATCCAATTAGGATTTTTATCCAATCTTGCGCATCCAATATGTGATTTTGTGTCAATTTGTGTCATTGGTTGAACATTTAGGTCATTTTCGTCCTCCCTAGGCTTATTCTAATCCAATTAGGGTTTTTAACCAATCTTGTGCATCCAATATGTGATTTTGTGTCATTGGTTGCACATTTAGGTCATTTTCATCCTCCCTATGCTTATTCTAATCCAATTAGGGTTTTTAACCAATCTTGTGCATCCAATATGTGATTTTGTGTCATTGGTTGAACATTGAGGTCATTTTCGTCCTCCCTAGGCTTATTCTAATCCAATCAGGGTTTTTAACCAATCTTTTGCATCCAATATGTGATTTTGTGTCATTGGTTCCACATTTAGGTCATTTTCGTCCTCCCTAGGCTTATTCTAATCCAATTAGGGTTTTTAACCAATCTTGTGCGTATAATAAGTGATTTTGATTCATTGGTAATTCAATTAGGTCATTTTCGTCCTCACTAGGCTTATTCAAATGCAATTAGGGTTTTTAACTAATCTTGTGCATCCAATATGTGATTTTGTGTCATTTTGTGTCATTGGTTGAACATTTTGGTCATGTTCGTCCTCTCGAGGCTTATTCTATTCCATTTAGGGTTTTTAGCCAATCTTGTGCATCCAATATGTGATTTGGTGTCATTGGTTGCACATTTAGGTCATTTTCTTCCTCCCTAGGCTTATTCTAATCCAATTAGGGTTTTTAACCTATCTTGTGCATATAATAAGTGATTTTGTGTCATTGGTAATCCAATTAGGTCATTTTCGTCCTCGCTAGGCTTATTCTAATCCAATTAGGGTTTTTAACCAATCTTGTGCATCCAATATGTGATTTTGTGTCATTGGTTGCACATTTAGGTCATTTTCGTCCTCCCTAGGCTTATTCTAATCCAATTAGGGTTTTTAACCAATCTTGTGCGTCCAATATGTGATTTTGTGTCATTGGTTGAATATTTAGGTCATTTTCGTCCTCCCTAGGCTTGTTTTAATCCAATTAGGGTTTTTAACCAATCTTGGGCATCCAATATGAGATTGTGTCATTGGTTGCACATTTAGGTCATTTTCGTCCTCCCTAGTTTTATTCTAATCCAATTAGGGTTTTTAACCAATCTTGTGCATATAATGAGTGATTTTGTGTCATTGGTAATCCAATTAGGTCATTTTTGTCCTCGCTAGGCTTATTCTAATCCAATTAGGGTTTTTAACCAATCTTGTGCATCCAATATGTGATTTTGTGTCATTGGTTGCACATTTAGGTCATTTTCGTCCTCCCTAGGCTTATTCTAATCCAATTAGGGTTTTTAACCAATCTTGTGCATCCAATATGTGACTTTGTGTCATTGGTTGAACATTTAGGTCATTTTGGTCCTCCCTATGCTTATTCTAATCCAATTAGGGTTTTTAACCAATCTTGTGCATCCAATATGTGATTTTGTGTCATTGGTTGCACATTTAGGTCATTTTCGTCCTCCCTAGGCTTATTCTAATCCAATTAGGGTTTTTAACCAATCTTGTGCATCCAATTTGTGATTTTGTGTCATTTTCTGTCATTGGTTGAACATTTAGGTCATTTTCGTCCTCCCTAGGCTTATTCTAATCCAATTAGGGTTTTTAACCAAACTTGTGCATCCAATATGTGATTTTGTGTCATTGGTTGAACATTTAGGTCATTTTCGTCCTCCCTAGGCTTATTCTAATCCAATTAGTGTTTTTAACCAATCTTGTGCATCCAATATGTGATTTTGTGTCATTGGATGAACATTTAGGTTATTTTCGTCCTCCCTAGGCTTATTCTAATCCAATTAGGGTTTTTAACCAATCTTGTGCATCCAATATGTGATTTTGTGTCATTGGTTGAACATTTAGGTCATTTTCGTCCTCCCTAGGCTTATTCTAATCCAATTAGGGTTTTTAACCAATCTTGTGCATCCAATATGTGATTTTTTGTCGTTGGTTGCACATTTAGGTCATTTTTGTCCTCCCTAGGCTTATTCTAATCCAATTAGGGTTTTTAACCAATCTTGTGCATATAATAAGTGATTTTCTGTCATCGGTAATCCAATTAGGTGATTTTCGTCCTCGCTAGGCTTATTCTAATCCAATTAGGGTTTTTAACCAATCTTGTGCATCCAATATGTGATTTTGTGTCATTGGTTGCACATTTAGGTCATTTTCGTCCTCCCTAGGCTTATTCTAATCCAATTAGGGTTTTTAACCAATCTTGTGCACATAATAAGTCATTTTGTGTCATTGGTAATCCAATTAGGTCATTTTCGTCCTCGCTAGGCTTATTCTAATCCAATTAGGGTTTTTAACCAATCTTGTGCATCCAATATGTGATTTTGTGTCAGTGGTTGCACATTTAGGTCATTTTAGTCCTCCCTAGGCTTATTCTAATCCAATTAGGGTTTTTAACCAATCTTGTGCATCCAATATGTGATTTTGTGTCATTGGTTGCACATTTAGGTCATTTTCGTCCTCCCTAGGCTTATTCTAATCCAATTAGGGTTTTTAACCAATCTTGTGCATATAATAAGTGATTTTGTGTCATTGGTAATTCAATTAGGTCATTTTCGTCCTCACTAGGCTTATTCAAATCCAATTAGGGTTTTTAACTAATCTTCTGCATCCAATATGCGATTTTGTGTTATTTTGTGTCATTGGTTGAAATTTTGGTCATGTTCGTCCTCTAGAGGCTTATTCTAGTCCATTTATGGTTTTTAACCAATCTTGTGCATCAATATGTGATTTTGTGTCATTGGTTGCACATTTAGGTCATTTTCGTCCTCCCTAGGCTTATTCTAATCCAATTAGGGTTTTTAACCTATCTTGTGCATCCAATATGTGATTTTGTGTCATTTGTAATCCAATTAGGTCATTTTTGTCCTCGCTAAACTTATTCTAATCCAATTAGGGTTTTTAACCAATCTTGTGCATCCAATATGTGATTTTGTGTCATTGGTTGAACATTTAGGTCATTTTGGTCGTCCCTATGCTTATTCTAATCCAATTAGGGTTTTTAACCAATCTTGTGCATCCAATATGTGATTTTGTGTCATTGGTTGCACATTTAGGTCATTTTCGTCATCCCTAGGCTTATTGTAATCCAATTAGGGTTTTTAACCAATCTTGTGCATCCAATATGTGATTTTGTGTCATTGGTTGCACATTTAGGTCATTTTCGTCCTCCCTAGGCTTATTCTAATCCAATTAGGGTTTTTAACCAATCTTGTGCATCCAATATGTGATTTTGTGTGATTGGTTGAACATTAAGGTCATTTTGGTCCTCCTTATGCTTATTCTAAGCCAATTAGGGTTTTTAACCAATCTTGGGCATCCAATATGTGATTTTGTGTCATTGGTTGCTCATTTAGGTCAATTTCGTCCTCCCTAGGCTTATTGTAATCCAATTAGGGTTTTTAACCAATCTTTTGCATCCAATATGTGATTTTGTGTCATGGTTGAACATTTAGGTCATTTTCGTCCTCCCTGGGCTTATTCCAATCCAATTAGGGTTTTTAACCAATCTTGTGCATGCAATATGTGATTTTGTGTCATTGGTTGCACATTTAGGTCATTTTCGTCCTCCATAGGCTTATTCTAATCCAATTAGGGTTTTTAACCAATCTTGTGCATCCAATATGTGATTTTGTGTCAATTTGTGTCATTGGTTGAACATTTAGGTCATTTTCGTCCTCCCTAGGCTTATTCTAATCCAATTAGGGTTTTTAACCAATCTTGTGCATCCAATATGTGATTTTGTGTCATTGGTTGAACATTTAGGTCATTTTCGTCTTCCCTAGGCTTATTCCAATCCAGTTAGGGTTTTTAACCAATCTTTTGCACCCAATATGTCATTTTGTGTCATTGGTTGAACATTTAGGTCATTTTCGTCCTCCATAGGCTTATTCTAATCCAATTAGGGTTTTTAGCCAATCTTGTGCATCCAATATGTGATTTTGTGTCATTTTGTGTCATTGGTTGAACATTTAGGTCATTTTCGTCCTCCCTAGGCTTATTCTAATCCAATTAGGGTTTTTAACCAATCTTGTGCATCCAATATGTGATTTTGTGTCATTTTGTGTCATTGGTTGAACATTTAGGTCATTTTCGTCCTCCATAGGCTAATTCTAACCCAATTAGGGTTTTTAACCAATCTTGTGCATCCAATATGTGATTTTGTGTCATTCGTTGAACATTTAGGTCATTTTCGTCCTCCCTAGGCTTATTCTAATCCAATTAGGGTTTTTAACCAATCTTGTGCATCCAATATGTGATTTTGTGTCATTTTGTGTCATCGGTTGAACATTTAGGTCATTTTCGTCCTCCCTAAACTTATTCTAATCCAATTAGGGATTTTAACCAATCTTGTGCATCCAATATGTGATTTTGTGTCATTTTGTGTCGTTGGTTGAACATATAGATCATTTTCGTCCTCCATAGGCTTATTCTAATCCAATTAGGGTTTTTAACCAATCTTGTGCATCCAATATGTGATTTTCTGTCATTTTGTGTCATTGGTTGAACATTTAGGTCATTTTCGTCCTCCCTAGGATTATTATAATCCAATTAGGGTTTTTAACCAATCTTGTGCATCCAATATGTGATTTTGTGTCATTGGTTTAACATTTAGGTCATTTTCGTCCTCCCTAGGCTTATTCTAATCCAATTAGGGTTTTTAACCAATCTTGTGCATCCAATATGTGATTTTGTGTCATTTTTTCTCATTGGTTGAACATTTTTGTCATTTTCGTCCTCCCTAGGCTTATTCTAATCCAATTAGGGTTTTTAACCAATCATGTGCATCCAATATGTGATTTGGTGTCATTGGTTGCACATTTAGGTCATTGTCGTCCTCCCTAGGCTTATTCTAATCCAATTAGGGTTTTTAACCTATCTTGTGCATCCAATATGTGATTTTGTGTCATTTGTAATCCAATTAGGTCATTTTCGTCCTCGCTAAACTTATTCTAATCCAATTAGGGTTTTTAACCAATCTTGTGCATCCAATATGTGATTTTGTGTCATTGGTTGAACATTTAGGTCATTTTGGTCGTCCCTATGCTTATTCTAATCAAATTAGGGTTTTTAACCAATCTTGTGCATCCAATATGTGATTTTGTGTCATTGGTTGCACATTTAGGTCATTTTCGTCCTCCCTAGGCTTATTCTAATCCAATTAGGGTTTTTAACCAATCTTGTGCATCCAATATGTGACTTTGTGTCATTGGTTGAACATTTAGGTCATTTTGGTGCTCCCTAGACTTATTCTAATCCAATTAGGGTTTTTAACCAATCTTGTGCATCCAATATGTGATTTTGTGTCATTTTGTGTCATTGGTTGAACATTTAGGTCATTTTCGTCCTCCTTAGGCTTATTCTAATCCAATTAGGGTTTTTAACCAATCTTGTGCATCCAATATGTGATTTTGTGTCATTGGTAATCCAATAAGTTCATTTTCGTCCTCGCTAGACTTATTCTAATCCAATTAGGGTTTTTTACCAATCTTGTGCATCCAATATGTGACTTTGTGTCATTGGTTGCACATTTAGGTCATTTTGGTCCTCCCTAGACTTATTCTAATCCAATTAGGGTTTTTAACCAATCTTGTGCATCTAATATGTGATTTTGTGTCATTGGTTGCACAATTAGGTCATTTTCGTCCTCCCTAGGCTTATTCTAATCCAATTAGGGTTTTTAACAAATCTTGTGCATCCAATTTGTGATTTTGTGTAATTGGTTGAACATTTACGCAAATTTCGTCCTCCCCAGGCTTATTCTAATCCAATTAGGATTTTTATCCAATCTTGCGCATCCAATATGTGATTTTGTGTCAATTTGTGTCATTGGTTGAACATTTAGGTCATTTTCGACCTCCCTAGGCTTATTCTAATCCAATTAGGGTTTTTAACCAATCTTGTGCATCCAATATGTGATTTTGTGTCATTGGTTGCACATTTAGGTCATTTTCGTCCTCCTTAGGCTTATTCTAATCCAATTAGGGTTTTTAACCAATCTTGTGCATCCAATATGTGATTTTGTGTCATTGGTAATCCAATAAGTTCATTTTCGTCCTCGCTAGACTTATTCTAATCCAATTAGGGTTTTTTACCAATCTTGTGCATCCAATATGTGACTTTGTGTCATTGGTTGCACATTTAGGTCATTTTGGTCCTCCCTAGACTTATTCTAATCCAATTAGGGTTTTTAACCAATCTTGTGCATCTAATATGTGATTTTGTGTCATTGGTTGCACAATTAGGTCATTTTCGTCCTCCCTAGGCTTATTCTAATCCAATTAGGGTTTTTAACAAATCTTGTGCATCCAATTTGTGATTTTGTGTAATTGGTTGAACATTTACGCAAATTTCGTCCTCCCCAGGCTTATTCTAATCCAATTAGGATTTTTATCCAATCTTGCGCATCCAATATGTGATTTTGTGTCAATTTGTGTCATTGGTTGAACATTTAGGTCATTTTCGTCCTCCCTAGGCTTATTCTAATCCAATTAGGGTTTTTAACCAATCTTGTGCATCCAATATGTGATTTTGTGTCATTGGTTGCACATTTAGGTCATTTTCATCCTCCCTATGCTTATTCTAATCCAATTAGGGTTTTTAACAAATCTTGTGCATCCAATATGTGATTTTGTGTCATTGGTTGAACATTTAGGCAAATTTCGTCCTCCCCAGGCTTATTCTAATCCAATTAGGATTTTTATCCAATCTTGCGCATCCAATATGTGATTTTGTGTCATTGGTTGAACATTTAGGCAAATTTCATCCTCCCTAGGCTTATTCTAATCCAATTAGGATTTTTGTCCAATCTTGTGCATCCCATATGTGATTTTGTGTCAATTTGTGTCATTGGTTGAACATTTAGGCCATTTTCGTCCTCCCTAGGCTTATTCTAATCCAATTAGGGTTTTTAACCAATCTTGTGCATCCAATATGTGATTTTGTGTCATTGGTTTCACATTTAGGTCATTTTCGTCCTCCCTATGCTTATTCTAATCCAATTAGGGTTTTTAACCAATCTTGTGCATATAATAACTGATTTTGTGTCATTGGTAATCCAATTATGTCATTTTCGTCCTCGTTAGGCTTATTCTAATCCAATTAGGGTTTTTAACCAATCTTGTGCATCCAATATGTGATTTTGTGTCATTTTGTGTCATTGGTTGAACATTTAGGTCATTTTCGTCCTCCCTAGGCTTATTCTAATCCAATTAGGGTTTTTAACCAATCTTGTGCATCCAATATGTGATTTTGTGTCATTTTGTGTCATTGGTTGAACATTTAGGTCATTTTCGTCCTCCTTAGGCTTATTCTAATCCAATTAGGGTTTTTAACCAATCTTGTGCATCCAATATTTGATTTTGTGTCATTGGTTGAACATTTAGGTCATTTTCGTCCTCCCTAGGCTTATTCTATTGCAATTAGGGTTTTTAACCAATCTTGTGCATCCAATATGTGATTATGTGTCATTTTGTGTCATTGGTTGAACATTTAGGTCATTTTCGTCCTCCCTAGGCTTATTCTAATCCAATTAGGGTTTTTAACCAATCTTGTGCATCCAATATGTGATCTTGTGTCATTGGTTGAACATTTAGGTCATTTTCGTCCTCCCTAGGCTTATTCTAATCCAATTAGGGTTTTTAACCAATCTTGTGCATCCAATATGTGATTTTGTGTCATTGGTTGAACATTTAGGTCATTTTCTTCCTCCCTCGGCTTATTCTAATCCAATTTGGGCTTTTAACCAATCTTGTGCATCCAATATGTGATTTTGTGTCATTGGTTGAACATTTAGGTCATTTTCGTCCTCCCTAGGCTTATTCTAATCCAATTAGGGTTTTTAACCAATCTTGTGCATCCAATATGTTATTTTGTGTCATTGGTTGAACATTTAGGTCATTTTCGTCCTCCCTAGGCTTATTCTAATCCAATTAGGGTTTTTTATCAATCTTGTGCATCCAATATGTAATTTTGTGTCATTTTGTGTCATTGGTTGAACATTTAGGTCATTTTTGTCCACCCTAGGCTTATTCTAATCCAATTACGGTTTTTAACCACTCTTGTGCATCCAATATGTGATTTTGTGTCATTGGTTGAACATTTAGTTCATTTTCGTCCTCCTTAGACTTATTCTAATCCAATTAGGGTTTTTAACCAATCTTGTGCATCCAATATGTGATTTTGTGTCATTGGTTGAACATTTAGGTCATTTTCGTCCTCCCTAGGCTTATTCTAATCCAATTAGGGTTTTTCACCACTCTTGTGCATCGAATATGTGATTTTGTGTCATTGGTTGCACATTTAGGTCATTTTTGTCCTGCCTAGGCTTATTCCAATCCAATTAGGGTTTTTAACCAATCTTGTGCATATAATAAGTGATTTTGTGTCATTTGTAATCCGATTAGGTCATTTTCGTCCTCGCTAAACTTATTCTAATCCAATTAGGGTTTTTAACCAATCTTGTGCATCCAATATGTGACTTTGTGTCATTGGTTGAACATTTAGGTCATTTTGGTGCTCCCTAGACTTATTCTAATCCAATTAGGGTTTTTAACCAATCTTGTGCATCCAATATGTGATTTTGTGTCATTTTGTGTCATTGGTTGAACATTTAGGTCATTTTCGTCCTCCTTAGGCTTATTCTAATCCAATTAGGGTTTTTAACCAATCTTGTGCATATAATAAGTGATTTTGTGTCATTGGTAATCCAATTAGGTCATTTTCGTCCTCGCTAGGCTTATTCTAATCCAATTAGGGTTTTTAACCAATCTTGTGCATCCAATATGTGATTTTGTGTCATTTTGTGTCATTGGTTGAACATTTAGTTCATTTTCGTTCTCCCTAAGCTTATTCTACTCCAATTAGGGTTTTTAACCAATCTTGTGCATCCAATATGTGATTTTGTGTCATTTTGTGTCATTGGTTGAACATTTAGGTCATTTTCGTCCTCCCTAGGCTTATTCTAATCCAATTAGGGTTTTTAACCAATCTTGTGCATCCAATATGTGATTTTGTGTCATTGGTTGCACATTTAGGTCATTTTCGTCCTCCCTAGGCTTATTCTAATCCAATTAGGGTTTTTAACCAATCTTGTGCATATAATAAGTGATTTTGTGTCATTGGTAATTCAATTAGGTCATTTTCGTCCTCACTAGGCTTATTCAAATCCAATTAGGGTTTTTAATTAATCTTCTGCATCCAATATGCGATTTTGTGTTATTTTGTGTCATTGGTTGAAATTTTGGTCATGTTCGTCCTCTAGAGGCTTATTCTAGTCCATTTATGGTTTTTAACCAATCTTGTGCATCAATATGTGATTTGGTGTCATTGGTTGCACATTTAGGTCATTTTCGTCCTCCCTAGGCTTATTTTAATCCAATTAGGGTTTTTAACCTATCTTGTGCATCCAATATGTGATTTTGTGTCATTTGTAATCCAATTAGGTCATTTTCGTCCTCGCTAAACTTATTCTAATCCAATTAGGGTTTTTAACCAATCTTGTGCATCCAATATGTGATTTTGTGTCATTGGTTGAACATTTAGGTCATTTTGGTCGTCCCTATGCTTATTCTAATCCAATTAGGGTTTTTAACCAATCTTGTGCATCCAATATGTGATTTTGTGTCATTGGTTGCACATTTAGGTCATTTTCGTCATCCCTAGGCTTATTGTAATCCAATTAGGGTTTTTAACCAATCTTGTGCATCCAATATGTGATTTTGTGTCATTGGTTGCACATTTAGGTCATTTTCGTCCTCCCTAGGCTTATTCTAATCCAATTAGGGTTTTTAACCAATCTTGTGCATCCAATATGAGATTTTGTGTCATTGGTGGCACATTTAGGTCATTTTCGTCCTCCCTAGGCTAATTCTAATCCAATTAGGGTTTTTAACCAATCTTGTGCATCCAATATGTGATTTTGTGTCATTGGTTGCACATTTAGGTCATTTTCGTCCTCCCTAGGCTTATTCTAATCCAATTAGGGTTTTTAACCAATCTTGTGCATCCAATATGTGATTTTGTGTAATTGGTTGAACATTTAGGTCATTTTCGTCCTCCCTAGGCTTATTCTAATCCAATGTTGTGCATCCCGTATGCGATTTTGTGTCAATTTGTGTCATTCGTTGAACATTTAGGTCATTTTCGTCCTCCCTAGGCTTATTCTAATCCAATTAGGGTTTTTAACCAATCTTGTGCATCCAATATGTGATTTTGTGTCATTGGTTGCACATTTAGGTCATTTTCGTCCTCCATAGGCTTATTCTAATCCAATTAGGGTTTTTAACCAATCTTGTGCATCCAATATGTGATTTTGTGTCATTGGTTGCACATTTAGGTCATTTTCGTCCTCCCTAGGCTTATTCTAATCCAATTAGGGTTTTTAACCAATCTTGTGCATCCAATATGTGATTAGGTGTCATTGGTTGCACATTTAGGTCATTTTCGTCCTCCGTAGGCTTATTCTAATCCAATTAGGGTTTTTAACCAATCTTGTGCATCCAATATGTGATTTTGTGTCATTGGTTGCACATTTAGGTCATTTTCGTCCTCCCTAGGCTTATTCTAATCCAATTAGGGTTTTTAACCAATCTTGTGCATCCAATATGTGATTTTGTGTCATTGGTTGAACATTTAGGCAAATTTCGTCCTCGCTAGGCTTATTCTAATCCAATTAAGATTTTTAACCAATCTTATGCATCCAATATGTGATTTTGTGTCATTGGTTGCACATTTAGGTCATTCTCGTCCTCCCTAGGCTTATTCTAATCCAATTAGGGTTTTTAACCAATCTTGTGCATCCAATATGTGATTTTGTGTCATTGGTTGCACATTTAGGTCATTTTCGTCCTCCCTAGGCTTATTCTAATCCAATTAGGGTTTTTAACCAACCTTGGGCATATAATAAGTGATTTTTTGTCGTTGGTAAACCAATAAGTTCATTTTCGTTCTCGCTAGACCTATTCTAATCCAATTAGGGTTTTTAACCAATCTTGTGCATCCAATATGTGACTTTGTGTCATTGGTTGAACATTTAGGTCATTTAGGTCCTCCCTAGGCTTATTCTAATCCAATTAAGGTTGTTAACCAATCTTGTTCTTATAATAAGTGATTTTGTGTCATTTGTAATCTAATTAGGTCATTTTCGTCCTCGCTAAACTTATTCTAATCCAATTAGGGTTTTTAACCAATCATGTGCATCCAATATGTGATTTTGTGTCATTGGTAATCCAATAAGTTCATTTTCGTCCTCGCTAGACTTATTCTAATCCAATTGGGGTTTTTAACCAATCTTGTGCATCCAATATGTGATTTTGTGTCATTGGTTGCACATTTAGGTCATTTTCGTCCTCCCTAGGCTTATTCTAATCCAATTAGGGTTTTTAACCAATCTTGTGCATCCAATATGTGATTTTGTGTCATTGGTTGCACATTTAGGTCATTTTCGTCCTCCCTAGGCTTATTCTAATCCAATTAGGGTTTTTAACCAATCTTGTGCATATAATAAGTGATTTTTTGTCATTGGTAATCCAATTAGGTCATTTTTGTCCTCGCTAGGCTTATTCTAATCCAATTAGGGTTTTTAACCAATCTTGTGCATCCAATATGTGATTTTGTGTCATTGGTTGAACATTTAGGTCATTTTCGTCCTCCCTAGGCTTGTTTTAATCCAATTAAGGTTTTTAACCAATCTTATGCATCCAATATGTGATTTTGTGTCATTGGTTGCACATTTAGGGCATTTTCGTCCTCCCTAGGCTTATTCTAATCATATTAGGGTTTTTAACCAATCTTATGCATATAATAAGTGATTTTTTGTCCTTGGTAAACCAATAAGTTCATTTTCGTCCTCGCTAGACTTATTCTAATCCAATTAGGGTTTTTAACCAATCTTGTGTATCCAATATGTGACTTTGTGTCATTGGTTGAACATTTATGTCATTTTGGTCCTCCCTAGGCTTATTCTAATCCAATTACGATTTTTAACCAATCTTGTGCATCCAATATGTGATTTTGTGTCATTGGTTGCACATTTAGGTCATTTTCGTCCTCCCTAGGCTTATTCTAATCCAATTAGGGTTTTTAACCAATCTTGTGCATCCAATATGTGATTTTGTGTCATTGGTTGAACATTTAGGTCATTTTCGTCCTCCCCAAGCTTATTCTAATCCAATGTTGTGCATCCCGTATGCGATTTTGTGTCAATTTGTGTCATTGGTTGAACATTTAGGTCATTTTCGTCCTCCCTAGGCTTATTCTAATCCAATTAGGGTTTTTAACCAATCTTGTGCATCCAATATGTGATTTTGTGTCATTGGTTGCACATTTAGGTCATTTTCATCCTCCCTATGCTTATTCTAATCCAATTAGGGTTTTTAACCAATCTTGTGCATCCAATATGTGATTTTGTGTCATTGGTTGCACATTTAGGTCATTTTCGTCCTCCCTAGGCTTATTCTAATCCAATTAGGGTTTTTAGCCTATCTTGTGCATCCAATATGTGATTTTGTGTCATTTTGTGTCATTGGTTGAACATTTAGGTCATTTTCGTCCTCCCTAGGCTTATTCTAATCCAGTTAGGGTTTTTAACCAATCTTGTGCATCCAATATGTGATTTTGTGTCATTGGTTGCACATTTAGGTCATTTTCGTCCTCCCTAGGCTTATTCTAATCCAATTAGGGTCTTTAACCAATCTTGTGCATATAATAAGTGATTTTCTGTCATTGGTAATCCAATAAGTTCATTTTCGTCCTCGATAGACTTATTCTAATCCAATTAGGGTTTTTAACCAATCTTGTGCATCCAATATGTGACTTTGTGTCATTGGTTGAACATTTAGGTCATTTTGGTCCTCCCTAGACTTATTCTAATCCAATTAGGGTTTTTAACCAATCTTGTGCATCCAATATGTGATTTTGTGTCATTGGTTGAACATTTAGGTCATTTTCGTCCTCCCTAGGCTTATTCTAATCCAATTAGGGTTTTTAACCAATCTTGTGCATCCAATATGTTATTTTGTGTCATTGGTTGCACATTTAGGTCATTTTCGTACTCCCTAGGCATATTCTAATCCAATTTGGGTTTTTAACCAATCTTTTGCATATAATAAGTGATTTTGTGTCATTGGTAATCCAATTAGGTCATTTTCATCCTCGCTAAGCTTATTCAAATCCAATTACGGTTTTTAACTAATCTTGTGCATCCAATATGTGATTTTGTGTCATTTTGTGTCATTGGTTGAACGTTTTGGTCATGTTCGTCCTCTCGAGGCTTATTCTAATCCATTTAGGATTTTTAACCAATCTTGTGCATCCAATATGTGATTTGGTGTCATTGGTTGCACATTTAGGTCATTTTCGTCCTCCCTAGGCTTATTCTAATCCAATTAGGGTTTTTAACCTATCTTGTGCATCCAATATGTGATTTTGTGTCATTTGTAATCCAATTAGGTCATTTTCGTCCTCGCTAAACTTATTCTAATCCATTTAGGGTTTTGAACCAATCTTGTGCATCCAATATGTGATTTTGTGTCATTGGTTGAACATTTAGATCATTTTGGTCGTCCCTATGCTTATTCTAATCCAATTAGGGTTTTTAACCAATCTTATGCATCCAATATGTGATTTTGTGTCATTGGTTGAACATTTAGGTCATTTTCGTCCTCCCTAGGCTTATTCTAATCCTATTTGGGTTTTTAACCAATCTTGTGCATCCAATATGTGATTTTGTGTCATTGGTTGCACATTTAGGTCATTTTCGTCCTCCCTAGGCTTATTCTAATCCATTTAGGGTCTTTAACCAATCTTATGCATATAATAAGTGATTTTGTGTTATTGGTAATCCAATAAGTTCATTTTCGTCCTCGCTAGAATTATTCTAATCCAATTAGGGTTTTTAACCAATCTTGTGAATCCAATATGTGACTTTGTGTCATTGGTTGAAGATTTAGGTCATTTTGGTGCTCCCTAGACTTATTCTAATCCAATTAGGGTTTTTAACCAATCTTGTGCATCCAATATGTGATTTTGTGTCATTTTGTGTCATTGGTTGAACATTTAGGTCATTTTCGTCCTCCCTAGGCTTATTCTAATCCAATTAGGGTTTTTAACCAATCTTGTGCATCCAATATGTGATTTTGTGTCATTGGTTGCACATTTAGGTCATTTTCGTCCTCCCTAGGCTTATTCTAATCCAATTAGGGTTTTTAACCAATCTTGGTCATATAATAAGTGATTTTGTGTCATTGGTAATTCAATTAGTTCATTTTCGTCCTCGCTAGGCTTATTCTAATCCATTTAGAATTTTTAACCAATCTAATGCATCCAATATGTGATTTTTTGTCATTTTGTGTCATTGGTTGAACATTTAGGTCATTTTCGTCCCCCCTAGGTTTATTCTAGTCCAATTAGGGTTTTTAACCAATCTTGTGCATCCAATATGTGATTTTGTGTCATTGGTTGCAAATTTAGGTCATTTTCGTCCTCCCTAGGCTTATTCTAATCCAATTAGGGTTTTTAATCAATCTTGTGCATCCAATATGTGATTTTGTGTCATGTTGTATCATTGGTTGAACATTTAGGTCATTTTCGTCCTCCCTAGGCTTATTCTAATCCAATTAGGGTTTTTAACCAATCTTGAGCATATAATAAGTGATTTTGTGTCATTGGTAGTTCAATTATGTCATTTTCGTCCTCACTAGGCTTATTCTAATCCAATTAGGGTTTTTAACCAATCTTGTGCATCCAATATGTGATTTGGTGTCATTGGTTGCACATTTAGGTCATTTTCGTCCTCGCTAGGCTTATTCTAATCCGATTAGGGATTTTAACCTATCTTGTGCATATAATATGTGATTTTGTGTCATTGGTTGCACATTTAGGTCATTTTCGTCCTCCCTAGGCTTATTGTAATCCAATTAGGGTTTTTAACCAATCTTGTGCATCCAATATGTGATTTTGTGTCATTGGTTGAACATTTAGGCAAATTTCGTCCTCGCTAGGCTTATTCTAATCCAATTAGGGTTTCTAACCAATCTTATGCATCCAATATGTGATTTTGTGTCATTGGTTGCACATTTAGGTCATTCTCGTCCTCCCTAGGCTTATTCTAATCCAATTAGGGTTTTTAACCAATCTTGTGCATCCAATATGTGATTTTGTGTCATTTTTTGTCATTGGTTGAACATTTAGGTCATTTTCGTCCTCCCTAGGCTTATTGTAATCCAATTAGGGTTTTTAACCAATCTTGTGCATACAATATGTGATTTTGTGTTATTGGTAATCGCTTTAGGTCATTTTCGTCCTCGCTAGGATTATTCTAATCGAATTAGGGTTTTTAACCAATCTTGTGCATCCAATATGTGATTTTGTGTCATTTTGTGTCATTGGTTGAACATTTAGGTCATTTTCGTCCTCCCTAGGCTTATTCTAATCCAATTAGGGTTTTTAACCAATCTTGTCCATCCAATATGTGATTTTGTGTCATTTTGTGTCATTTGTTGAACATTTAGGTCATTTTCGTCCTCCCTAGGCTTATTCTAATCCAATTAGGGTTTTTAACCAATCTTGTGCATCCAATATGTGATTTTGTGTCATTTTGTGTCATTGGTTGAACATTTAGGTCATTTTCGTCCTCCGAAGGCTTATTCTCATCCAATTAGGGTTTTTAAACAATTTTGTGCATCGAATATGTGATTTTGTGTCATTGGTTGCGCATTTAGTTCATTTTCGTCCTCCCTAGGCTTATTCTAATCCAATTAGGGTTTTTAACCAATCTTGTGCATCCAATATGTGATTTGGTGTCATTTTGTGTCATTGGTTGAACATTTAGGTCATTTTCGTCCTCCCTAGGCTTATTCTAATCCAATTAGGGTTTTTAACCAATCTTGTGCATCCAATATGTGATTTTGTGTCATTGGTTGCACATTTAGGTCATTTTCGTCCTCCCTAGGCTTATTCTAATCCAATTAGGGTTTTTAACCAATCTTGTGCATCCAATATGTGATTTTGTGTCATTTTATGTCATTGGTTGAACATTTAGGTCGTTTTCGTCCTCCCTTGGCCTATTCTAATCCAATTAGGGTTTTTAACCATTCTTGTGCCTCCAATATGTGATTTTGTGTCATTTTGTGTCATTGGTTGAACATTTAGGTCATTTTCGTCCTCCCTAGGCTTATTCTAATCCAATTAGGGTTTTTAACCAATCTTGTGCATCCAATATGTGATTTTGTGTCATTGGTTGCACATTTACGTCATTTTCGTCCTCCCTAGGCTTATTCTAATCCAATTAGGGTTTTTAACCAATCTTGTGCATCCAATATGTGATTTTGTGTCATTGGTTGCACATTTAGGTCATTTTCGTCCTCCCTAGGCTTATTCTAATCCAATTAGGGTTTTTAACCAATCTTGTGCATATAATAAGTGATTTTGTGTCATTGGTAATTCAATTAGGTCATTTTCGTCCTCACTAGGCTTATTCAAATCCAATTAGGGTTTTTAACTAATCTTCTGCATCCAATATGCGATTTTGTGTTATTTTGTGTCATTGGTTGAAATTTTGGTCATGTTCGTCCTCTAGAGGCTTATTCTAGTCCATTTATGGTTTTTAACCAATCTTGTGCATCAATATGTGATTTGGTGTCATTGGTTGCACATTTAGGTCATTTTCGTCCTCCCTAGGCTTATTCTAATCCAATTAGGGTTTTTAACCTATCTTGTGCATCCAATATGTGATTTTGTGTCATTTGTAATCCAATTAGGTCATTTTCGTCCTCGCTAAACTTATTCTAATCCAATTAGGGTTTTTAACCAATCTTGTGCATCCAATATGTGATTTTGTGTCATTGGTTGAACATTTAGGTCATTTTGGTCGTCCCTATGCTTATTCTAATCCAATTAGGGTTTTTAACCAATCTTGTGCATCCAATATGTGATTTTGTGTCATTGGTTGCCCATTTAGGTCATTTTCGTCCTCCCTAGGCTTATTCTAATCCAATTAGGGTTTTTAACCAATCTTGTGCATCCAATATGTGACTTTGTGTCATTGGTTGAACATTTAGGTCATTTTGGTGCTCCCTAGACTTATTCTAATCCAATTAGGGTTTTTAACCAATCTTGTGCATCCAATATGTGATTTTGTGTCATTTTGTGTCATTGGTTGAACATTTAGGTCATTTTCGTCCTCCTTAGGCTTATTCTAATCCAATTAGGGTTTTTAACCAATCTTGTGCATCCAATATGTGATTTTGTGTCATTGGTTGAACATTAAGGTCATTTTCGTCCTCCCTAGGCTTATTCTAATCCAATTAGGGTTTTTAACCAATCTTGTGCATCCAATATGTGATTTTGTGTCATTGGTTGCACATTTAGGTCATTTTCGTCCTCCCTAGGCTTATTCTAATCCAATTAGGGTTTTTAACCAATTTTGTGCTTATAATAAGTGATTTTCTGTCATCGGTAATCCAATTAGGTGATTTTCGTCCTCGCTAGGCTTATTCTAATCCAATTAGGGTTTTTAACCAATCTTGTGCATCCAATATGTGATTTTGTGTCATTGGTTGCACATTTAGGTCATTTTCGTCCTCCCTAGGCTTATTCTAATCCAATTAGGGTTTTTAACCAATCTTGTGCATCCAATATGTGATTTTGTGTCATTGGTTGCACATTTAGCTCATTTTCGTCCTCTCTAGGCTTATTCTAATCCAATTCGGGTTTTTAACCAATCTTATGCATCCAATATGTGATTTTGTGTCATTTTGGGTCATTGGTTGAACATTTAGGTCATTTTCGTCCTCCCTAGGCTTATTCTAATCCAATTAGGGTTTTTAACCAATCTTGTGCATCCAATATGTGATTTTGTGTCATTGGTTGCACATTTAGGTCATTTTCGTCCTCCCTAGGCTTATTCTAATCCAATTAGGGTTTTAAACCAATCTTGTGCATCCAATATGTGATTTTGTGTCATTGGTTGCACATTTAGATCATTTTCGTCCTCCCTAGGCTTATTCTAATCTAATTAGGGTTTTTAACCAATCTTGTGCATATAATAAGTGATTTTGTGTCATTGGTAATCCAATTAGGTCATTTTCGTCCTCGATAGGCTTATCCTCATCCAATTAGGTTTTTTAACCAATCTTATGCATCCAATATGTGATTTTGTGTCATTTTGTGTCATTGGTAATCCAATTAGGTCATTTTCGTCCTCGCTAGGCTTATTCTAATCCAATTAGGGTTTTTAACCAATCTTGTGCATCCAATATGTGATTTTGTGTCATTGGTTGCACATTTAGGTCATTTTCGTCCTCCCTAGGCTTATTCTAATCCAATTAGGGTTTTTAACCATTCTTGTGCATCCAATATGTGATTTTGTGTCATTTTATCTCATTGGTTGAACATTTAGGTCATTTTCGTCCTCGCTAGGCTTATACTAATCCAATTAGGGTTTTTAACCAATCTTGTGCATCCAATATGTGATTTTGTGTCATTGGTTGCACATTTAGGTCATTTTCGTCCTGCCTAGGCTTATTCTAATCCAATTAGGGTTTTTAACCAATCTTGTGCATATAATAAGTGATTTTGTGTCATTGGTAATCCAATTAGGTCATTTTCGTCCTCGCTAGGCTTATTCTAATCCAATTAGGGTTTTTAACCATTCTTGTGCATCCAATATGTGATTTTGTGTCATTTTGGGTCAGTGGTTGAACATTTAGGTCATTTTCGTCCTCCCTAGGCTTATTCTAATCCAATTAGGGTTTTTAACCAATCTTGTGCATCCAATATGTGATTTTGTGTCATTGGTTGCACATTTAGGTCATTTTCGTCCTCCCTAGGCTTATTCTAATCCAATTAGGGTTTTTAACTAATCTTGTGCATATAATAAGTGATTTTATGTCATTGGTAATCCAATTAGGTCATTTTCGTTCTCGCTAGGCTTATTCTAATCCAATTAGGGTTTTTAACCAATCTTATGCATCAAATATGTGATTTTGTGTCATTTTTTGTCATTGGTTGAACATTTAGGTAATTTTCGTCCTCCCTAGGCTTATTTTAATCCAATTTGGATTTTTAACCAATCTTGTGCATCCAATATGTGATTTTGTGTCATTGGTTGCACATTTAGGTCATTTTCGTCCTCCCTAGGCTTATTCTAATCCAATTAGGGTTTTTAACCAATCTTGTGCATATAATAAGTAATTTTGTGTTATTGGTAATCCAATTAGTTCATTTTCGTCCTCGTTAGGCTTATTCTAATCCAATTAGGGTTTTTTACCAATCTTGTGAATCCAATATGTGATTTTGTGTCATTGGTTGAACATTTAGGTCATTTTCGTCCTCCCTAGGCTTATTCTAATCCAATTAGGGTTTTTAACCAATCTTGTGCATCCAATATGTGATTTTGTGTCATTGGTTGAACATTTAGGTCATTTTCGTCCTCCCTAGGCTTATTCTCATCCAATTAGGGTTTTTAACCATTCTTGTGCATCCAATATGTGATTTTGTGTCATTTTGTGTCATTGGTTGAACATTTAGGTCATTTTCGTCCTCCCTAGGCTTATTCTAATCCAATTAGGGTTTTTAACCAATCTTGTGCATCCAATATGTGATTTTGTGTCATTGGCTGAACATTTAGGTCATTTTCGTCCTCCCTAGGCTTATTCTAATCCAATTAGGGTTTTTAACCAATCTTGTGCATCCAATATGTGATTTTGTGTCATTTTGTGTCATTGGTTGAACATTTAGGTCATTTACGTCCTCCCTAGGCTTATTCTAATCCAATTAGGGTTTTTAACCAATCTTGTGCATCCAATATGTGATTTTGTTACATTGGTTGAACATTTAGGTCATTTTCGTCCTCCCTAGGCTTATTCTAATCCAATTAGGGTTTTTAACCAATCTTGTGCATCCAATATGTGATTTTGTGTCATTGGTTGCACATTTAGGTCATTTTCGTCCTCCCTAGGCTTATTCTAATCCAATTAGGGTTTTTAACCAATCTTGTGCATCCAATATGTGAGTTTGTGTCATTGGTTGCATATTTAGGTCATTTTTGTCCTCCCTAGGCTTATTCTAATCCAATTAGGGTTTTTAACCAATCTTGTGCATCCAATATGTGATTTTGTGTCATTTTGTGTCATTGGTTGAACATTTGGGTCATTTTCGTCCTCCCCAGGCTTATTCTAATCCAATTAGGGTTTTTAACCAATCTTGTGCATCCAATATGTGATTTTGTGTCATTGGTTGCACATTTAGGTCATTTTCGTCCTCCCTAGGCTTATTCTAATCCAATTAGGGTTTTTAACCAATCTTGTGCATCCAATATGTGACTTTGTGTCATTGGTTGAACATTTAGGTCATTTTGGTGCTCCCTAGACTTATTCTAATCCAATTAGGGTTTTTAACCAATCTTGTGCATCCAAGAAGTGATTTTGTGTCATTGGTTGCACATTTAGGTCATTTTCGTCCTCCCTAGGCTTATTCTAATCCAATTAGGGTTTTTAACCAATCTTGTGCATCCAATATGTGATTTTGTGTCATTGGTTGAACATCTAGGCAAATTTCGTCCTCCTCAGGCTTATTCTCATCCAATTAGGATTTTTATCCAATCTTGTGCATCCAATATGTGATTTTGTGTCAATTTGTGTCATTGGTTGAACATTTAGGTCATTTTCGTCCTCCCTAGGCTTATTCTAATCCAATTAGGTTTTTAACCAATATTGTGCATCCAATATGTGATTTTGTGTCATTGGTTGCACATTTAAGCAAATTTCGTCCTCCCCAGGCTTATTCTCATCCAATTAGGATTTTTATCCAATCTTGTACATCCAATATTTGATTTTGTGTCAATTTGTGTCATTGGTTGAACATTTAGGTCATTTTCGTCCTCCCTAGGCTTATTCTAATCCAATTAGGGTTTTTAACCAATCTTGTGCATCCAATATGTGACTTTGTGTCATTGGTTGAACATTTAGGTCATTTTGGTGCTCCCTAGACTTATTCTAATCCAATTAGGGTTTTTAACCAATCTTGTGCATCCAATATGTGATTTTGTGACATTGGTTGCACATTTAGGTCATTTTCGTCCTCCCTAGGTTTATTCTAATCCAATTAGGATTTTTATCCAATCTTGTGCATCCCATATGTGATTTTGTGTCATTTTGTGTCATTGGTTGAACATTTAGGTCATTTTCGTCCTCCCTAGGCTTATTCTAATCCAATTAGGGTTTTTAACCAATCTTGTGCATCCAATATGTGATTTTGTGTCATTGGTGGCACACTTAGGTCATTTTTGTCCTCCCTAGGCTTATTCTAATCCAATTAGGGTTTTTAACCAATCTTGTGCATATTATAAGTGATTTTGTGTCATTGGTAATCCAATTAGGTCATTTTCGTCCTCGATAGGCTTATCCTAATCCAATTAGGTTTTTTAACCAATCTTATGCATCCAATATGTGATTTTGTGCCATTTTGTGTCATTGGTAATCCAATTAGGTCATTTTCGTCCTCCCTAGGCTTATTCTAATACAATTAGGGTTTTTAACCAATCTTGTGCATCCAATATGTGATTTTGTGTCATTGGTTGCACATTTAGGTCATTTTCGTCCTCCCTAGGCTTATTCTAATCCAATTAGGGTTTTTAACCAATCTTGTGTATCCAATATGTGATTTAGTGTCATTTTGTGTCATTGGTTGAACATTTAGGTCATTTTCGTCCTCCCTAGGCTTATTCTAATCCAATTAGGGTTTTTAACCAATCTTGTGCATCCAATATGTGATTTTGTGTCATTGGTTGCACATTTAGGTCATTTTCATCTTCCCTAGGCTTATTCTAATCCAATTAGGGTTCTTAACCAATCTTGTGCATATAATAAGTGATTTTGTGTCATTGGTAATCCAATTAGGTCATTTTCGTCCTCGCTAGGCTTATTCTAATCCAATTAGGGTTCTTAACCAATCTTATGCATCCAATATGTGATTTTGTGTCATTTTGGGTCATTGGTTGCACACTTATGTCATTTTCATCCTCCCTAGGCTTATTCTAATCCAATTATGGTTTTTAACCAACCTTGTGCATCCAATATGTGATTTTGTGTCATTTTGGGTCACTGGTTGAACATTTAGGTCATTTACGTCCTCCCTAGGCTTATTCTAATCCAATTAGGGTTTTTAACCAATCTTGTGCATCCAATACGTGATTTTGTTTCATTGGTTGCACATTTAGATCATTTTCGTCCTCCCTAGGCTTATTCTAATCCAATTAGGGTTTTTAACCAATCTTGTGTATCCAATATGTGATTTTGTGTCATTTTGTGTGATTGGTTGAACATTTAGGTAATTTTCGTCCTCCCTAGGCTTATTCTAATCCAATTATGGTTTTTAACCAATCTTGTGCATCCAATATGTGATTTTGTGTCATTGGTTTTACATTTAGATCATTTTCGTCCTCCCTAGGCTTATTCTAATCCTATTAGGGTTTTTAACCAATCTTGTGCACATAATAAGTGATTTTGTGTCATTGGTAATCCAATTAGGTCATTTTCGTCCTCGATAGGCTTATACTCATCCAATTTGGTTTTTTAACCAATCTTATGCATCCAATATGTGATTTTGTGTCATTTTGTGTCATTGGTAATCCAATTAGGTCATTTTCGTCCTCGCTAGGCTTATTCTAATACAATTAGGGATTTTAACCAATCTTGTGCATCCAATATGTGATTTTGTGTCATGGGTTGCACATTTAGGTCATTTTCGTCCTCCCTAGGCTTATTCTAATCCAATTAGGGTTTTTAACCAATCTTGTGTATCCAATATGTGATTTAGTGTCATTTTGTGTCATTGGTTGAACATTTAGGTCATTTTCGTCCTCCCTAGGCTTATTCTAATCCAATTAGGGTTTTTAACCAATCTTGTGCATCCAATATGTGATTTTGTGTCATTGGTTGCACATTTAGGTCATTTTCATCCTCCCTAGGCTTATTCTAATCCAATTAGGGTTTTTAACCAATCTTTTGCAACCAATATGTGATTTTGTGTCATTTTGGGTCATTGGTTGAACATTTAGGTCATTTTCGTCCTCCCTAGGCTTATTCTAATCCAATTAGGGTTTTTAACCAATCTTGTGCATCCAATATGTGATTTTGTGTCATTGGTTGCACATTTAGGTCATTTTCGTCCTCCCTAGGCTTATTTTAATCCAATTAGGGTTTTTAACCAATCTTGTGCATCCAATATGTGATTTTGTGTCATTGGTTGCACATTTAGGTCATTTTCGTCCTCCCTAGGCTTATTCTAATCCAATTAGGGTTTTTAACCAATCTTGTGCATCCAATATGTGATTTTGTGTCATTTTGTGTCATTGGTTTAACATTTAGGTAATTTTCGTCCTCCCTAGGCTTATTCTAATCCAATTAGGGTTTTTAACCAATCTTGTGCATCCAATATGTGATTTTGTGTCATTGGTTGAACATTTAGGTCATTTTCGTCCTCCCTAGGCTTATTCTAATCCAAATTGGGTTTTTAACCAATATTGTGCATCCAATTTGTGATTTTGTGTCATTGGTTGCACATTTAGGTCATTTTCGTCCTCCCAAGGCTTATTCTAATCCAATTAGGGTTTTTAACCAATCTTGTGCATCCAATATGTGACTTTGTGTCATTGGTTGAACATTTAGGTCATTTTGGTGCTCCCTAGACTTATTCTAATCCAATTAGGGTTTTTAACCAATCTTGTGCATCCAATATGTGATTTCGTGTCATTTTGTGTCATTGGTTGAACATTTAGGTCATTTTTGTCCTCCCTAGGCTTATTCTAATCCAATTAGGGTTTTTAACCAATCTTGTGCATCCAATATGTGATTTTGTGTCATTGGTTGAACATTTAGGTCATTTTCGTCCTCCCTAGGCTTTTTCTAATCCAATTAGGGTTTTTCACCAATCTTGTGCATCGAATATGTGATTTTGTGTCATTGGTTGCACATTTAGGTCATTTTCGTCCTCCCTAGGCTTATTCTAATCCAATTAGGGTTTTTAACCAA